>VRYO01002778.1:814242-978737 GCA_009812075.1 Sialia sialis | reverse complement strand
TAAAAAAAAAAAAAAAAAAAAAAAAAAACAACAAAAAAAACAAGCGCAGCTTATATTCAGGTGTGGCTTATATATGGACAAATCCTGTGGTCTTCCCAGCTACCCAGAAGTGCGGCTTATATTCAGGTGCAGCTTATAATCGTGAAATTACTGTAATCTGTTCCTTTTAGCATTGAATTCCATCCCCACCATCAGATGTACAGTGAATGTTCAATCAAAACACTGAAGCCTTAT
Source organism: Sialia sialis (assembly GCA_009812075.1). Taxonomy (NCBI): domain Eukaryota; kingdom Metazoa; phylum Chordata; class Aves; order Passeriformes; family Turdidae; genus Sialia; species Sialia sialis. The sequence continues at coordinate 978,503 of VRYO01002778.1, read as the reverse complement.
TTTTTTAATCTTTCTAGGTAAAGCACTGTAGTTCTAAGTAATTCATATGACTTTGCAAAACTCCAGATTTTTTCCCTTTTATGAGCTATGTATAAGGCCCACACACATACACACACATTGACTTTTTAATTGATGTAGTCTGTGTAAAATACTTTTAAAGTTTTGGCTGGATTTGTCCCCAGAAATGGTACCCTCTTGCATGGTTTTAAGCTCTGAAGTTTCAATTGGAAAATTAATATGAGTGAAAGACACGTACAGAAAAATCCTTCACACACCTATACTGTAGTAACAAGAAAAAAGAATGCAAATGTACTCACAGTTGTAACATTTCGCGTACATATTCATCTGCAAAGCAGTTTGAGATTTCAGTTCACTGCTTTAAAGCTGGACTTTTCCTTCCTAGAATGAATAACGTTGCACGGACTGCCATCCAGTGGAGAACCAACAGCTTAGCAGGGGATTGGAGCTGCAGAAAGATAAAATTTAAAGGTGTCAAGATTGAAAAAGATTGAGTAGTAGCTAAGTACAACGCTGGAAGTACTAATGATGGAAGGAATTTCCTTAGCTTCAGATATTATTGACAGTGTTTAAGTAAAAGGCATTTATTTTCCAAATGCAGGTGCACAAAGGCAGTACCTTGTACTGACCATGCAAAGCAGGTAAAATTAGTCTTGTTCAATCACAGTCTAGTAAACAAGCTGTATTTAAACACAACCCTTAGACACATCCAAAATACTACAATACAAGCATTATTTCCTTTGTTGCACAGGTTTGTCTCCATTCATTTCAGTGAAGTGTAGCCTGGGTTTGCCTAGGTGTTAGATGAGACAAAAAAAATATTTAAGGTCTCTGTGTGTCTGCTGCCTTTTTAAAACACTAGAGGAAAAAAACATACTCATACATCTGAAATTACTCCTCCTTAGGCTATGAAAAAACCCCTATGATTTAAATACAGTTTGTTAATATTTTCTTTACTTAGCAGTGGTTTTAAGCATTCTTTGCCTCATGCACGTTTAAAGAAAGTCTGATGGAATGTTCCGTTTCCCTGGTTTTATGATCTTTTGTATTTATTGCCTTGTCTACCATGTATATGAATCTTGATATTTGTGACAGATTTTTCTTAGTTTGTTCTATTGTGTACAGACCATATGTTGTCTATGCTCATAAAACACTCAGTAACTGCATGTACAGAAAAAAAAAATATTCATGTTACTTGCTAAGAAACATAAGAACCTGCAGGTCATCCCTGCAGAGGTGTTTTTAAATCCAGCCCTAGGAAACAATTGTCTCCTTTCCTTAAAGTTGTGATGAAGCTTTGGCAGAATTCTCAGACGTGTTTGGCATTTAACTTATATTGATTTAAACAAAAATTATGTTCCTGAATTCCATAAGGACCCAGGCTTGACTGCTGTAGATGTAGATTTTGGCGTGCCTTTGTTCCTTAGTGTAATGATTGGGAATGCAGTAGGACTTTTATTGTTTTCAGGATGAGTCATGCAGGCAGCAGCACAACAGATGGTGTAGAGTGTAGAACAATAGAGACAAAGATATGAGACAGCTAAGAGAAAACTGGAACGGACAAAGAAACAACAAGAGGATGAGAGAGGCTGAAAGCAGGAGAGAAGCCAGGAGGTTAAGCTGTGCCACAGATAGCAGGAGCTAATGAAGTGTGGAGTCAGTGCAGGGTAAAGTAGCTCTAACAATGGCCAGCAGGGAAAATTGAAGGATCTGTAGTCAGAGTAGAAGGAACAGAGGTAGGAATACTAAGAGGAGCAAGGCTTGTAGACAGCCAAGTGGCTGGTGGGACTAAGGGATGGATTTCAGTGTAATGAAAGAGCAAGTACCAGTGAGGAGGAATAAGAAAGTGGAAAAGCTGAGGAGGCTGATAAATAATACCCTTTGAAGGCAGAAATATCACAGTTAGAAAGTCAGCAATCAAAACCAACAGTGGCATGCTGAAACTCAAAAGTCTAGAACAAAGAAACGAGGGATGGCAGCTGCTGAAAGACAATGGGATAAAGACCTTGAATAAGCTCAGACCAGCATCAGAAAAGCAAAAGGAGATGAAACACAGCATTCAGAGCTGCTTTAACAGCTGGCAGTAGCAGGGAGAGGTAGACACACTTGGGGAAAACACAAAAGAAGTTAAATTCCAAAGGTCAGTGAAGCACAGTTGCTGAAAGGAGGTCTCTGGAGAAGTCGGTTTAATTGAGAAATGTATCAGTGTCTTACTGCTGCTCCAGCTCAAAGAGGGGAAAAAACAGAGAAAAAGCTCCATCAGCAACATACTTCCTAGAAATATCTCAGGCTCCTTCCTCCCACTCATCGCCCTGTTCTAATAAAACAGATATATTGACAGCTGTCTAATTATAACACATTTTAGGTGAAGAACTAAGATGAAGATTTGTAAAGAAAAAAGCTTTAAAAAAAAAGGCCTTAAACAGTCCTCCATCCACTTCTATTTTCCTTGCCCAAATAGCTAATTCCCTTTTCTATTCTGGCAGTAGGAAGTTGATGGAGTTACTTTTTGCTGTCATGTCTAGCTCATAAAAACACTTGATTTTTCAAACTGAACCAAGGCCAGCAGGATTCTGTCCTACAACTGTGCTGCAGGGATGTTTTTAAAGGATAGATTTAGCTATTCATAAAGACCCTTAAACAACTGTTTTTAAAGACACAGAGCCTTGGTGTTTGGAAGGACAAAACCCATTGTTCTTAACCATGGAATAATAAAGATGTGCAATCACTGAAAGATACCTCAAGAAATGAGTCACTCATCCCAAAACAAACCAAAGGTACCTGCAAATTTTAACAGACATTTTCCAAGCCTGTTCTTAAAACTGAACAAAGCAAAAATTCCATCACTGGCACAGACTATCTAGTCCAGTAGTAAGCTATCTCATCCTTATAAAGATTCTTTTAGTATTACCCCAACTCCTCCTTGCTGCTATTGAAGCTCTATCTACTACTGATGCAGAAACACAATTTCTGTTCCATTTCACACTTAATTTTATGCCACATGTACATGGAAGTTTAAAGTTTTGCCAGTATCTCCATATGATGTTATTATAATGCTGCACAAAAGGCTATCTGCTCTCATCTTCAGCTTGTGGTACAGCAGAACCCAAGGACTTACTCTGAGGCATCCCACACTTTGTCAGCTATTTTCCTTGAGTGGCATTGATACTTCGCACTTGTTCCCAGAAAGATTAAACCAGCCTAGTTTTTTTTAGACCACTCATTGATTTGTTAGGATCCCTAATTCTGCGCTCCCAGAAGTCTTTGAGTTTTACCATTTCTACTTATTTAGTCAGTACACCCTACTCAGTACAGCTCAGTGGGTGTTGAACAAAACTAGCCACAGGACAGACCTAAATAGTAAGATATCTTTCCACTTAAAAACAATAATAACTAATCGGTAAACACTCCCTGAAAATGCTTCTCAAAGTACTTTGAAATTTAGCTTATACATGTTTTAACTAAGCCAAGTTTCCAAAACATGCCGGACAGTATAAAAATCTACAGCCCAAACACCTGATTTTCTTCTATCCATGGGGCCCATTACTCTCATATATGTCTTTTTCTTCTATGACTTATTTTTAAAAAATCCAAGTTGGCTACTCATCTTTTTGCCATTTTCTTCCAGGCGCTTAAAATGCTTCCCCCACTCCCCAAAACCTCTTTTTTCCAAATGCATTTATGCTTATTTTTTATTATTCCCCATTCATCACTGTCCCATCTGCATTTAAAGACAGATGAGCACTGGAAAGCTGAATGTGGTAACTGTACTATCTATCATATAGGACTTGTCAGAAATAACTATAAGTTCTGAAATTATTTAAGATGCCTACTAAGTAACAGATAAGAAGTTTCATTTTCAGAGTTTATTTTAGAATAACACAACAAGTCTGAGTTCTTTTAAACTTTTTCTTTCCCTATTTCCAGCTAAAAGCATACCATTTCCTCCAACAACAAAGGGATACCAGTCTCCCCATCCACACTGATCTCTGTAGTGAAAACTGATGCCAAAAAGAGAAGGAAATTACAAATGTCAGTCTTCCACAAGCATAAGGCAGCAGATGATACCATATTGATCTGATTTACTCAGAGATAAATACTATTTCTTCCAGCCTGCAGGTAAAACAGTCTAAGAGCTTTGACATTTATGGAACCCATATGGGATAGCTACATGATGAAATGTAACTCCATCTTATGCCTGAAGAACATCAATAACTAAACTGATATCATCAAACAGGAGCTCAGCAAATTGCCTTACGGACTCAAGATACTGGACAGCAGAATGTAGTGCCCTGCATCTGCATCTCTAATTAAAACATGGTGGAAGTCAGACATGCTTGACTCCCATTACAGTGCCACAGCTGTTGCTCTAAAATGAGCTCATGGTCTCAGTCCAGTTATTGGCTGACAGGTATCCATGTCAAACAAAAAGGACACAAGCGCAATTAGTTTTACCAAAGAAATAAAACCACCTAGAAACTCCCAAAGAGTTCGATGCTTTAGTTATATTTTTTGTTGTCACTAAAATCCAGATCTCTCCAGAGTTGCCAACCATTAGTATAGCTGAAAGACCTTAATGTGACTGAAAGTATTGCAAAACATTGTTTTAAGAATTCTACTAATTGCTTCAATTGTTTCAATTCTCTTTTACCATGTTCTGGAAGAAAACTATTCTAAAGAAACTGCAATGTGAAGAAGTAGCAATGGGAAATTCTGAAAATAGGCCAGTTATTGTTGCAGCCCTTTTTGGGAAAATAATCACATTCACAAACTTGCAATATCAATTACACTGTCACAGATGTTGCTATGCGGTAGGAAAACAGTTTCTATTGCATGCAGGATTTCCATATATGTAAGGAAAATAAATGATAATTGTTGTCTTTCCTATAGCCACACTGGCTCCCCATATTGAAGGCAGCAGAAGAAATTTTAGGGTTGTCTCAGGTTATAAGACTGTAACTCTTAAGAAATCAAACACATAGTGCTTCCTAATTAATATATGAAGAACTTATATTCATGCACATTTCTTCAAAATGGTTGACTTATCCTCCTTCTTCCACAAATTGTTTCAGGGATGCAAATCTACCAAATATGTGTCAGTTCTTGGAGCAGCAAGGAGTGAGGTCAATGGAACTGCTACGTTGGACTCCCAGAGGGCAGACTTTGGCCTGCTGATGGTCCAGATTGGCAGAGTACCTTGGGTCACAAAGGAGTCCGGGAAGGCGTGACATTCATCATGAAGGAAATCTTAGAGGTGCAGATGCAGGCCATCCCAATATGCCTAAGACAAGCAGGAAGCAGACTGAACAGAGAACTTTGGCTGAAAATCACCACAAAAAGTTGACCTTTGAAGAAGCAGTGGCAACTCAGGAGTATAAAAATGTCAAAAGGAAATGCAGGGAGAAAATTAGAAAGGTCAAAGCCCACACAGAACTTAAGCTGGCTACTGCTATAAAAGACAACTAAAAATTACAACTAAATACACATTAGCAACAAAAGACAAGTCTAAGGAGAATTTCCATCCTTTGCTGAATCTGGAGTGAAATGTAGTGATAAAGGATGAGGAGAAGACTGAGGTACTTCCTAGCTTCTTCGCCTCAGTCTCTAATAACTTGTTCTGTGGGTACCCAGCCCTCTGAGCTGGAAGACAGGGATGGGGGGCAGAAAGAAGCCCCCATAATCCATGGCAAAGTGGTCAGTAACCTGCTATAGTGCTTGGGCACAAATGTATAGGGCTGGATGGGATCCATCCAGGGGTCCTCAGTAGAGACAACTGGCAGAATTGCTCACTGAGCCACTTCCCATCTGTTACCAACACCTCTTGTGTCTGGAGGTATTTAAAACATGGAGATGTGGCACGCAGGGACATAGTTTGGTGGTGGGCTTGGCAGCGCTGGTTTGATAGTTGGATTTGATGATCTTTTAAGTCTTTTCCAACCTAAATCATTCTATGATTCTGTTACTATTCCACAATATGCAGGAGACTAGAAACTGCATTGAGGGGGAAAAAAAGTCAGAATGTCTGTTCTTTTTCATCTAGAGGTATTTTTCAGCTTAACTCAATTAAGTGTAAGATCATTTAAGGGTTCATATATGTATATACTAACTTTCAAAAGCTACACAAGTTATATATGTCTTCCTGACTCTACTGACTAGGCATCATCTCTCAGAGATTACACTGAAGCTATGCCTTCAGTATTTTCTCCATCAAGACAGCTAGAAAATCAAAGCCCCTACACTTCAGCTTGATTCTTTCTGTTGCACTTGGAAGTAGGCCAAATTTCTGGTTTTAATAAGGAAAGATGTGTTCCTGCAAGCTCTGCTTTACCTTTACCTTGTTTTTAACCTCTCACCCATGATCCAGTTCAGTTGAACCTTGAAGATATGAACATGAAACACAGATGGGTATTGTCACTAGTTACAGGAAGTTTTCTTTCAGTCACTGAAACATTCCCATTACTATTCCAAGCCCTTACTTTTGAGGCCACCTGCTGTTAGCTATAAAGAACAGCAGACAATTACAGAAAATACCGGCCTTTCTTTACGGCAAAGAAGATTCCTCTAATACACTGCAATACTTCTCTGCAGTTTGACTCAGTAGAAATTTTACCATGGGTGACAAAGAAGACACATTGAAAATTAACCAATCTCCACGAGTGCATTTTGCCATCTTCCAAACTACCATGTGCTTCATTTCTGGGTAGTCCACCTTTGCTCTGCGTTTGTTTTCCTGGTTCTCTCTGTGCCACAAGCTCTGACAGATGATCATACCAGACCTAGCTGGGAGTCTGTGACTAAAAAATTGTGATGCTCCTCCAGCCTTATTTGCTGCAGGAGTCAATTAGTTTTACTCTCCCAAAATTATCTTCTACCTTGCAATTATATCTGCTTCAGTTGTTGTTTCAATTTACATCACGTGGCCTGAAATTATAGTGAAAGGCATTTCACAGAGCACAGGCACTGAACTGTGCCTTTAAAATCACAGGAGTCTGCTCATTTAGAACCAGCAAACTTGGGAGGCTGAAGCTCAACTGCACTACAAGGGAAGAGTTGATTATCCAATTATTTACTTACAGTAATTTCACGATTATAAGCCACACCTAAATATAAGCTGCACTTCCGGGTAGTCGGGAAGACCACGGGATTTGTCCATATATAAGCCGCATCCGAATATAAGCCGCACTTTTTTTTTCTTTACCCGCGTGGCAGGGTGGGGGTGCTGCTGACAGGCCAGGCAGGGCCAGGGCCGTGCCAGGAGGGGCCGGCCAGCAGCGGCAGGTGGCAGCACCGGCAGCTGGAGGTGGGGAGCGGCAGGGAGCGCGGGGAGGGGCAGCGGCGCCCAGCGCCGGCCACGCGAGCGGCAGGGAACGCCGGCAGGGGCGGGGAGCGGCAGCAGCGCCAAGCGGCCGGAGCTGAGGGGCGGGGAACGCCTGTTCCCCTTGCGGCTCGTACTTCCGCCTTGGCAATTCTCCTGAAATTGTCCATAGATAAGCCGCACCTGAATATAAGCCGCACTACTGGGGTAGGCTGGATTCTTCAATGAAAAGGTGCGGCTTATATTTGTGAAATTACTGTACATAATATCAGTACTCCCCCTGAAGTTAAGCATGTGTCTCACCAAAACCAGAGCAACCAAAAAATAACTGTGTCAAAAAGACTGGAAATATTGCAGTAATGAGCCTCATAAAATAGCTTAAACCACCTGAAATCTTAATGACAAATATGAAGGACGAACAGATGCAAAAGTGTCACATAATAGGTAAGAATGAGGCATTGGAAGTGACATATTCTGAAAGCAGATGATAAAAACTAGCTCAGAAATTAGATTAAGTATGTGAACAGTAATGCTGACTTCACAATTACAGGAACAAATAACTTTTCTACTTTATATTATTATACTGATTAAAACAGTATTTCAAACACATATGGATTGTAAAAAAAAAGACATTTCTGGTGATTCAGAGAGATCTTTCCTTCACCCAAAATGCAATACATTACTTGAATGAAACATTTCAGCAACATTCAATCTTTCAAAGACAAATTAAGACAAATTAAACTGGAACTTTGCCTCACACAAAAAAGCAGCAGCTTCAGAAGTAACTGATAACAGTATGTTGTTTGCATACAGTACAAATGGGAAATGAGGCTTCTTGTCCCTGATACTAAAAAAAAAATAAAAAAAAAATTTTAAAACAATCATTATCCAACAGTGAAAAACAAAGCTGAAATTACACGGTCCTGGTTTGGCACCTCACGTCTGAATGTAGAATAGTCCATGCAAACAAGAAAAAGCTTTACAAGTTGCGCAAAATTAAAATAATTTTTTAGAAAATAAGTTTTATTTGGCTCCTTTTGTACACTTTTTCTTTTAAAAAAATGCACATTCATACAATTTGCCCTTCCCAGTGCATGTCTGGATTTGCTCACCTAGAGCATTAATATCATTAATACCAAGGCCAAAGATGCCTTCACAATAATTTCAGACACATTGTATTCCGGCTGTAAAGCATCCAAAGTTACTAATTATCTGATTACAACTTGGAAATCAATGTTTTGAGTGTTTCTTCTCTGATTCACATACATAATTGTCCCACACAAAAGAGGGAAGTGGAGACAGACCTGAAACAAAGAACCGTCAATGGCGAATACTCATTTCAGGTAGAGCTAAAAGTAGATTCTCTACTTCACATTGAAATGGAATATAAAATAAATACTCCAGAATATAACTTTTTCTTTTTCAAAAGCTCTACATCAGAAATGATAAAACATTGCTTCAAAAACTACAGATCAGCCACTGGTAGTGAGAGTTTGAAGAGAAAGCACTCTTTCCCTAGTTGTTTCTCATGGCCAGGTCTCTTTGCTGTTGATGGTGGCTATGGAACTTGTTTCTTGCTGTTTCTTCTTAAAACACTTTGTGAAGAGGAGTAAATTCAGCTCGAACTTTCACACAGCACAAGAGGTACTAACCCATCAAGTAGCCCCTACAGAAAAAAATTATTTTAGAAAAAAAAAATTTAGGAAAAAAGTTAGCAAACATAGGCAGCACGCCTCAAAAATCAAGAAACATACAATCTTAAATCAAAACTTAAGACTGCAAAAGCCTCTGCTGATCAAGGCTATCTGGCCATCGTAACTATACATTCCTTATTCAGCTAATTTTCATCAATGAACACTGAAAATGTATTAGCCTATTCTCAATCCAACTTTGGTAATTGTTTGGAATTTTTGAAGCCCACATTATACCCAAAGAAATGTTCTTTATTTGTGCCCTTTACACAAACTACATGTTAAGATATTCAATACAACCTGATCTTTTTTGACACTCCACACAAATCTGTTCTCTCTTTCTCCTCCATTTCTCTGAAGCCCTGTTCTTTTCATGAATTTCAGAATGAGAACTATTGTACAGAAACACATGTACTCAGTGAAGCAAAAAACCCACACAGCATCAATGAAGCAAAAAATATAGGGTAGGTGCCTATCCAGATACCTGATATCCACATACCTGCTGCCAGGGAACCCATCACTTCTGTGTTATGAAACAAATTTTTTTAAGTACACTGCAGAGGCTAAAAGAAGTATTTAGATTTAAGAATAGAATGACTGTCACTATTAATTCAACACTTTGTGAAGCTACTCCAAAAATTAGCTACCTGTACCTCTAAACATCAGGTTTCAGTTATTCTAAATTAAATAGACTGAAAAATACAGAGGGGGAAAAACTGGAAAACTTGCACTTGGATTTTGCACAGCCTGAAAGATCTCTTCTTCCTCTGCCTTTCTTCAAGTACTTTAACAGTTCAATTTTCCTCAAAGCCCTACTTTGTAGCTACTTACGTGACCAGTACATACAATTGAATTTTAAAGTACACTGAGCAAGTCAGACTCGCTAATCATATTTTCTAACATATCAGGAACTGTCACGTTTTTTTAACTACAGCACGATTTTAGAGTAGCTGGCTCCCAAAGCATCCCACCTCATTCAAGATAGCTTGCTCCTAAAAGAAGCAGTGAAAAAAGCAACTTACATTCAAGCTGAAGATCACCATATTTTCTGTTACTCTTAAATTTAACACAGCACACATGAGACACAAAAGAGAATAAAGTCTGAAAGATAATTAAATCACTTACGGTAATTTCATCCTCATGAAAACTCTGGCCATGAAGAAGCTCAAAAGCACACTAACAAATCCAATAAAGAGCAAAAGAAACCTATTCAACTTGGGGATATTTGGTGCATTGGATCGATCCAGAATTATGAATCCTAGGCCACCCATTGTGAAGAGGAAGCTGGATGCAAGGCCTTCCATAATATACTGTCCATTTACCCTAAAGGAGAAGAAAAAAAGAAAGGTGAAAATAGTCAGGAAAAGATTAAAGACATTTTCTACATTTCAAACCGCATCCACTCAAAATGCTTTAGCTTTACAAACTCACAGGATTACTAACTTTGATGGCTGACTTTCTAACTAAAGCAAGTAGGAAACTGATGTTACACAGTTACATCAAGATTTTAATACACAATTTATCTCCAGAACTGAGAGCCTACAAGGTGCCCAGTCCAGCACACAAGAGGATTTATACATATTTGTGCATACTAACAGCTACCACTCAGGCTCATTGGTTTTCAAAACCACCAAGTCCAAGGAGGTCCCTGGCCATAAAGATGGGCCCAAGGCAGGGCACCATGACCTCCTTATTTCCATCCCAGTGTCAGGCAGGACTTCCCGAATCCTTCTATCAGGAAAAATTTCACTCAAAGCACTATGGCAGCACATGAAGCACTCTGCTGGTTGCAGCACACATCCTGTAGGATTGTTTTGCTGCCTGCTTGCTGAGCCTGCATGGATTCATTGCAGGGACGGGCCTGAGGGTGCCCCATGGAGCTCTCTGTCAGCCCCATGTCAGGAAGCTGGACTTCCTTCTTACAAATGGGAAGAGATGGAGAGTGAGGAAGCTGAGATGCAGAAAGAATATTGCACCTGGATCACAAAACTCCTGCTTCCCACAGTCACCGAGCCATTTTCTTATCCTCCTAATCAGCAACCTCATAAAACTGGCATTGATGAAACTACAGTGGACACCCATACAGAAACAAATATTATAATTACTGTCTCATATCCTAGAAACAAACAAGTTTGTCTTCTCTCATCTTGTTTCACTGACAAATGACAGGGCTAGCAACTCCCTGCAGTAACTTGATAAATCAACACTGCAGCAATCAAAGTCTGAAACACACATCTAGTCCAAGTCAAAATCTGCCACATCAACCATGTCACAAACCTCACAGATTCAACCAACGTTTTTGGTATTTAACAAAAATAATTATTTTTTTCCACACACATATACCTCCACCCCCAGTTACAAAAGTAGATTTAACTCTCTTCAGACTAGTTTGCTACTAGGAGCCGCCAGCTCATTTTCAGTAATAGAAGCCAGGGCACTATAAAGCCCCTATTGCTACACATTTGTAACAACGTTCCCCATCAGAGTACCAAGTACGCTAGAGTTTAAAAGGTAAGAAGCAAACGTTTCCCAAACATTACATATTCTGAAACAAAAAATGATCAAACATATCTGCATCCAGCATAAAACTCAACTTGAACAGCAAGAAAAAGAAGTCCTGCCAGCCCCAAACAATTTCTTTTTACAGGACCTCTAATTTTAAAAGTTTTAGGACTAAGTTTTTTGATTTCTGCTGGTTTGGTGGAATTTTTTTTTTAAGTACTGGCAAAACAAGAACTGATATAAAACAACTCTGCGAAGCAAGACGGGGTTTGTTCCCTGGAGCTTAGGCATTTGCAGCACGCCGCTGGTGGGGACAGGGCCCTGCTCTGACCTGTATGCCAAGAAAGCCACCGGCCTCTGATGCCCGTGCTCGTCTGTCATCGACCCCACGCTCGGAGGTTCCACGATCACGTCATAGATAATTCCTGCGGGGAGGAAAACAAGCACCGAGTTTGACTCGCAGCAGCGAGAAGCGCCCGGACACCGCAGGCACGCTCGGGAACGCCCGAGGCTCGTGTTTTACGGGCGGTTCGGAGCCGGACGCGGGGTCAGCAGTGCTCGGCCACCCGGGGCAGAGCCCGAGGGAGAAGTGCTCCGTGAGCGGGCCTCCCCTTCACCCCGCCCGTGCCAGCCTCACCTCCGGTGATGAGGAAGTAGGACACGACCACCAGCGCGTACACGGTCATGGCCGAGGGCATGTGTACCCAGCTCGGCCGCTTCAGCTTGATGTTGGGGCACTCGAGCACGGCGAACGGCAGGCGGTACAGCGTCTCCATGGCCGCGCTGCGGTCCCGGGGCGGCCGCGGCCCCGCTGCTCCTCACGGCGTTGTCCGGTGCCTCCCGCCGCAGCCGCGCTCCGCCACGCACACGAAGGCGGAAACGGAAACGCGCTGTAGCGTCCTGACAGGGGGAAGTAGATCACTTTTTCAAAAGACAAACTAAACAAACACTAGAAGTTCCGACCAGGCTTAAATTGATATATTAAGAAAAATAATTTTTTTTTACTCCATAAAAGCGTGGAAACGTCGCCAGTCCGCCGTCGAAGCGTCGATCTGTTTTACTCACCTGCCAGGACCCGGCGGCCCTGACGTGTCGGTGCTGGATGCCGGCGCCGCGGTGGGGGCGTGGCTGTGGGCGTGGCCGGGAGCAGGCCCCGCCCCCGGGCCGAACAGCAACGTGGCCGCCCCGGAACGCGCGTGTGGTCCGGGTGCCACGGGCCTTCCCCGCAGGTCACTCGCCGGACGCTGCCCCCCTGCCATGGGGTAGGGGCGCCCTTTGGGCGCCCTTGTGCTGATGCAGTTTTCCGGTGCGGGGAAAGAAAAGCCACGTCCCGCCTGTGAGCTTCCGCAGTCAGGCTGGGGGATGCAAAGTTCTGTAGTGGGCCTTAGCTCAGTCCCTGTGTTTGCAGGGGCGTGGGGCTGGGATGCCCCTTGCCCGCACCATGGGATGTGGTGCCCGTCCTGACCCAGAGGATGCCCCGACAGCTGCACACAGAGCAGAGAGGAAAAGACACATCGCACCGCTCGCTGCTGACAGCAAGCAGGGTACCGTGTGTTACAGCCCGTCCCACACGCTCCCCTAAGTGTGCAAACACCTCAGCGGCCCGGCCCGGCCCAGCCAGGCCCCTCCTGCCTCTGTCCTCAGCTCGCTTTGGAGAGCAGCACCCAGGCAGAACACCAGAAAACTCCCCCTTTTGAGTGGAAGCCTCTCTAGTTCCTCTTGATTCAAGAAAGGGTAGGGGAAGAACTCTTCATTTCAGGTTACAGGAGCGCATTTTAAAGTGTATGTGCCAGGTGAACTCATCACACTACCCAGCCTACTTCCCACTGCACAGCCTTTCCGACTGTCTGCCCCCATTCCTACACGGCAGCCAACTGCTCGGTTTTAAATAATTATGGGCCTTATTACCATTTCACTGACACACTGCCTAATGACTGCTTTGATTTCTGCCCATAGTGGCAATACCACTTCTCCTAAGTCATAACAAACTTCTGGTGCAATCATATCATTTGTAGCTAGCTGTTTTCAGTCTTGTTTGGAATAATCACCCTCTCAGCACCTGTCAGCAGATGTTTATGACATTTATCTTCATTATTCCAAAATTATTCTCCCTCCATCTCTACTCCTTTCCAAAGGCCTGAAGGAAATCTCTAATCTCAGACCTTTAATGCAAAACAGGGCCAGGTTACACACACCTGCCTTAGGTGCTGCCTTTTTTTTTTTTTTCTCTGCATGCTAGAGCACTAAAGTTTGTATCAGAACAGTAAGACAAGTAGGGAGACGTTAACCTTGTAAAGTAGCTATAGGAACAGCACCCAAAAATGTGGACTTGTAATGTTAGTCTCAAAACCTCCTTTAAAGAGCCACAGCCTTTGCACCTGAGCTGAGGAGAAACGCTTCACATACTTCAAGCTACAATATTTATCCATTTTGTGAATATTGAGAATTATTTAAACTCCTTGGGACTCTGTGAAGAAATTCTTGGGGAGGTACAAGTGCTTTCACCATGCACGGTATTGAGTCATGGACCAGAGCCACCTCCTGCTGTCACACCCAGGAGGCAGCTGAGAGGTGCCAGGCACGTCAACCAAAGCACCAGCTCACTGCCACAGAAGGGCTTTGTAACTCAGCCTTGTGTGCTGTGTCCCTTGGCCGACTGCAGCTGACAGAGCCAGGCAGGGTAAAAAGGCAGCATCACTCAGGAGTGACCTCCTGCACCCATCTCTGAGCCACAGCCTGAGCAGACTCCAGTGACCTTAGAAACCGCTTTAAGCGGCACTCTCACAGCTCCCAGTAACCCTGTGTGCTCAGCATTATTTCTCCTCTTTCCTTACTCTCACAGTAGAGTTCACTACTTTTTGAAAAAATAGTTATTGGTTAAAAACAGGTAAAAATAGATGCCCACCAGTTAAAAAGCAGTAAAAAATTCAGAGTTGGGGCTGAGTAATACCACCGCACATACAGGCAAAGCCAGAATTATTCTGTGTTATAATACTCCTGGACAGCATTAAGGGACACATTTGGAGCTCTCTGCAAAACAGAATGAAGCACATCCATTTTCACTTTTTACATAATTACAGCCTTGACGATAAACCAACAAACTTTTGTTCGAATTTCAATACCAGAGGCCTAAACTGCTACTCTAAATCTGGAAGCCCTTAAAGGTCTGTCCTAGGTGCCCCCTGGAGCTCTGCTGGTATTGAACCTGTGACTACTGACCCCAGGAAGACCCAACAGGATACAGCAGCTGCAGCTTTCTTCCAGGATATCCAGATGTAGCAGTAGGAAACTGTCTGGTGGATACAGCACTGGCTTTGAGAAGTTAAGACTATTCTCTCCACCCTCACTTGAGTAATACCTCATAAAATTTAAAAAAAATCTCCTTAGGCTTATACTAGCTTTCCTCTTTTGTTTGCTCTTCTTTTTCAAAGTCAAACTTTCTTCTGAAGTATTCCAATGTCTTCACAAACAGCTGCTGAAAGAAAACCTGCACTCCTGAAAGTTATTCCATTCCTTCTAAATGACTGAGCCTGATCTGGGAGTCCTGTTTAACCAGACTTCCTTCCAGCTGCTTGATTTCCTTGTCGCAGGCAGCACTGAACAGAGCATCCTGACTTACAGGTTTTGTTGCAGCAAAACCCAGCTCTGCACTGTACAACCTGTGAGAAGCAGCAGCTCCTACCAGCTTTGAGCTGCACATGGAATGAAAGGACACAAGAGAAGTGGAGATTCCATTTATTGGGCTGAAACTACAAATAGATTCACTTTGACTTCTGGCTCTGTGCTTGTGCCTTCAACACTTTGACAACGATCTTCTGCTCCTCGATAAGAAAAGCTCGCTTGATCCTGGAAAAGAAAAACTAAATTAGGGTATGTGTCTAAACACAAAAATAAGACAAATTACAACTAATTTTGCCATCTTCCACATTCATTGCATGTGTGGTATTAGCTCCACAGTTACATAAAAAGGTAACCCACTGCTGTTCTTGACAGCAGCAAAAGACAGGGACAGTGGCACTGTATGAATCCACCAGTTTGGGGATGGCAGCCTATGGTGCCTGCAAATTTAGGCTAAGTGGCTTGGAGGCAAGCAAGGTAATACTTGATGGCTGAATATGGGAAAATTTACCATCCATACAAACTTCAAAGGCAAAAAGCAGAACTCCTAACTGGAGAATTAATTTAATTCTGTTGAAGTCAAGAATTGCTGTGACAAGTCATGGTCAGCTCTCTTCCTCAGAACTACAGGAAAACTATGTGCATCCAGTTATCAAAACCAGGAATATTTTCCCTGTCAGGATTAAAGCTCCTTGCACATCAACAGGAAAAAGCCTAGCAGGTGAAGTCATGCCTAAATATGACATTTCTGGAAGACATGCAGGGCCACCAGGTAGATGGGACAATCTACGCACCAGCACTCACATACCAACAGACTATCTGATGGTTCTGAGTTAACAGCACAAGTGTCTCACACACAGTCTTCTACTCTTAAACATTAAAATGCCTTTGTAAGTATCTGGTACATATGGCTACTTCTGCAGTACAGAAACCTGTCAAAGATGCCTAAGCAGGTGCAGGAGAAAACCTGACCATTACAGGAAAGGAGGTGTCTGTAATTTCTGATTTAGGCCCAGTAAGAATAAAACATACTCATGCACTAAAAACTACCTCTCAAGCTCATGAAAGGTTTGGGAAAACGCTCAGAAAAAAGGTGGCTTTCAACACAGGAAAGTTATGCTACAGATCTGCAGCTGTAGCAGCCCATCTTCAGTGATGCTGAATTTAAGTTATCTTAGAACTTACACATACCAAGAAGAAAAAAAGATGCTGCCACTACAGATAAGAAAAACTGGCATTAGACTGCTGACCCAGAGATGTGCTTTGTTTACCATTCACAGAGATGACATACAGTCATGTTTTTCCTCAAACTTGCCAAGGAAGCATAGGATATGCAATTGCTACACAACAAAACTGAATTCAGCAAGGCGCAGCACAGGCCATTTAAAGCTTAGCTACATAAAGCTGCTTAACACATAACCAAGTAGTATCTCTGAATCCTGAAACACTACAAAGTGAAAAATTAAACTGAATCTGCATAAGGCAAAACAGGACAACAGAACAGAACAATCAATACAAAAGAGAAAAATCCAGCCCAAGCAGACTGTTCAGCATCAATGCAAGAGTTCAGTAAGAAATCCTGAAGAACACAAAGTCTCCACAAAGGAGCTCCACATGCAGATAACCCCTCAAATCCAAGGGACAAAAATCACATACATCATTGCTTGACGTGCCCCACACTCACACTCTCCATCGCCCTCCATCAGTGTCAGACAAGAGCCTTCAAACTTTTGGGTTCGCATTATGAGAACAGAGTGGGATGCAAAAATTTTTAAAGAGTCAACCTCAGGAATAAAGCTGGCTTTCTGTAGTTACCTGTCACGGACACACTTGGCACACATGGAACCACCATAGGCTCTGCTAACGTGCTTCTTTGTTTTTGACAGCCTCATCAGAACTTTGGGGCGCACAGCACGGACCTACAGACAGCAAAAAAAAGTAAAAGTATGTCACAGGACAGCAGTTTCGTGTATCTGTCAAATAAAAACCAACATCACTTTCATAGTTAAAAGAAAATGCAGCAACACCTGAAGTTTACTATTCAAGGTGCTAAAAAGTGATTCAGGTCACAGCTCATTGCATGTGCCATCTTCAGCATTCCTAAGCTGATCTTTTCATTCCACCACAGGGGTTCTCCAAGAGGTTCATTTAAAAATTCGTTATAAAAGACTGGTTTTTCCAAAGATAGAAATTGCTCAAAGATCAACATCACTCAAGCATTCCCATAACTGTTAAAAGCAACAGTGTTACTTTAAGAAGTATTCTAAGATAATTATGTTAAGAACATTAACTCCTTTTTTCTAAACATGGGACATTTCCAAACTCAGCTTACCCTTTTCTTCTGCAAGCCTAATAGGTCCAATTCATGTTTTTAAATCTGCTGTATAAATGCCCTGCCTAGCTTTAAAAATTTCAGACTTTCTAAAACAAGAGTTTATATTTAATAATAATATTAAACCAAGAGCATTTAAAATTGAGCTTCCAAAGCTCAGTTTGCCAGTAAACTTTACAATATCTGATTTGAATATTTTAAAGAAAAAAGTTATTTCAACAAGAACTGGTCAATAAAGGCCCGTTGTATACTTGGAAAGGCCCTACTAAAAAAATGCTAGACCAGACACCCTTAGTATGACCATACTTACACCACGAAGTCTTCCTGGGCAAATACCACATGCTGACTTGGGGGCCTTTCCCACTTTCTTGGTGTAAAGGTAAACAATCCTGTTCCCGGGTGTTCGGGACCTGAGCACAGCAGAAAAACACCCAGTTAACGTAACTATAAAAACGAAAATATTGCCTATTTACAGCATAAGTTTTCTTACAAACTGTCCTACTTACAGTCTGGTCTTGTTGGAAGCTGTGTTGTAGGACAACCTACGGCGGTACGTCAGGCGCTGCACCATTTTTCACCCCTAAATAAGTCAAAACCAAAGCGGCACTAGTTAGAGCTCGATGTCCACACAGATCTCACAGGATCACCCGTACTAAGCCAGATGTGAATCAGCAGCTGCCGATTCGATATTAACAAAACTAAAGCCTTTCCTGATCAGCGGCAGCCAACGCAACTGTATTAGAGAACAACAAAACGCCTGACAGCGGGCACGATGCAATCCGCAGTAAAATCCACCCGAACTAACTTGAACATGTTCAAACATCCTAGTCTTGCCTGGATTATGTCACGCTCTCCTAAGGAACTGCTTAAACTTTAGCAGCCACGTAATTTATGGTCAACGTAAGCTTCATTCGCAGCCCCGGGAGACGCGGGCCCTGCTCGGGAGCCCCACCGCGGAGTCCTGAGGAGGCCCGGCCACTCAGCCGGGCAGCTCGGGCCCGCTCCAGCCCACGCGCGGGCAGCAGCAGCGCCGCCGGCCCATCCCCACAGCCCCTCGGGGTCCTGGATGCCGCTCGCTGCCCGCCGGGCGGCGGATGGCGGCGGATGGGGGCCCACAGCCCTCGGTCTCCCACCGCCATACCTGGCGCCGCCGAACCCGGAAGAGGAAGCGGAAATGCGCGGGTCAACATTGAAATAGCGGCGGGCTAGAGCCCGGAAGAAACAGCAGCGCCTGCGCACTGGAGCCCGTCTATTATGCAGTGGAGTGTGGGCACCGCCATGTTGTACGGCACGAAGGTGCAAGGTGGCGCCATGTTATACGGCTGAAGCGCGGCGGGGCGCCGCTCGGCGGCGAGGTCGGGAGCAGGAGCAATGGGCGTGATGGGGGTGCGTTTTTATTTATTGCGTGTTTTACCGAAAAACTGTTTCACTAAAATACCGGCTTCTGTCCTCAAAAAAAAAGGATTTGTTCTTCATTATGGTAATTACGTAGCTTTGGGCCCAGAAGCCATTCGTCATTCTGCTGTTCTAAGCTCTGAATTACAAGTCACTCATGCATGCTTCTACACGGCAGACTGGCACGTCACACACCCGGGAACCGTGTGTCTTACACAAAACTTTCCAAGGAAAGGCTGGTCCCCCAGAATCCCTTGAAAGCCTTGCCTGGAGCCCTGCAGAGCTGTCCTTGCTGTGCTCCATTCCCCTGGAGATGCCCTGACTCCTGACCGGCACTGGGCCAGGCTGATCCCGAAACTGGGCCCTCTGGAGAGCTACACAGTGCCCACGTTTGCCTGACACCTCCATGCTGTGCACACTGTGTCACACTGTGCTCTGGGCAGGTGCTCATGCAGGAGCATCAAGTTAAAAACCTTTCTCTGCTGGTCAGGTCAAAATTCCACCTGACTCAACTTCCCATTTCCAGGCCACAGGGACCTAGGAAAATTGTAAGGGAAAAAGGATACAGCTTGTGGAACTTTCCCTTAGTACATCCTATCTGTGTTCATCCATCAGCATCCTCCAAGTGTCCTGAGCTGGGTCACATTTTCTGACGTTTGAGATTATCTCGGTGTGAGCACGGTGCTAATAACACCAAAGTTGTGGGTTCAATCCCTGTACGGGCAATTCTCTTAAGAGCTGGACTCAGTGATCCTTGTGCATCCCTTTGAACTCAGAATGTTTCGTGAAATCTATTTCATAGCCTCTGGTTGCAATAGCAAGAGCTAAGGGACTATAAGATGGCTTGTCAGTAGCCAGAAACAGCATTCCAGTGCTGCCATATTAAAATCTAAATGCACACAAGGTACCTCTGGCAGCCCCTTGCCTTTCCATTAAACACTGTATTGATAGGAAGGAAAGGAGAAACACTCCCTGGACTACACTTCTCCCAGATGTTTGTTTCAGCTCCTGTCCCACACCCCCAGGTCCCTGCCAAGCTGAGGATCATGTTGACAAGCAGAGCTGCCTCTGTGTTCTGAAATCAGCATCTGGCCTCTGCTATCCATACGTGAGTGTACTAATGTTCTGGATCCTACTCCACCACCTGGCTCTGACATATGAAAGACTGAAAGATTTTAAAGCACATGCTTCCATCACTTCTGCTCCCCAGCCTCTGGTGGCAGTGGTCATGTTCCCACTGCCACACCAAGTCCATTCCCTCCTTCTCAGAGTGTGTGTGGATGCCTAGGTGCTGCTGCCATAATTGATGCTAACTTAGTCAAAATCTTTGTACAGCATCAATAGGAAATCGCCATCTCAAACCCTCTTTTGCTTCACTGACCTGAGCACTGTTCTACAATAATACTTAGCGACCCACACATTAGCACGTCGGGTGCTGCTGCTGCCATCGTTAGTGGCTTCAGCTCTGCGGTTGGAGATTAGCAGGTGCCCAGAAAACTTTCATGTGTTCTCCTGGCCTTATTTATATGTTTGTATCTCAGTCTGTTGTACTGCATCCTTCCTGTTTTCGATCTATAATTATTTTTTTCGTTAATTATTGACTCTTTTAAAGTGCAAATCATGGACATCAGAATTATTTTTTAATTCATGAAAGAAGAGAAAATATGTATGAACTAGATTTTAGAGTACATTTAAAGTAGGAGCATATTTTAGAAGACAAGTAAATTTCAGAGCAATTAGAGTATTTAACATGAACTTTCTAGGCCCAGAGCCCTGAGGGGAATAAGAAAGCCAATTAAATTAGATTAAATAATCATGCCTAAATATAAAAGTGTAACAGAATCCAATTGTTAAAGAACAACACTATTAAATTATGATAGAATAGTTTAGATGTTGTCAATGCAACAGGTAACTATTTTATTATTGACAATACTATTATTGATACATTTTTGAACTTACTCCATTTAGGCTCTAAACTCAATTGGTGTAAGTTTTAGAAACTGCCAATTAAATTCCAGCCATTTGCTTCTGCTGATGTACTGGCCTAGTTTTTCAAGCATTTTCAGTTCTCTTTTTAAGAGGTCTATCAGGCAAACGGCTCACCAGAACACCTGAAAATGTTAGCTTAATGACAACTGGTTTAATGCTATCTAATATGGGGATAAGATTTGAAGCAGAAGCTCACTAAGCCCATTTTGTACAGATTAGTCAAGTGATTCATGTCCTCTGCTGCTCCTACCTCTCCACAGGACTAAAACATCTCTTTTGGGAGAAGTCATTTTCCACATCCAATGTGTCTCATTAACTCTTTCTGCATTTTCTTCTTTCCTTGAATGCAACAAAGGGGATGGATTAGCAAATGCACAGCCCAATAATGTGGAAAAGCAACAGCAGCATCCTATAAAATCCATTTTTTCTCTTCTAGAATGTCAGTGGAAGCATAGCACCTGAGGCTGGGGGCCTTTTTCATTGAGAAAATTGGAGGCCAGCTTCCAGGATGTACTTGCTTATTGGCAATGCAAAACTATAAACCTCTTTTCCACCAGATCCCATTGGAAAGATAATCATCTCTGATAGCAATTTAGTAATGGAATATATCCTGTGCCAGCCAGCAGGTTGTCACCATATTCTGCTTAATGGATCAGAAGACTGCTTTGTTCACAGTTTAAGACCAATTCTTGGTATGTTGACTGACTTTTCCTTTTTTTCCACATGGTCCTCTGTCCTCTCTTGTTCTCTCTTTTTAAGCCTCTATCTGTGTATGACAGTTTGCTTGGTTACATGGAAAGTTCCAACAGAGCAAAAGTGAGAGCTCCCAAAGGCATAAGGCTTGATAAGCCTGGCTGGATCCCCTTATACTTTCCTCACACTTCTGTACCACTTCCAGTAGTCTACCAGGCCCCAGGAGGATTCGACTGCCCCATTAACTTCTTTTCATGGATCCCTCTAGGCTTGTCTCTACAATAAGCTTCAATTAAAAAATGAGATATGTTTTCACTCATACTCGTTGTTGTACCAGGATAGACTGGCAAATTCTAAGAGGCATGGAAAGAAAAGCGAGCCTGTGGACAAGCACATACTGGGTGCTGCAGGGAGGAAAAGATATGATGGCTGAGAGGTGTGCTGCTCCTGTTAAGTCACAGGCACAATAACATTTCCGTGAACAGTGGATGAATATGTGTTTTAGAAATGTCTCATTGAAGTCAGAATTCAGCCTCAGGTTCTGCTTGGATGCAACCAAACAGGCTTAGGTCCATAAAGTGGAAAGGAAACAAGAAACCTTGGAGAAGTATTAGCAACTATTGGAAGGGGAAGAAAAGGGTCCTCGGCTCCACTGGCTCTCCAGAGCTGATTTTTTTCTTTAAAATCTCGTTCCTTTTCCTTGTTAACTATGTGGCATGTGTCTCAATGTGATTATACTAATTTCTATCAACATAACCTTCCACAACACAGACCTGTGCAAATTACGTTATGAGAAGCTGTAGTTCATTTCCATTTCAGTAGAGCTTGTTAAACAAGCAAAATTATTTTGTAGCAAAGGGAAAAACAATTTAGTGGAATGCAGTCCTAGTATAGGAAGTACATAATATCGTATTTGGGTTGAAACTTTTTCTGTCAAAAATGTCATAACCCTGTAAGAAAGAGAATTAAAATCCCGTTATTTTAATTTACATCTAGCCACGAGATAAGTAAAGTTATCATTGAAATTCTAATTAAATAGGATGATTGACTAAGGTAGGACATCAAAGAAGAGAAGTGAATATGATAAGTCAAAGTCTTATTAATTAGTCCGCGTGGAAGAAATTCCAGGGACGTCAAGCTGAGGCTGCTGCAAGGAGAAAAAAAGCAGACAAGAAAATGTGTGTTTCTTTGAAGTTAGGAACTGAGATAGTGATGGAGGTAATTGTGTCTGACTGGATCCAGTAATGAAGAGCCGTAAATCAGACCTAGGAATCGGAGGAAAGATTCTAGTAACGAATGTGGCTGCCCCCCTGCTGCGAAGAAACAGAATGCAGAGCTGACTAATTGACCCAGTCTATCTCCCAGTAGCTCTCTGTTATTATTTATTAATTTTTAATTTCTGAATTATTTACGTTCTGGGAAATTATTTTTGACAGCCTGTTAGGCGTGCCAAAGTTAATGGAGGATGAAAGGACCGGTACTAGAATTAGCAGGGATGTAGTCACAGGCTACTGAATTTAATGATTTTGGAAGGGAAAATTGATTTCACACAGCGTGTCACTTTATACTACTTTAGGGATACACCAGCTATTTGATTAATTGAGGAATAACCAACTCAAAGTATATTTGAAGTGTAAATGAATCACAGTGCTCAGCTGTTTATTTTTCCCCTTTTCTGATGAGAACACTGAGTTTGCTTAAAGTTACCGATTAAAACCAATACTGGTAGGCCCCATACTCACACCTGCTTATTTTCTCCTGCCTTAAAGAAAAAAATGCTTTTACCATCTGGAGGAGACATGCAATCCTTCATCTCACTTGGGATAGAGTTCATCCTTCCTACATAAGCCTAATTAAGTAGGCTTTGTGTGCACTCCTCCTCCCCTGTGGAAACTGTTTTAGACAGAGCAGGGTACTACGCCCGTGGGCAGCACACGCAGCTGAGATGTGAATTCTTCATGGTGACAGCTCACATTTGCTTTTCATCAGCCCCCAAGCTGAAGTCAGGGTCCCTGGCCTACAGCATTCCCCATGTTGGTTCTCCTGGTGCAGCTGTGATAAGCCAGGCCATGCGTCTTCCACACAGAGCAATGGAAAAATACAAGGGCTCTGCACAGCTCTTCCAGGCTGTGAAAACTACATTTCATCCTTGGTACCAAATGAAGCTAAACCCTGTCAGCTTCTCATGTCTAAACTTTCAGACCATCCAGGCATCAAGGACATAGAGGCACCCCTTGCCCAGCAATGTGTACTGTGGTATCACATCTCCGAGAAGATTCACATTGGAAATGTCTCCAGACCTGCTTGGGATCATCACCTCACACACTGCTCCTTCACCCAAGAGCAGCCACCCAAGGCGAGGAGCATGGCTGAATTTTCCCTGACTTAGAGGGAAGATGTGCCCTGTGTCCAGGATCAAAGGGGCAAAGCACTCTCACTGCCAAACTTTCCTGAGGCAAATTTGGACACTGGTGGTGGTGATCATGATTTTGGAGATCTTTCATGTAATGGCTTCAGGTCACTCAGTGTGGCCTCCCAAATACCTTAACAGTTCTCTAAATACTAGTCCTGACTAGTTTAAGTCCAGCTTTTCCAGTTTTTAAATAAACGTAATTGATGTTACTATTCGATGAAATCTCAAGGACTCTGCAAAGAGAATTAAAGTACAATTCTTTATCTGTGCAACTTTTGGGAGAGTAGTGAACACCAAATACTTGGTGTAGCTGCCCCTTTCCACAAGAAATTATTCAAAACCATCTGCCATTAATTGACATTGATCCCATGAACAGGTGAGAAAGGTGTAGGATAGACTCTATTTCAAGTCTAATAAACCATAATGAATTGAATTGACTGAGACCAAACTACTGAGTGACAGGTTAAGTGTCAGAGGGATCTGGAATTTCAGACATTTGTTGCTTTTTTCTTTAAAATAGGAAGGGCTACCTACTATGGCAAATGTTGACCATACCGGGATGAGGGGAGAGATAAAAAATGAAGAAAGGTCAATCTTGCATCAATGTACCTTTAAAAAAAATTATATTTGTCTTAATGATTTAAAGATACATTAACAGCACAGGAAGGTTTTGCTGCTTAAGTTCTCTGAGAAGCTTATAATTAATATAAACATCTCCCTATTTTTTTTTCTGAGCACTTCAGGAACACTGGGAACATTTCCTCATAATGTTTTACCAAGTTGAACATGTGAGAGAAGCCTGTTTTTATCAGTTACCTTTTGGATTATACCAGTGAAAATTAGCTGTGCAAAGAGGATCAGTTACAACAGGCTGCCAAAGGAGGGGTGTGACCTGTGGTCTCTCCTTGGCTCTGGGGATTTGTACTTTTATCATTTTTTTTCAGCATGTGAGACTGGACTGGCTGCTAAAACAAAAGCATGATGGAAAGACTATTTTTTCCGGGTCTCCTGAATCTGTGAGAGATCTTTGGATTTTGGGGCTTTTTCTGTGATTATTGTTAAAACTTTCTAAAGAAGGAACACTGTGTATTGTGTTGATAAAACAATATGAAATACAATTTTTGAGATTGTTTTGTTAGTATCACTGAAAGCACACTCACTGCCATGTAATTCTGAAGAGTTCAGTTCACCAGGGGAAGAACTGACTGTCCCAAACTACACAGAAAATGTAATTTACATACTATAGCATGAGGAACAGCAAATCATGCCTTCAAATATTACAGAACAACTAGGCAATCTATGCTACTTGAAGATTTACTTTACAGTTGCAAAATGCTCAATGGAGAAACAAATATCTTTTACAGTACATGCAGAAATTAACCCTAAAATATCTACATTCAACAAATGCAACTTATTTTGAAGAAGATGATTTAGCGTGCTCTGCTGTTCTATAGTGGAATGAATCCATCATAGAACTGCCTTCTCCCTTTTTCAATATTAAAACAAAAGAGATATGCTGGCAGTACAGCACCCTGGGAATTCAGCTCAGAAGTCCAATTAACAACAACTAATTCCCCATACTGCCTATTTACCCCTAAGATTTGGCTAGATATAATAACTCATGGATTTTGCATTTAAGCTTTTAATGCCCAGAGGATAACAAAAATCTATCCTGATCACTTTTCATTTTCATCATACGAAGAGAGAAGAAAGCATCATTCCTTCCAACTTCAGTTAAGTGTATCCATGTCTTGGTGCTAAGTCTGTGAATGAGGTGCCTCCTGTCTTCTCCCCATGTCTCCTTATCCTACTTCTCCATAAATGCCTTCATTCTTCAAGAAGACATAAAGGTAAGAATCCTTTTGGATATGTGTTCTGCATAGCTAGCTACATGCAAAGTTACTGACCTTCAAACAGTGATGTACTGCATATTCACTGGACCAAGTCTCCTGCCCTTTAAACTGTCACACCGTGTTTATTGTATGCAGCATACACTCCCTTCACACCAGATTTCATTGCAGGAGCTATCAAGGTGCTGCCCTGCTGTGAACATATTTTAAAAGCTAAAGCTGTAATATACTGTAAATGGTAATGACCAGGCTATAACATGCTAAGGATTAGGCAAATACTTCCAATAATTAGAATGGTCTTCTGCAACTCAATTTTGCTTACAGTGTAAGTCAGATTGAACCAAATTCTCCAAAGGTAAAAGCTCAGCACAAGCCTACACACTTTAGATGCAAAAGGGAGAGAAGCAGAAAGAAACCGAGCAAGCAAATATGTGCACATGGGGCTTTGGCTATTCCTTGCTAGGTACAACCTAAACTGTACATTAATAACTAGGGACACATTAAAATATCTATCTGTCCAGATACACTTTTATTGGTATTCAACAGGAAACAATTAAGGCCTAGAGATACCCATATACCTCTGTATTTATGAAGTTTTGTAACAAAGAAATAATGCAAATTCCCCTTGTTTGAAGGGAAATGATTTGAGAAGCAAACAATGGAGCATATTCAATCATAAAGCATCACACTGATAGAACACAAGGTGTGACACTGTGCTGAGAGAAATGCCTGGATCAATGTTAGGTAGCCATGCCTGCAGAGCAGCAGGTTACTGCACAGAAAGCTGCCTACAAAATATTTCTGCAACACTGTACTTAGCTGTGCATTGAAAAAATCCCAGAAGGTGTTATTTTTTCATGAAGCTGTGATGAACTTGGCTTATGCTTGGCATCAGACTGGCTGCTCCTTACGGGAGTTTCCGAATTGCATATTTGCGGATTTAAGGCCAGACTTTCAGAGGGGCTCACAGCCAGCTTTCCAAGCACTTGGCTGCCAAGCTGCAAGTGCTGGCTTCTCATAGGTCCAGGAGCTGGAATGACTCAATGGGAACCAATCTCCTATGAACATCCCAGACTAACTGGCTGATCAGAAGATATGCCTGTGACAGAAGCTGAGACAGCTGAATGCAGTATTTCTGACATAGTCAGATGTGAATTTTAGTACCTGTCTACAGAGGTGGCAGGTGCAAAGAAGGGCCTGCTCCGAACATCTGAAGGAAAGTGTTGGCTTCGTCTTATTCTTGAGCAGATTTGCTGGTGATTTCTCTACACCCTCTTCCCTGTGAGCAGCAAAAAGAGCAGAAATCAGAAAGACTGATCCCAAATAGGGCTCTGTGGAGGGCAACACAACACCCCCATTTTTTTAACACCTGTGGTCAAACCTCCTGCTTGCTGGGAAGCAGAGAATGGCAGCACTAATGATTCTCTCCCTTCTAAAGCTGCTAGATTTTAAGTGCTTTGAGGAGATTGAAGAAGGCATTAAATTTTGATTAAAGGGACACTGCCAACTTACATTAATCTTAGAATTTAGGGTTTGTAACAGGGAGGCAAAGGTGGATGAGAGCTTGCATGTTGGATGTAAATATTTCTCTGCAACAGGATGAAAGCCTTATCTGCTGAGAACAGAGGGCATCAAAATTAACTTGAATAGAAAACTAACAGGTCCACTTTAGTTTTGCTGCTGAGGGAGAAAGAACGCTGATGGGGAGATGTAGCTTCCCAAATGCAACAGTGCACCAGTTAAATTTTGTGTGTGAAAAGCTTGCTTGCTTGTTGCTTAATGTGGCTTTCACAGTGATAAAAAGCCACCTAAAAGTCCTATTTGAAGAATTGACAAAAGAGTAGAGGGACAGGAAAGGTTAGTACAGGTGAGCTGGCACATGGACTAAATGCTTTTCACCTGTTTTTCCTTTATATGAATACTTAGAGATGGTGAAGCTACCTAGTGTTAAATGTATGGTTTACTACAGCTGATGAGAGAGTAGTTAATTACAGTAATTTCACAATTATAAGCTGCACCTGATTATAAGCCACACATCCGGGTAGCTGGGTAGACCATGGGATTTGTCCATATATAACCCGCACCCGAATATAAGCCGCATTTTCTTTTTTTAAGTGAGGATCTATGTGCGACAAAGTAACGAGTTAGTAACAAAATTGCACCAGCGCGGGGTTTAGTGTCAGGTGCAAACAGTTTTCATAGACCAGCGAAGCCTTTAAAAGGCAGCCCCAGGCACCTCCCCGTGCCGTGGGCCCTGGCACTTCCGCCCCCGGTGCTGGCTGCCACAGCCCCTGCCTGCTCGGTGGCGGCGGTAGCTCGCTCACCTGTGCAAAGGCAGCAGCGGCAGCACGCTTCCCAGTGCGAAGGCAGCGGCGCCCAGTGGCAGCAAGCCCGCGCAAACGCGGCAAAGGCGGGCTGGCCTTGCCAATCCAGCGGTGGCCTGCCACCCGCTTGCCAGTGGCTCTGGCTCACCGCCCACCTTGCAGCGGCTCCGCAGCAGCTCTCTCCCCAGCCGGCTCTCACTTCCGAGTTGGCATTTCACTGGGATTTGTCCATAGATAAGCTGCACCTGATGATTAGCCGCACTACTGGTGTAGGCTGGATTCTTCAATGAAAAAGGTGTGGCTTATAATCGTCAAATTACTGTACTTTCAATAATCAGAGATATTTTCTGCAAATCATTTTGCCTATAATGAGATCCAAATCAGAACCAAGTTTTTCAAGGGAAGAGCCTAAATGACAGCAACTCACTGTAACTTTAATGTACACTAGCCTTATAGAAAGAATATTACCCAGAAATTCTTATTCTCAGAGAAATTATGGAAATGTGAATCCAGATATTCATCTGATAAAAACCAGTGTCCTGAACAGAGATAAGTTGATTTATAATAGCCACAGGTCTGACCCCCATGCCAACGAGAATTTGCTGCAGCCACAGAAAACTTCTGCAGTGAAGATCAGTTTGATCTTTTCTCCACCAAAAGCTGGATTTTTGCTGCAGACTTCTCTGCTATCTTGTAAATATTCATTTGAACAAGCCTTTCAAAGGAACAGGCAAAATAAATCGAAGTGAAAGGTAACAATGGCCCTGATTTTCTCTTAGTTCTTCATAAAGTACAAAAAACTTGAAGCATAACCTGCAATGACACTCCCTCCTCCCAGGATCCATGCAGCAGATGAGAAGTGCTTCCCAAAGCTATAGTATTAGGTATATAGTATATGTAATAGGAAGGATGAAATAAAGCTATGCTACTGCTCTGGAGATGGTAGAGTGCAGAGAAGTGCTGGAACACAAATCGAAAACTACTTGTTAAACAAGGTTAATTTGTTCTCCTTCCAGAGTATAAAATGGCTTCAAACACTTCTAAACTAGGTCATTTGACTGCTCAAGAAATACATGGTGCTAGGCGGCTGTCTTTAGCAACAAGTTTATTGGAGAGTGTGATTGCATCCCAAAAGCATGCTAGATATTTCTGACCATATCAAAGAAAACTCAACTATGTTATCAAGGCACACTAATGAGGTGGTTTGTTTAATTGAAATACTTTAAGTTTCCATGTAGTACAGCATGAAAAAATCATTATTTTCATTAGATGAGCTACTCGTTAGCTGAAAATCTAAGTTACAAAATATCACAGTGTGAGATAATAAATATATTGTAAAACTCTTTAAATCCAGGTTATTAAAAGGAATTTCTATTTAAAATATAGAGCTGTGTAACTTGGGCGTGCTTCCTTGTATTAGGAGTCAGGTTTGCTTCTTTGAAAAATATAGCCAAACCCAAAGGACCTCATCACGCTTTCACTGAAATCACTGTCAAAATTCTGACCCATTTTAGCCCAGATAAATTACTTCATTATTCTGGGTCACAATTCTGCAGTAATGGGGTTTGTGTGCAGCAGCTGGAAATTCTGAGGCTCATGGAAAGACCCCCCCCTTTTTAGCCTTGAATTCATTGCTGCTCTATTTGATGCAACCATTAACAGCAAGACAGGAAGCACTTTATAGCTTACAATTTTAGGGGCAAATGTTCACCTAAAATTGGAAGATATAGAGGGTTTGTGAACTTTATGTAAAAAACATGCATCTCCATGGGATATCACACATATGTTTGAGGAGCAGGAGTTTAAGAACTGTATGGATCTCATCAAGAGGGTGCAATTTGAATCTGCAATGAGACTGGATATAAAGGGAAAGAAATGGCTGGAAGGGTTTTCTGGAGGCCATCTAGTCCAATCCCTCTGCTCAAAGCAGGGTCAGCTGGAGCACTTTAAAAAAAGCCACGTGGGGTTGTGTTTGGAACACCTCCAGAGATGGTGACTGCACAACCTCTCTGGGCAACCTGTTCCTGTGATGGACCACTTTCATAGTAAATATGTTTTATTTTAAGTATAAATTGGATTTCCCATATTTCAGTACTTGTATGTCAGGTTTTGTGTTCTTTATTCTGCCTCACTCAGTGTTTCTACAGATTGGTAAGATTCCCCTTGAGCCTTCTCTTCTTAATGAGCTCAGGGTTCTTCTGAGAGTTCTTCCTCATTACTTACATTTAAATACTGACTTGAGATGAGGGCAAAATTGTAGTTTGGTTATCAATTCACAGGTGGGCTTGGTCCATATGAAAAAAGGCTAAAGTAAGACTGTAGTTCAACTATTGTAATTCTACAATGGGGCAAGTTTTTTCCTTCTTCCCTGCACATCCCATGCCACCCCCCATCTTTTCCATGTCTTATACTAATGAGGGCATGTTGTCCTCAATTCTCATAGCAATGGTTCCTTCCAGACTTATTGCTACACATTTGCCAAGGGCTTGTCTGTCTTATCTCGCTTTTGCTATTCCTCTCTCTCTTTGCCTGCTGAGGGATTAGTCCATCAGCCCTGTGAAAATGTCCTCACAGCACTACGCTGTCACTAATCCAGCCAGCACAGGTCACCAGGGCTGTGCAGAGACAGCTGCAAGATTTAGAAGGCACATCTTAATTCCCAAGGAGTCCTGGGCATGCATTCAGGTTGCCTCCGCATGTTGGCACCCAGGGATGTTGACACATCTCCACAGCTATTGCTGTCCCTGTCAGCTAGAGTCAAGTCAGTGACGCTGAATGGTGGCACCAAGAGCACATAGACATGGAGGACATACAGCAGGAGTGCTGTAAGATCCCCTTAGCCAGTGAGCAGACAGAGATTCAGGAGAGTGTACAGATTACAGATGGTACAGTAATCTCACAACTGGCCAAATTTGGAGCCTAAGCAACACTTATATGGAGATGAGCATACATTAAAGGCTGCCAGTATGACAGCAGATAGGGCCAATATTTTGGCTTGCCCAGGAATGGGCATGCTGCCCTCGTAGAGCCACCTGCTGAGATCAGTCATGCCAGAAATGCAAGTAATCCTGGTAAGGCAGGTGCCTGAGGGGATCAAATTCTCTGTCAAAACCAAAAAAAAAAAAGGAAAAAGGGCAAAACCCTGAAAAACCTTGAGCCCCAGGCTGCCTTCATACACCTGGTAAGAGCCCCTCTGTCTTCAGCCTGCAGACTGTAAACTCCTGAGGCTGGAGCACAAAGGATGAGAGCTGCACCTCATCTCATGCTCCTGCCTCTTCACACAGTTATGAAAACAGATTTTTTTTCTAATTCCACAGAAACAACTTTTAGAGTTATCTCTTCCTCTTCTCATTTTATCTGGGTTTTGTTAAACATTTTTAGAAGTCTTTCCTTTTTTTTTCCTACTGGACCCAATAGGGATGTGGCTTGCAGATTAGTACAAATGTTAGCTCCTTTTAATAGGGCTTTTCTTATCCCATTTAAGTAGAATAAAGAAGCTTCATTTGTTAGCTTAAAAAAAATCAAGACCTTAATTCTTGATCATTGCTCCCTAGTGGACCCAGTTGGAATTCTCTCATCATCACTGATAAAGTTGGGACTTTTTTTGTTTGCTATTCAATTTCATTTTCTTTTATCGTTTCAAAGCACTAGCAGGCTTTCAGACCTGCTGAAACATAGGATGGGGCTTTAAGTGCATTGCAGTGAAATCCCTGTAGCAATGAAAAACTAGTGCATAGCATTTAGCTATATACTACCCCTTCCATAAAACCTGCATTTACATTATATTAAAACCAACCTGCTGACTAGTTTAATCATAAAAACAATACTCCATTTGGCTCTTCACGTTATTTATTTGATGTAGAGAGACTGTATCAGATGTATCAGTCAATTCCTCTAATTTCAGACCTGAGAAAAATTTTATCTTGGAGCAGCCTTAAAATCTTTCTAGTTACTAAGCTGCATCACCATCTGGATCCATTGCTAAAATAATATCCATGGAATGTTTCTCATGTCATGGGTGAACTTGCTCTGACATTTTATAAATGTTGGGGATTTTTTCTTTTTTACAGATCCCAAAGATGAATTTGCAAGGAAGATCAGCACAGAGAGCAAGTCTGCTCTCTGTTTTCCAGTTAGGATGCAGTCCATCTAGGCCCCTTCTCCAGTTTCTTGTGCATTTCCTAAGTGAGGAGATGCCAGAGCAGTTTTTGAGTAAAATCTGCCTTAGACCTTCTCTGTGAGTGCTTCTTGAGGAGGAATGTTGCCAAAGCTGTTAGCCCTTGCACATGTAAAAAGCTGTTTTGATAATTTGATTGAGTGTAAGCCACTGCTGGACCATTCCTAGTAAGACCAATGCAAAGCTTATCTACATGTTTTTGTTCTTCAGGGTCCTTGTAATTTTCTGTATGGGCAAGTACCAGTTTCCAGAGAGGGCCTGAGTAAGACAGAAGTGCTCTGTCTACTCAGCCTCTGATGCTTTTCAGCTTAGTTTTTGTGCTGAGGGTTCTCATCTGTGTTTTTAGATTTCTCCCAGGTGTTTCAAGACTTACATGCCTGAAGGAAGTAATCAGCATCAATTTTGGGAGCATTCAAGATGTTTACCTGGCAGAAATAATACAAAATACATGTTCCTTCAACCACGGCTGGCAGACAGAAGGAGGCACTGCTGAGGACTTTCAGGCAGGAGTGTACCCAGCAGAGAGCCTTTTGCCCAAGAGAACACAGGCACACTGCTCCTTGCAGTGAGTGTTGGCAGAAGGCTCCACCTTGGCCCAGCTGATACCACCCAAATGGCCCAGAGTTCCAGTGCTCCAGATCTGCAGTCAGCTTGTGGTTTCTCCTTGGAGGGCTGCACTGTGGGAAAAGAGCTCCCTTGCACCTTGCCAGAGCATGGGAACAGCTGCAATTCGAAACATAGAAATACTTTTTTACCCCAAGCAGTTTCCAATTAATGTGCAGATGGAAACCATATAGATGGTCTGTAGGAGAGAATCCTTGCTTGGTGAAAGATGGATTATTGCTTTTATGAAATGCCATAAGAGCTTTGGGAGCAGAGGGCTTTGTTTTTTAAGATCCCAGCTCCCCATTCAGGATGCTTAGATTTATACTGAAGGACTGATGTTTCTGGAATGTAAGCCAGTCATTTTATGGATCTGGGATGCAGAAATTGGTTAAGAAAACACAACTTCTGTAAAAATTATACCATTTTATATACAAGGGAGGAAGAAATAAACTGGGCTGAGGGAAGCCTGTCTGAGCTTAGTTGTCATTGGAGAAGGGGGCCTAGAAGCATCAGTGGGCACCTATCAAAAGAGTGGGAAAATGAAGAAAGCCCGGATAAGTGAATCTTCTTCCACTCTTATCTGGAATCAGCATCCAAAATAGATGGAATTTTCTTGCAAATTCATCTTCAAATCATCACAGCTTTATCCAGAACAAATAATTTTTCATTCTTAAATTCCATGATGAAGATGATGTCACAGTGGGACACTTTCACCTCAAAAAATGCTAGGTCATGTCGTTTACCAGTATAAATCCCCTGCCATCTTTTATATAGCTGAAAGTGAATATACACCTGTGAATATTAAAATTTTTTGTTTGAAAGGATAAGAGGAGATGGAGGATTCTAGTTTTAGGCTTTAGACCTAAACACTTTAGACTTGATTTTTTTCTCTCAAATTTCCCTTTATGTAAAACAAAATCAAATTTAATCTTTGCTTGTCCATTCTGACTTTTCAGATAATTCCCTTCACGTAATTACTTTGCAAATAATTAATTTGTAAACAATTATTTGTAAGCCTTTAGAGCTCTTCTGATGATAAAGTGGTAGAAAAAGACATGATAATCTTTTCAATCTTCTTTTTGCAAGCATCATTATAACTCATTCTGTTCCTCTACATTTTTCCACAAATACTGCCAAAGAAGGAATGATATTGCCAAGGAATCACACTGCCAGAGAGTGTTTTTGAAGTCAAGAGGCACATTTTCTTCTGAGTTCCTTTTTTTTTAGGTAAATACATTGTCATTTTAGTTTCCAAGCATGACTAGGATAGCTAATGGCTCTTTCATCCACTGACATCTGAGCTGATCAGATCAGGGTGAAAGTAAGGGCCTTTGCCATAAGGTATGTTGAACACATTGTACATAGAACCCTACAAGCAGCTTCCACCTGGCATCATCATGTCCCAAATGGATTATTGTGGGTTATTGTAACAAGTTTTTTATTAGTTGGGTGCATATGATAACAGGTTCTCCATAAGCATATCCCAGGGATTTAATGGTTAATCTATGGGGATTGAATGGTTAATTCATTAAAATTTTGCCTTCATGTATGGAACGTGCAAATAATGCATTAACAAATATGACAAAAAAAGAAAACTTATGAGCTTTGTTTGGAACTGAATGTAATTTTTTAAAATTGTGATTTTTTTTTTTTGTGGTGATAAAACTCTGTGCTGAATTTTATTGTTAATAACTGCGGTTTTGAATGTTTTTCTGCAGATGTATCCATTCTCAATAGAGGGCAGTAGAGGATGAAAATGTAACTCTTGGCCTCTTCACTTTGTTGTGTTCA
Source organism: Sialia sialis (assembly GCA_009812075.1). Classification (NCBI taxonomy): domain Eukaryota; kingdom Metazoa; phylum Chordata; class Aves; order Passeriformes; family Turdidae; genus Sialia; species Sialia sialis. The sequence continues at coordinate 943,789 of VRYO01002778.1, read as the reverse complement.
GATAAATTCTCTAATATTCTTTTAACTGGCTTTAAAATGGACTCTTTCATCTGGAAAAAGAAGGAAGCAAGAGTGTTGGCCATCTGGGAGACACTCTGCCAACATCCAGATGTTTGCATCCTTCTGTACAATTTACTCAATCAGTGCAACATCAAGTTGTGCTGGGTGGATGGGAGAGTGAAAGCATGGGAAGGAGGAATAGGGCTTTCCTTGAAGGGGAAAGTCACTAGTCCTGTGCCTTCACAAGGGAAAAATCCTGTCATTGCTCCATGACTGCAATCTAGTAGCTCATTGTAACCCTGGGAAACAACACTGAATTCTCTTGGTGAAAACATGTGAAAAGGTAGAAACTTCCCATGTATGTGTCAGTATAATTATTCTGCCAGAAACAGTAGACTTAACTACCCAGAGGTTTTCCTTACAGGTGGTGAACTGTGCTGGCTGCAGTCCCAGCTGTCCAAGCCAGGTACCCCAGCTGGGTGCTGGGAAGAGGTGGCACTGCCCCTCACAAGCAGGTGGGAGCCTTCAGCCTTAACAGGGTGCCTGCTGTGCTCAGGGAGAGAAAGTGTTGAGATGGGGCTGTGAAAGGAAGCCAAACTCTGATAGAAAGAAGAGCTGGGACATTTAGGAGCTGGGGTACAGCCAAGGTGGGAAAGGCCAAGTGCAGCAATACCAGGGCAGCCCTTTGTATGTGTTGAAGTCTAGACTAAATACCACAATGGAGACTCTGCCACAAGCACCTCATGGCAGAAGTTAGGCTGTCTTGGATACATGGCTAGGACTACATATATTCTTAGTTGATTTATGACACATATCACAATAACCTAATCCAGTTCCAAGGGTTAAAAATAGCATAGTCCTTTCCACAACATTCACTGTGAAAAGGAATGAGTCTGCCATTTTTGCACCTGCCAATCATGGATATGGTTGCCAACCCGATGCCCTCTGCTCCATTTTGCAGCTTGTTCCCTCATATTCATTCCCTGCCTTGCAGGGCCATTTCCATCACTGTTGTCTCAGATCTGCTGCTTCTCTTAGTTCTGACACGTGCAGCTCCAGTGCTGACAGCACATTATCCTCTCTGTGCGATCATCATGCTTGATCTATCATCCCTGACCATCCACCTCTGCTAGATCCCGGTCATTCACACTTATCCTTCCCAGGTCTCTTTAATCAGCAATGATAATTAAAGTTTGTCTGAGATCGGGTAAATTATTACATATTATTATATATTATGGCACTCAGACTATTCTTGTTCCAGTGCAGAATAGCAGACAGTGCCTGAGGTACCCCATGGTGACACCTCAGTAACTGTATATTCAGAATTATCTTTCTCAGTATTTACTGAGAAATGCAGCAAGTCTATCCAGCTGACAAGAAAAAGCAAGAGAAGGACAGGAAAGAAGAGTCTGTTGCAAATTTGGATGGGGCAGTTCAAAGAATTTGAAGTTTTGAGGGAAAGGTCCTTTTGGTTCAGAACATGTCATCAGAACATGTTACAAAGAACATGTTACAAATGTTGGACCAGAACTCAGTTTGGAGGCAGATTGTGAAGGCTCTTGGAAGATATATAAGAAAGAGAGGGAAAGAATTGCCTCAAAAAGATGAAGAATAGGATACCTGTATAGAAGATTTTCCAGTGGAAGCTGACAGCAATATAATTTGGGATAGAGAGCAAGTCCTAATCCTCCAAATCTCTCACAGCAGTAACCAGAGCTGGGCATCTTTCCATAAAAGGCAAACAAACACATGCACAGAAAGGCAAAGCGACCACTTAGTGAATAATTTTTGGACAGGTATTTGCTTGCATCTGCCAGAATTCTACTGGTGCTCCTTTTCCATTATTTCCTGTGTACCAAGCTTAAATGCGCTGCACTTTGAAAAAAGAAAAATTACTATCTTTTCCTAAATAGCTCACTTTTCTGTAAATGCCAATATGAGGATGGCCAGAAGGTTCACTAGGCAGAGAAACAAGATGCTGCTGTGTTCCCAGTCCCTGGTGGCTGAGCTCCTCTGCCTTACAGCTACCCTGCTGCAGCAGATCTGTTCAAAGCTGGAGAAGTCCCACTGGTGATGCTGGCACACTTGGGTCCCAGCGATGAGAGCTGCCTGCTGTGGATGCATCAGTGCAGCTGGCTCAATAGCACATTTTCCCTGGAGGTGCTATGGCTGCTTGGGACAGTAAATAATTAGCTTTTCTGCCTTTGGCTATAGAAATGATTATGAATTTTTAAGCAATGAGAGTGATTGAAGAAATTTCTGTTTGCTTTCTCTTAGTTGTGTTGCAAAGTTTAGCTTCAAGAAGGAAAATACCCTCAGAGGAGGTTGACAGACAGGTGGGAAAATATAAAGATGCTAAGAGATCAGAAGAAATTCAGTGAACATTAAAAGCTGGGGAAGAATGTCCTGATAAAGGGGACGACTTCCCTAACAAAGGAATTATCTTTCTTATTCAGTCCTTCCTTTATCTGATGACAGGCTATTCCCTGAGAAAGCTGGCTCCTGGAAGGTTAGTTTCAAGCAGAAGCTGAACATGAAAGTTCATTTTTTGGCAGAAGTTGCTATCTCTTTAATTTATTTATTTTTGTAAATTTCTCCTAGTCTTTTTTTTAAATTTATTTTTTTAATTTTTATTATCAGAATGCTGACAGATACTGTAGAGAGAAGTTGTATCTATTAAGACACATAGGATTTAATCTCAGAAGTATACTACCACCCCCACGGAGGCTCAAGGCTGCCTGCTTATGCCTCCTCTGTTGATGGCAGTTTTGCCTCCAGGACTCTTGTCTTTCTGGCAGACTGGCAGTAAGGGGTCCCTTGATGCCATATTTTGCAAACTTGGCTCTTGATCAACCTACTTGGCACAGCAAGGAACCTGGAGGTACTTCATGTTTTGCACACAATGCCTCACACTTGTTAACTTTATGTCTTGCCTTGTCAAGTGAAATCAATATTGATAATAATAAATCCATTAGCAATTAATTATAAATGAATTATCATTCCCTGAAAGATACTTTGAAGGTAAAAAACATAGTATGATTTTTCTAAAGGTTCTCTGTTTACATCTTCTGTTGCATAAATGTTTCTAATGGTTTTAAAACCCTTACTAAAACATTCAGTTTTTTCAGCTGTTCCTTCACTTTGCTCTTGACCCACCAGCTGGCTGGGTCAGAAGGCACCTTTCCCCAGATGATTTTAATCCCACTGTTATTCAGGCACAGCAAACCACACTCCTATTGTTGCCAGCAGGGCTACAAATCTGACCACATAATGGTGACTGGTGCACACTGACCAGTCCAATACCGTCACATCACATGAATGTGCATTGAAAACTTCCTCAGGGTGGCAGTGAGGGCCCAGTGAGGGCCTGAGGTGTGATACCTAAAATGTGCAACTGTATTATCCCACCATGGCACCATGAACCATTTTCCCTACTGGAAAGATTAGACTGGTTGTGATTGCAGGTTGGGGATTTCTTTCAAACCAGTGGGAGAAGCTGAATGAGCCTCCTCCAAGTCCTTGAAGCAGGAGACCAAAGCTGTATTTTACATCTTACAGAGGAAAATTAAGAGGATGAACAAAGAGGAAAGAATGGGAGCTTCTGCTAAACAGAATAGCTGTATGGCTTTAAAACCTCTTCCCAGAAAAGCTGATACAGGGAAGACTTAATTTCTTAGTCTTGAAATGACACCAGGGTGACTGGCATTACCAGTTAGAAAAAGCAACTACACACCTAGCCAGCTTAAATCTTTTCCCTTCAAAGTCCTTTTTCATAAATTTATAAAGCTGGAAGTCTTGGAAATGATCTCCTGCAGTCCAAATAAGGTTTCCTATGAGTCCGAATAAGGTTTAGCTACCTCCTCCCTGTAAGGTGTTGGTCCAACCTGTTCTTGAATCTGCCAATGCAAGGACTCAATATCCAGACAAAAGCTAGTTCCCAAAGCATAGCTTAACTTTATTTTTCTTGCAAATGACGTTGATTTATTTTTATCCTTCTCACAGTGGCCATGGAGAACAAATGATGGCTGTCCTCTCTAAAGCAATTGTTTACATATTGAAAAACTCATACGTTTTCCGGCATAGTCTTTTTCCTCTAGACTAAACAAACTCAGTTTCTTTAACATTTCCTCATCACTCATGTTTTAGAAAGCTTTTATCATTCCTGTTGCTTTCTTCTGGACAGTCTCCAATTCATCTGCATCCTCAACTCTGCTGGGCCCTGCCTGAAAATCTGTTGCTAAGGAAAATGGCACACTTCGGAGTGAGATGCTAGAGATCTGTTTCCAGATTTAGCATTTTTCCATGGTAGATGTAAGCATTTTAGTTTCTGTTAGTACTTATATATATATATGTGTTCCATTGCACTTTCTCCACCCAGCAGCATGGCTAGTGAGGCAGTCAGAGGCCTTTCAGTCAGCAACCCTTGTAGAACAGCCTCTTACAAGAAAATGTAATTAAGGTCAGCATTCAAAGCACTTCAAATAATCTAAAAACCTACTCACTCCCAAACAGAGGCAAAATCAAAGAGCCTGTCATGGAAAGAAACCCAGCAACCCTGAAGGCATGAGCAACCAATCTAAAGAGATTACATGCCAACAGAGGGAAATAGGGGAGGAACTAATAGCATCAACAGTTCAAAAACAAACAAATTCAGGAGACTTCAAAAAGAGAGCAACTGAGCTACCAAATTACATGTTTTGTAAGTATTTGGGATAAGGAGGAACATGTGTGGTTAGAGTGTCCAGGCTTGGTTTAATCCTAACCATGGAAAGCATTGGGTGTTTCCTCCTTGGTATCAGTCATGTCTACCAGCAAACACTTATGTAGTTTTGAGTGATCCCACACTCACAGTCAAATTGGAAACATGCTAAGCTTGTCTTCTTGCTAAGCTTAGAAAAGGGATTGTGCACTCAAAAGCCCATCTGTTTTATAGATCAGCTACAAACCTCATCACTTCAATATCCTTAAGTTGTTGTAGCTGCTATCATGAAGCTTGTGACTTTCGCTGGTAGCTTGTTTATTCAAGAGCACTCTCATTTCCAAAGATTTCTTTTTCTTCTTTTTCTTCTTCTGAAGTTGCACAAAATTGTCAACAAAATGTAGAGTAGACAATTCATATCTGATTTGAACTCTTGATCAAAAACATCTCCTTGACTTCCTCTTCTGGGAAAATTCATGGATCCCTCCACATAAGTTCAGGGATCTGTCCACTAAGCTAAGCAACAGCTTTATCACCCATACATTGGCTCCTTCTCTATTTCTAATAACTTTAGATGAGAAACACAAATTCCACATTGTCTACAACATGAAGTTATTTTAAGTGGTAGAACTGGGACCAACTCTTCCTAAGGGTGAAACCAACAAAAAATAATTTGGTGCAATTAATTTAGCAAGCTTTCAGTATGATGATGCTTATTTAGCCAATGTGGATGAAAGCAAAATTTCCCCATGGCCCCTTCTAAACACCTCAACTAAGAAAATAAGCATAAGTGTGGTAAAGAGCATGTTGATAGCCCAAGGGACGAGAGAAAGTGCAACAACAGAGTGCCTTATACAGAAGGGGGAGTGTTAAGCATGTTTAAACCAAATATTTCTTTCCCTTTCCTTTGGGATAAAACTATTTCCCATGGAAACTAAGGCTGTGCCCCTACATGTGTAGCCCAGAGAGAGATGCTTTGATGTGAAAGAGAATCCTGGTAAAGTACCGGATGCAGAAGCCAATGTGGAAATAGGAGGGACTTCCAGAAGCAGGAAAAAGCATTGTCCCAGAGGGGCTTCCATCACCCGCCCAGGTCACCACTGAGACTGTCTGGCTAATTTCCTCCTGACGGTCACTTTGCTGTGAGGAAAGTCTTGTCTCAGACATGGGGCAAAAGTTTATAACTTTTCCTTTACTTAAGACAGCTAAATGAATGTGAAATTTTATGGCATAATCAAGATATTAAAAAACTAAATGAAAATATAACTAATTATAAACCAAACACTACTTTTAAGTGTACCACTGAAAATCTGGAGAAACCATGAGAACTTCAGAAAAGCAGAAGTGTTGCAAATTTGATTTAGTCTAGGGAAAAGGGAGAGTGATTTAATTCTGTAAAATTTTAGGAATAATAGAAAGAAATAAATATGAGAATTAGCATTAACGTCTTGTAAGTGTGTACACTCTTATGCTTTTAGAGTATATGGTCTATATCAAGGGAACCTGCACATAGGTTGCTTTAGGTTATTAGTCTCCAAGGCAGATTGTGTGAAGGATCTGCATGTGAACACTTGCCTGGTATCACAGGACTCACAGTCCAAGAGGAGCCTGTTCTAGAGATAAAAAGTTCTATGCTGATTCACCCACGTAGCTCTTTAATAAACTAAACATTATTCTCTGCTTTCTTCCTGTCACTAAAATGTGTGCTGGTTATGGCCTAAACTGCACCAGTGAGCCTAAACAGAGAGCTCTGCTAGGGCTACCACAGGACATAGAAGGAGCAGAAATCCTTCTGCATGCCCATGAGCAGCTTATGATCACAGGCAGAATCTGTTCAGCAGCAGTAAAAGAGAGAATGAACCATGATAACGTGTTGTGGTACAGTAAGTCCCTCTTCACCCTCCAAGTTTTCATCATTATCAAGGTTCTTGTGGGTGTTGGTTGTGAAACAGCTGATAGGAAACTGAGGTATCATTTGATCAGAGGATCTTATCTAGGCACATCTAAGCAAATGGACCTAAGATGGCAGCAGTCAAGTTTTCTTCCTGTAAGTACTTCAGCACTCACAGGCAATAAACTATGTCATTTGTTTGTAGGCTGTGGCTCACACTGACCCATCCAGGGCGATTTCTGGGACAAAAACTTTGTCAGTGCTCCCTCCCAGAGTAAAGGTCTGGCACCTTGTTTCCCATTCAGATCAATGTATTTTTTTTAACTACTTAAATGAATTTGCTGAATTATTTCTTTGGTGACTTGAGAGGACTTCATATTGGCGATCTTTGACGCTAACAAATTAGGTGTATTTATTAATAAATTTGCAGTTGGTGCCTACCTCACATAAATTAAGTACACTAGCTATCTTCAACATCATTGACATTCCCTGTCTACTAAATAGATTACTGCTTTAAGCCATGTTCTTAAAGATAAATGGACTACTGGAATATGGAGCTCTAAGCAACATCTCGGCCTGGAGATATAAGGAGCTGGAAGAGGTCAGAGTTCCCAAAAATTTAGCCACATGATCAACATCACAACTAAATCTTTGTGGTCACATCTGATGTCCAGTTGACCACTAAAAGTCCATTGAAATAAGACCCAGAGCCAAAAGAAATTCCAAGCCCTTCTGTGCAAGGACTGGTTTCCTCTTTCTTTAGTGGGAGTAAGAGTATTTTACTTTTAGATAGGGAGCCCTGAGGTGTATTTAATTAATGCTCATTATGAACTCTGAGAGGAGGTTGAGACATAAACATTATTATCGCTTCAAAGTCTGTGGGTATCACTCAGGTTTTACTCAGCTCTCTTATGCTGGCAGAGTTCTTACTGACGTCCAGACAATCCAAATATGTGGAACAAAGTGTTTAGAATTTGGCCCATAATGTACCTGTCTCTCTCCTGGGCTCTAATCCATCCTACATTCTTTGAATCTCATCTATTCATTTACTAAAGCACCAAGAGCCTTTAGAGGTGTTGCTCCACAAGCAATGGTTCTCATTCAAACATTGCTCACTATCAAACAGTCTAACCCTATTAATAATAACTTTAAAGAGAACAGAGAAAGAGGAGACAAGAAGTAGATTCAATTTAATAAGATTTTTCTTTCACCCAAGTTTTATGTTCCTTTCTTTTATCTTTTTATCAAGGCAACTGTATTCTGAAAAGCCTGAGGGTACAATAAACAACAGAAGGTGATGCAATAGCTGCTCATTATTGCTCGATGGGTGAATCATCCTACTGCCTGTTATCTGCATTATTGGAACAGATCACTCGAGGGCTGCACTGAACATGGGCCACAAAATGTTACACTGTACTAATATCATGATGTGACACGTCAGTCTCTTTATTTCTAGATGAGTTTCCTTTCAATTGCACATAGATAAAACCACATGAAAGGGTGCCCATGGGATATATTAACAATTACACCTGGGCCTTATTTTTAACAAAGCTCAGTTGGCACTGACTGGCCAAATGCAGCAACCTGTGCTTACACCAGTGAGCAGCTGTTCATGCAAAAAATTCCATTGTTTCATCAGGGCATCTCAACCAAGCAACTGCTCCCTTCTCAGAACTAGTACTGAGGTTTTTTCCTACCCTACCCTGCTGTTTATACAAAATGCCACATCCTACTTAGTTTTTATGGTATACTGGGGTACATTTTTTTCCCCTTGGGTTTTATGAACATTGTACTACTGGGACTAAACTGAGAATGAAATGTTTCCACAAGCAAAACATGACCATTTATATGAGCATTAAAAATGCCAATATAAACATATTTTACCAATACAAAAAATACTTCTTTTATCTTTCTTACACATGATGCCTAATCAACATAGAGGCCTCCATAATTAAGATCCTAAAACCTGCATTGCCTGACAGAAGAGGCTGTTCTGTGTGTTTGTACCTGAGGTCCTCTAACCAAATGACACTTTTGATGTAAAAATACCAACTTTTGGTGTTAACCATACAATTTAGCAGCTGTGATACACTTTTAGTCTGGATATTTTATTATATGACCTATTGTCTTACATCTGGAGTCCATGAAAACACTTCAGGTCCTTCAGGAAACAGGCACAGAGGCAGCAAAGAAAATTTGTGACTTTAGGAAGTGCCTCTGCCGAGCTGTCTCTGGTCAGCCTCTGCAAACCAGATCTTGTTTACTCCACAGTATTTTGTGGTATTTTTTTCCTTTGTTTCTCACAAGTCTTTGTGTGCCTTTTCCCAAACTGAAGCTTTCAGGGTTTGAACTAACAACCGTAGTACCATCAGCTGTCCCCTGGGAGGGGGATGTGGTACTGCATGGCTGCAATCAGACCAGAGTGCCTGGAGCAGAAGGAGAGGCTTACATTTCATGCTGAGCTATCTGTGAAGAATGAGAAATCAGGACAGCATGGACTTAATGAACTTACACTATTGCTTAGAGACAAGACCCACTGCACTGTCCAGTATTCACATAAGGACATTTTCCCTCTGCACCAGGGAAGAGATTTGTGCATAAGTGTCTAAAAGGCTTCACGAGTCATGTCACCAATGAAGGAAATTAAGATGACACTCACAATTACCTGGCTCAAACCAGCCACGCAGTGGCAGAGCAAGGCAGGACCACAGCACTAGGGCTGTAGCCACCTAAGGCAGTCCAGCAGCCCATAGGTAAATGTCATGGCTGTCCCAGCTCTGCCAGGTCTCCCCATGCAGGGGCTAGCAACTGCAGAAAAGCCCAGGACAGGGTTAGGACTGGTTTCTTGAAGTTCTGTTGGCCAGCCTTTCCCTCCCTGTGAATAAAATATCCCTAAAGGAGTAGCACAAAGTCATGGAATCATACAATCATTTAGTTTTGAAGAGACCTTTAAAATCATCAGTTCTTTATCTTCAAACATTAAGCCAGCACAGCCAAATACACCACTAAACCATGATCCCATGTCTTTCAAATCCCTCCAGGAATGGTGACTCCACCACTTCTCTGGGCAGACTGTTCCAATGTTTCCTTACTCTGACTGCAAGAAATAGGCAAGTTATCATCAACACTAGTGATTCCCTGTTTCTGCTGCTAAACTCAGTAACGATTTCCACAGCTGCTTGGATTTTGCTGTGTAAGGCATTGTCCACCAGCTGCCCAGCCTCCTTACTGCTCCCTTTCTTGCATCACTAAGAGCTCAGAACCACAGCCAACAGCACCAATACATGTTCCACTTGCTGCCAAGGGCTCCCTTCTAGTTTCTTTTTACCAGATTAAATAAAGTCAAGCTCCCACAAACAAACACGAAGTGATGGGGCTGAACACATGCCTCAAATCATCCAGGAGAAATTCACCACTCCAGAAATCACTCTCTGTTAAGCTGACCCCACCACAAGAGATAAGATGTCCCTGAGCATTTACAAGCACATTCCTCTTGTGCCTTCACCCAGCCAAAGGCAGAGCTGGGGACCCAGGCCCTGACCTGCCCATCCCCACAGAGCTCTGGTCCCACCACACTGCACACCCAGACAGGCCCAAGTGTCACCTCAAGCAAAAGATAGAAACAAGGCCAGAGAGAAGCTCTGCCATGATACACTGACCATCTTCATCTGGATGGTACAACATAAACTATATTTGGAGGCCAGAACGTGGCTGTGTGTGCCTGCCTACCACCTGAGTTCCTTTCAGCTGCATGTTTTGAAGATCAATTTGCCTTTCACATTTTGTTTTGATGTCCAGTGGAGAAAGAAACTTCTCAAATATAAGCCCTTTCTCCCCTTCTTCATTAACATTTCTCACTCTCTTTTGCTTTAAAAGATTTACAGTGATGGCAATGAATGCTTATGCATTAGAAACATTAGAGGCAAGCCACTACATTTTTACCAAAAAAAACCCAGACAGAGACATTGTGATTTTTTTAAGCTATGTTTTCTCTATGAAGAAGCATGTCCAAGAGGAAAGAAGTCACTGTTATTATAAGGTATTCTCCATTTTGAATCCAGAAAGTACAGGAAGCTGAGCAGCCTCTTTGTTCATCCAGCTACTGCAGCCGATGGAGACAAAGCAAGTCACCCATCTACAAAGTCTTATGTTGATTTTGCTTTTCTTAGACAAAAGCTTTTCTAATGGGTGGGGTCAGACAACAAGGAGAGAGGAAGAGGGACTTGCACTTACAGCTGAACTGCCTTCTGTGTGCCCTTGGTCAGCTTTCATCTATTTCATTGCTATGTACATCATGCTATGGCAAAATCAGTCCAGGGGGGTGCAGGGGAAGGAAATCCCAGAATAATGCTAACATCCTGGGAGAAACCTTGCCCATGAACATAGGCAGCAGCAAAGAACCCCTGACCTGATACACCATCCAGCCTCTCCAGCTCTGCAGGGTGTTTGGTGTTAGTTAAATACAAAATAGATATTGATGGTTGCTCCCCTTCCCTCTCCATCTGTATGAAATTTCATATGGAAATTCCAAAACTGTTGACCAGCTCTATGACTGGGAAAAGTATTTTTGTAAATGGGTCAAAGTTTTTCCTTTGTTAATTCTCAAGAGTTCAAAGGTTAATCAAGATTTCAACTTATGATAATTTTCAATCAGTTCTAAGGAATTACAAGTTGAAAATCTTCTGGAAGAAAACTTGAGAAAGAAGATTTGGTGGCGATTTGAGAAAATTAGTGAGTTTCACTTACTAAGATCATCTGGGCTACAGAGGTTTTTTCCTACACTTCAGCATCTTTTTAACTAATTGAAAAATACAGTAGAATGAATTGTACAAAATTTCATTGTATTTCCATGAAATAGATGTTGTGTGGCAGGCAAAAATAAAAATAATAAAAAAGCCAAAATAGATATGAGACAAGCTAAATGCATGAAAGTCCCATGAAAACAAGAGCAATGCAATGCTGTCCCTGCACTCTCTGACCTGAGTCCGGAGACATGTATTAACAGCACACACCACAGCCTAAGGCAGAAAAATGTGATGTGGTTGACAAAACTGTGGCATGACTAAAGACAGTGCATGTGAATTGTATTTATGTACTAGTCTCTGAAGTGGAGAGCATATTGTCAAGCAGCCTGAGGGAGCTGTATCATATGTAGCTCCGTGTGCAGCATGGTATAGCTGTATCCCATTAAGATGCTAGTAACAGAATATATTAAATATCCTCTTGAAGGCTAAAGGTCCATTCCTTCTGCACTGAAATCAATACAATTTTTGCAATTTATTTTTAATGGGAAGAGAATCAAACCCTTTCAGCTGCTGGTCTTCTGAAGGATTCACACACATGCACAACAACCAGTATGCTATGTGTTTTGCACTCCAAAAAATGCCCATTCGTGGTCATATCACAGTGACTAAGGGCAGGCTTGTCTGGTGACAGATCTATGACTGCTCTGCCTTGATCCCACCCAAAAGCCAAGAGATCACAGAGCAAAAGCTGCCAAATGCTCTCTTTCAGAGTAAGTAAACAAGCCTAAAGCACAGAAATTTGTTTTCTGATTGTAATATACCCCTAGATGTATCCTAAGAGATAGTGCCATTTGCTGTTGCAAAAGCCATCATGTGCTATCTTCATTCACTCAATCCAGAACATTTTTTCTTTCTTTCCTTTTTTTAAAATTATTATCTTCATAGCTCACCTCCAGCCAAATAACTTGTGTGTATGATTCTGTTTCAAGATCTCTCAGGAAATACAGAGAGCCAGATAAATAATCAGAGTTTATTTCGTTGGCTTCCTGTTCTGTTTCTTGAGGAGAACAGGCTGGGTCCTGTTCTTCCCTCCCCTGGGGAAACAGAGAGGACTGCTGATAGTGGTGGAGCTGAATGAAGGTAAAACATCAAAACCCAAGAAAAGCAATTCAGAGGGGATTCTGGGCTAAAAATATGGGGCACATTTTAAAAAAGCCAGCTGTTGGCTTACAGAAAAGTTTCCTTTAAGCACAATACACAGTTAAGTTCTCCATTTGAAATGAACTTGAAAGTAAAACTCAGTGGATCCTGAAGGCTCGGAAGTCCTGTTGGCACATAAAAAAAAATGCCATTAAGATAAAAAAAAATCCCACAATATGTGTATGTGTGATGGCTCATAGCCAGGTGCTGGAGGAAGACAACAGTGGTCCTCTTCACTAATGGTGGTGTCCTTCATCATAGCTCTGTTCCAAAAGAGAGGGTCAGGAAGGAAGCAGCTCTGGGTCCTGCAGGACTTAGACCTCAGTGTCCCCTTGGGAGAGTGCTGCAGCAGGGCACACTGCTTCTGGCCACAGCACGGCAGGCAGGACTGTGCTGCTTCATAAATGATCTTACTGCAGTGCCCCTCGACCATCACCAGCTCTATACAGGTAAAGCAGGATGAATTTCTATTGAAGGCCACAGTAACAGATTTTAGGTGACTGCTTGTTAATCTCTTTCCCTTACCAACCCAAGAGTATCCTATAAAGGTGAGGCCTCTTTGAGATTTCCATTGCACAGGCAGACGTCTTCATCTCCTTGGAAAGAGGCTATCTAAGTTTTATATGAAGTGCTGCACAGCATTGGGTCAGCTGCTTACCAAGAAATCTGTTACTTCACAGTGGCTCTGGTGTTTCTGGCTCCAACCAGTTACCTGAAGCAGAGAAGTAAGCCAAAGTACGAAATCTCATACTGGTTTTTCACTCACTTGTGTTATAAAAACCTTATGGTATTTTTCTTAACAGCTGAAGATGCTGTATTCTCAAGAGCTTTATGAACAGGAGCAGGAAAATACTGACAGTCTCTTCAAATGGAGGCAGCTTATTTTTGTTCCTGCTGATTCAAAGGTCAATTTGTGCAACTCCAGTGATGAACTTTCCCTTTCTAATTTTTAATACCTTTTGCCAATAGCATATACCAAGCACACACTCAGTGTGCAAAAGGGCATGTCGGATAAAACTGGGCAGTACATGAGCTGAACACTACATATATTTTTTATATATTTATATTTATATTTATATTTATATTTATATTTACACAGTGTTACTGTACTGTGTTACTTCCTCTGTACTTCTAGGGTTCTCAGCTAGGCCTGGGGCAAGAGAGCAGGTTGCAGACAAGGCTTTCCTTGTTGGAGTGAAGAAACTTCTATGCAATTGAGGTACAGGGAAAGTGCATGTATCTGAGAATGCCTGCCATAACAGCATTCATGTATGTTTTGTACAGGACTAGGATACACAAGCTCACCCGAAAGCTTAACGCACTTATTCCATCACCTTTCATACCTCTGCTTCTGGGAAGAGCAGGAAGGAGTGATAGAGCTTAGAACCTGGCTCAGGGGAGCTAAGTCAGAGCAGACCCTGGCTGGGCACAGTGCAGTTCCTTAGAGCCACCTCCAGACCTGCTCAGAAGTGTTGCTGTTGTTGGCAAGAGGCATTTCCTGACTATTTGTGGTCTGGCTCTTTGGTCTTTATGAAGAACAGGCTGCTCCATTTTTGCTATGCAGGGAAAGTGAACAACCTTGCTCCTCCACAACCAGCTCCATGGACTTGGAGCTCCACTGCAAGATCTCAGACAGAATCATACTTCTGTGACCTGCATGTCTTGGTCTTACTGACATCCACACTTTTGGGATACTTTCTGAGAGATAGATCCAAGCAGTAATTCAAGCAGTTACAAAACTTCTGGCAGGATACAGAGATCACAGGAAGAAATGCAGCATAGAAGAGTTTCAAGGTTTTGAATTCCCCTCTGTGAAGCATCAAAGGGCAAAATCCAGAACTTGAAATCAGAAATAGCACGGATTTACCAAGACAGTAAACCACTGAGGCAAAGAGAATGGCTGACCTGAGAGCCTGCAGCGTCATGGGAGGTCCTCAAACAGGGATCACATATAAACAAAAGCTGACCAATTGTGTTACAAAACATGGAGAGATGCCCTACATTCACCAAAAGAGCAGGGTGGCCAAACCTGCTGACTGAAAATTCCCACAGACTTCCTGCTTGGAGTGAAAAGTATTTCACCCAAAGCTGGTGACATCATTTGGATCATCCCAACACTGAAGTGAAATATTGTCTGAACATTCCCACGTGAAAGTAAAATAATTTGTAAGCATTTTCACCTTTTCTGTATTATTAAAAATACTTTAAAATATATCCACAATAAGTTGATTCCAAAGAGACAAAATAATTCCTGAGTTATTTCTACCAGAAATGTTTATTCTCAAAGCAGTCCCTTTACACCTGTCAAGAAAATTTCTAGCTTTGAAGTTATACAGATTGTTGTGAACTTCCTTAATTTAGTTGGTTTGGGTTTTTTTAATCCATGTCTCAAATATTTTTCTTTTCTTTTCTATTTTGTTTGAATAATTTTACTTTCAGGTATTTTCTTTAGAAAAACAGGAGAATCCTCTTTTCCAAATGTGAAGTTCTGATATTGGGCCATCTGAGCAAACAATTGTCCTCAGTTGTCAATTGCAATTTTTACCTCTTTTTAAATTTTTTTTCCTCCAATTGATTTGGCCCATAACTTTTTGAGAGAGGCATCATCTGTCCTCGCTCAGCACTACCACCAGGGCTGGAAATACCCATGGGAAGCTTGTCATGCTGCAATAAAATAAGCAGTGCTTTCTAGACCACCAGGGCCAGGCAGGTCCCCAGTCAGCTGGAGTTTCAACACATCTTTGGATGATGACACAGAGGCACCATCTGAAGAACATTTCACGTGGCTTGCTATACATATTACCTTTATCAGTGTAGGAAGAGATGAGATTACTCCATCAGGCCACAAATATTTAATAAACAGCATTTTTGTCCACTACAGTTGTGGCACTAAAAAAGAAAATCACCATGCATTCCTCATTTTTTGCCTCAAAACACTGACTGTGATCTTGATGTTTGACTTTGTGGAAAGCTGTTTGAGCCAGGACTGAGCAGAGGGGGCAGGTTTCAATTTGTCAGGCTCACACATAAGAAAACTGCTCCTACCACATCAGATCTCTGGCAGCAGAGACTGTATCATACATCTAAGTGAGGGAACAGAGGCTGAGTCGGACTTTGCTTCTACAAACGGAGCTCTACAGATGGCACAGTGCTTACAAAGAGGCAGGAATATTGTCTTTTGATCTCAGTAGGAGGGTGGGGACAAGGAGGGGGAAATCTGATATTACTCACAAGCTGGGGAAAGTTTCAAATCTCTTGCTCAAACAGGCAAAGTATTTGCTGCTGAGTTTCTGCTTTTATCCTTCTCATCACCAATATTAGCTTCTGATGCCTCCTTGGATTTTTTTCCTCAATGAGTTTGCAATAATCTACAAAACAAGATTTAAGATACATTGGAAATAAGTGAACTCTGTTCTTAAAGCAAAAGCTCCATTAGAAAAATAACAACTTTTAAAATATATTTTACTAATATTAATTGTTCCTTTCCATTATTTTAAAAATCCTAGAGGGGAACTGAACTATGCTATTCTGATAGGATAAGTGGGAGATTTGTTTGGGCTTGGCCAAAAATTTCTGAATCAGCGAAGTTGATTTAATTAGTGAAAGCAGTGTGTTTAAGATATTTGATAAAGCATTTGTTACAAGAAGGATATGCCTCCTCCTTTCAGTTTAACCACAACAGCAAATAGCTGTGCTGATGTCAGTAATATTGCACAGAAAATTATTACAAGAATGACAGGGATCATTCTATGCAGTTTTGTAATCTGTTAAAAGGAACATCTTGAAACAGAGTCAGACTGATCAGTAAAGAAAATGAACAAGCAAGAAAAATATGTCTCAATGCGGACAGAGGCTTTTTTATGAAAAATACTGCTTCTATATATTTTCAATGTTTTTCAAAAACCTGAAAACAATTTTAAGTGCAAAATACCATTATTCTTACAGGTTTTAAAAGCCTTGAAATTCTCCAAAGAAATCTTGGGAGTTTTTGCTTTCATTTCTTGTCAAATACTGTAGAGAAAATATCTTCTAAAATAAATTCTAGTAGTTTAAAAGACCAGTTTGTTTTCATGTGTGTGTGTATGGCAGAGAAAGAAGAGCCTTCTGAGAGCAATGCCAATTACTCAGCAGATGAGCAAACTAACAGCAAACTAAGAGGACTTGTGCTTAGCCCCAGAGCAAGGTAGACAGGTGTTACACTCTTTCTTTATTACATATTTCCAGTCCTACCAGCTGTATCTTCTTTGTCATGGAAAATAATACAGTATTTTTTAATTAACTTATACTGCAAAAGATAGATGACAAAAGCAACCTTGCTTGATTTATAGGGTCTCAAACCTTTTGGCCACATTTGTCACGTAAGAAAAAAGTCATTTAACTTCTGTGTAAAGTTACATGTTAGAAAGAGAGAGGTAAAGAGGGTTTTCATATGGCACAAGGCCCTTTGCATTTAAAATAGAAGAAACCCTCATTCATAGTCTAAATTTCTTCTGTGTGTACCGAAAATAGATATTTATATGCCAAATCAGCAGAAGGGGTGGAAAAAGTAGAAGAACAGTGTGTGAAATGGTTCCCAGAAATCTCATTCATACAGATAAAATAGCATGGATGAGGTGACTTTTTGGGACTTTTGCATTAATTGGGTGTGTCACTAGATATAAGGCTCAGTTGCAGAGTCCCGTGTTAACTCTCCTAAATGTTTGAATATTTAATCCAAATTCTCAAAAGAGAAAGCTTTATACATGACCTGGACTTAGAAGATGTGAAAAATTCTGCATGAAAGTTTCTCTAGTTTATACATAGTTTTCTAAGGATTTTTTCAGTAAGTGAGAAACTAAGTAAGTGAACGATGCATGAAAGCACTTGAAAATTGTAAAACCTGCAATGTGTATTTATTGTGGAGAATTTCTAGTTCTTAATGGAAAATAATAAGCCAATTTTGATCTCTTGGGCTGGAACTGCTATCTGGACAGGATTCTCTCTTTCTCTTCACTGACTACAGAGGGAGCCAAGTTTCCTCAGTTAGGTAGTTTAGGTAGGTGTCTGAACTCTTGTAGCTTAAATTACTCCAAAAATTTTAATGTATAGAGCATAAGCAAACTAAAAGTTTGATTCCTTTCAATTTTTTCAATATTTTTTGTGATACAACCTTTCTGTGTGGAAGTGAAATCTTCAGTTTGTCTGTTTCGCCTCTTAATGTGTTTCAGTATTTACAGCTCAGAAGTTTGTGTACTTTCCGGATGCCAAATAAAAAACAATAACAAATACAGGATCGTAATGTAGCCAGCACTAGTAGCAGCACAAAAAAAAGTCATTGCAGAGAGTGAATATACCAAATTAAAAGTAATAGAAGTGTCAGCCAAAGTTTATTTAAATCTACGAAATCTAAATATCTATGGAAGTGGTAAATCTGTGTGCAGCTAGGGAATCAGGTACTGGGGAATCAGGTACTAAATTTGTTGTGCATGCTTTTCTCCATGCTTACAGCTGCCAGAAGAAACTGGATGGTACTCTGCACACAGGAAGCCTTTTCTGAAGGACTTCAACATAATGACCATTGTGGTGGCAAACCCTAAGGCTGTGATGTTCCCCATCTTGACAGAAAGCTCTGCTAGAGGAGGCCTGCCCTGAGAAATAATTGCCAAGACCTGTATGAGCTGCCGGTCAGTCACACCCTGGTGAGGAAAGACAAATGGGCCCCATTCACAAACACCCAGAGGGTCCCAACTCCCCAGACTACATAGGCTGCAAGTGTTACAAGACCAAATGCTCCAGATCCCTTGGGATATGATGAAAGATGAATACCTCATCTGCCTCTTCTTATTAGCACTTTGAACACATGCAGTAGGGTGAGATGATGTTTGAGGGAACTGCAAAAGGTGGCACAGTGAGTGCTTGGCTCCAAGGAAGGAAGACATTTGGTGGACTATTAACTATTTACTTCACTTTGCTGCAAATGTGAAGAATCCTATTGTACAAGAATCCTACAGATTGATCCTATTGATGTGACTTCTTCCCAGATTCCTTCAGCGTAACAACTTTGCCACTCAGTTCCTTAAAATTGTATTATATTTTTGGTGCTATAAGATTTTTGATAGAAGTAAAGCTTTTTAAGAGCAAATAATCTTCTGAGATGTGAGATACCTTTCCAACAAAAAGCACAATCAAATCTTAGCACACTTCCAAAGATATTTCAGCATTTCTGGCACTGCATATGGATGACACCAGTTTGGCTCACTAATTTGTGAGCGGCCCTGGACTAATAAGTCTGAATCTGCATAAATAGTAAAAGTGTCCACCACTGAGTTCAGACTGCTGTGACACAAAAAAAGAAGCAATAATATATTTTATACCAATTCTAACATCATGGTTATGTCAGAAAATAACATGTGTCACTGACAGCAAAAGCTGTAGGTGACAAACAAGGTTGATGTGCCTGGGATGGTCTCTCGAGAAATCTTGCTGCACACATTCCCACCAAACCTTACACCATCATTTTGTTAGGAATGAAAACTAAAAATTACATTTAACCTTCTCTGGTGCGGGAGTTAACCAGAAGAAATGTTGTGTTAAAATCCATACTTATGAAATAGAGTAGAGTAGAGGGTCCACCTGCTCTAGTCAGGTACCACTCCTCTGCTCACACTGTCTTGCCTGGAATTTGAAACACTGTGTATTTGGGAAAAGAAGTTAATTTAATTTCACTCAATAAAAAAGTCTGAGAATAGTGATATCAGCTAAGTGCCTGCTCTTACGTGCCGTCATAAGCACAGGTTTAAAAACCACAGATTTCACCTTGCTGTAGCTGCAGACTCTTTAATAATCTTCCCTTCTTCTAGACTTCCTCATAAAGGTAGAGCAAGGTTTCCCAAAGCCAAAAGCAAACAATTCCAGGTCATGCTGTTACATATGGATGCATCAGACCTCTTTCCATTTGATTAGTGCTTCTGGTATTGCAAAAAGTAACACGGGAAATCCCTGCTTTGAGGTAATGCAGAATTAGCAATACATGGCTCTGTAAAAATCTGAGGCTGGTGAAGTGAATTTGGGTTATGACCACTAGAAAAATGTTTTTGGTGGTGTTTTTTTCCACACAGATGAGGACATAGGTGTATCATAATTATGCTTGACATATCCTTACTATTTTAATCTTTGTACCTGTATGTGTATCCCTACAGACATGAGCAATTACACTCCTCACCACAGAGACAAACCAATGTGGGAGTGCATAAGAGGGTAATGGAGAGTATATTGTCTGATAGTGTAAGGGTTCAGAGGATGTCAGAAAAAATAAAAAGAAGCAAGGCAGCAATTGTTCCCTGAAAATCTTGATGCTCAGGGAGATGTAACATTCCTGTAGATGGAAGACAGCCCACCTAACAAAAAAGGGAGCTGTCACAATTGAAAGCCCACAACAGCATGGGGCTCTGATGATGGCAGGTCTGAGCATTTATTTCTGCTGTTGACATGAGACTGAAGAATTTCAAATGCATTACAGTTCACAGACCTTGGAAAGAAGAAAGGGGAACATTTGATCACTCTTCTATTAATATTTCTATCTCCACTCAGGTCTGTGTTTTATTTTTAAGGTAACATAAAGGGACATATTTTTAAGGTAATCATAGATGTAATACCCAGTGGAGGCAATTTTTCCCTAAATCACTCTCAATCTACTGTTTACAGTAGTTTCACGAATATAAGCTGCACCTTTTCATTGAAGAATCTCCAGCCTACCCCAGTGGTGCGGCTTATATTCAGGTGCGGCTTATCTATGGACAAATCCCAGCGAAACGCCAACCCGGAAGTGAGAGCCGGCCAAGCAGAGTGGCAAGTGGGCGGGCCGGCTCCTGTGCCACCGGCAGCCAGCGGCAGCTCGGGATCACCGGCAACGGGGGCTGGAAATGTGCGGAGCGGCCCCCGTGCCCCCGGCGGCAGCGTGGGACCGCCAGGAACGGGGTGCCACTGGGAAGCCGGGCTGTGTGGGGCCGGGCCGGAGCGTCCCGCCCCATCTGCCGTGCGGAGTTAAAAAAAAAAAAAAAAAAAAAAAAGGCGCAGCTTATATTCGGGTGCGGCTTATAATCGTGAAATTACTGTACATTTTCTTGGATGAAGACAACAAGAGTTCTGAAGAACAAAGGTCATACAGACCATGGGCAGCCCTAAAGCATAGAGGGAGAGGGGAAATTCCAGTCATTGCATATTTACTGGGGATTCAGAAGGACTGCACCTTATTCCCCTGAAGGGTGGCAGATGGGGTGTAGGTAACCAAACAACTAGCAGAGCCAATGAAAGAAAAGATTTCCATTGATTTCAAAAGTTTCCACCTGGTCTGTGGTGAAAGGCACATTGCCTCAAATTCCAGTTAAAGAAGCAGAGAAGACACCCTCACAAAATCACTAGAGCAGGAGAGGACCTGAAAAGGGAAAGTGCTTTGGGAACAAAGTGATAGCGAGCTGGCAGAAAGGAAGCTGCAGGGGCAAGTGCTGTTCAAAGAGGATGGCTTGCACCCATTCCATAACTAAGAATAAAATCTTCTGATTCAGATAGACATATTCCAATAATTCTGAGTCATCTGGAGGCAAATAAGCCTCCATGGCAACTCCCTAAACCTTGCTAAACACCCAAGGAATATGTTTAGAAATGCTGTTAACTTAGTAGCATCCAGTTCAGATCTTAATGGATTGGAGCCCACTTAAACAAGGATCTTTCCTCTTGAAATAAGCAACTTCTTCAAAGAATTAATTTCTTTTTGTGCTAGAATATACACAGGACATACAGTGAAACTGCAGAAAAAATAAAATCCCTACTGATGAAATAAACTAATTAAGGAAAGACTGAAGTGATTCTGTTGGCATGATCTGAACAAACAGGAGTTTTTATAAAAATAACGAGGGCCAGTTGTTCACTACGCCACGTGAATCTACTGTAAACAGCCTCTAGAGTAAAAAAATAATTATATACCAGCAAGAAAGCATGCTTCTGAGCCTTCACTCAGAAAATCCCAGCATAACTTCTGTGCTCTGGGAAGTCAGGCAAACAGCAACAGCATCTGCTGGCCCCTAGAGCTCAACTGGCTAGGGTGATCTTAAAGTGGGAGGGAGGGAGGCCCTATAAAAACCTTTCTACCTCTTTTAAGCACTTTGAAAATTAAGTAGATCCTGTCCGTTTCTGCTGATGTGACCATGCAACACCTTCCTGAACATTCCCACTGGGCTGGGATTTTCCAGTCTCACTCACGTTCAGTAGGATGTGGACGCAGATCTCATGAAGCGAATTGGCCATGTGCTTCTACCTCACATGCCCTGCTCTTTTTGTTGTGCCTTTGCCCCATTTGGTACCTTGCCTATTCAGGTCTGTATTCTAGTAGACCTGAAAAAAACAGTCCTGTAAAACCAAAGCAGCTTCACTAAGAGTCAATGGGTTTGGTTGAGTTTGTAGTGCTGTAATTCAAAACAGTGCAATTCTGTGTATTATGCAACATTTCCTCTCTCTCTAAACACTTGTTCCCTATATCTCACAGCAAATCATTTATAAAAATGTCTTCCACAAAAAGGCATGAAAAAAGCAAAGAAGTTCCTATCTCTCATACTTCTTTTCTGCAAAGCTAAATTGATGAGAATGAATTATGAATGCCTTTCAGTTCAGCTTTAAAAATATGAGGACTCAATTCCCTTCAATAGTGTAAATTAATATGGAACACGTACTTGTTCATTAGAAAACATAGTTCATCAAGATTGAGAGATAATACTGTGATTTATGCATTTAAGTAATAAAGTAATAAAGTTTTCATTTGAAAACAGAATGGGCCTCTACCAGGACAGCTAACATGGGAGAGAATATGAAATATTATGCAAAACTAGAGAAACACCTAATACTGTACAGCCCTTCCACTCATTTGTAGGGCATGGTGATGGGTTGATGCTATTTTTTTTTGTGGATTACACAGCTCACTGAGTTTTTACACTGTCTGAAATGTGATAAACACAACACTGTTTCTAATGCCAACACTTTTGACTATAAAGTTAATTAAACAGGACCAGGGACCTTTTATGGCCTAACCACACCATGCTGCACTTTCCAGAGTCTTTCATAGGCTCCACAGATACCCTGAAGTCTAATACATAATCACTATTTTTCATCTATTTATTTCAATTCAAAGTGTGCACATAATGTGTTGCAGCTTCCGAGATTTCATAGCGAGATGTTGAGGTTATACCTTGCATGCCCTGGGGCAGGTAGGAACAAGGGGGCCTCCCAAGGGTGCAAAGCCTGGGAGGATGGTGTCATGGATGGAGTTAAGCAAACCACAGAAGCTGGAAGGAGCCAGACAGCTTCAGCATTCAATGTACCACACAGCTGGAAATAGTACTCATGTACACTTTTCCCTGGTTCATGTCAGGAGTGTGCTAATAATTAGGCAGCAATCTGCAGTCCAGCTTGCTCCCTGGACCTGTTTTATTTATCTGCCTAGATGTACATGTGATTTCATTGATACAGCACTCACAGAGTCAAGAATCAGACACTGCCTGGGAAGACCCTGCTGATAAAGGCTGGAGATGCATTCCCTCCTGGATCAAGATTAAAGAGATCCTTAGGGAGCTGGTTATAAATTCCTGACTCTCAGGTTGCTGCTATTTCCTGAACTGAGCTAGAGGAGCACTATACTAGCTGGTTGTGAGTAATGGGATATTTTGCTTTACATATGGATTGGTGAAACTGGTGATGAGCCTACCTTCTCAACCTTCCGTACATCCCTTAATCCCCTTATTCTGGTGCCAGGTGAAAAGGAACAGGCATAACTGCACCAGCCAACAAACTCCACCTTCCTCTAGAATACAAATATCAACTGAGCAGGTGCTGCTCCAGTTTCCATCTGTTGTATTATGTAGGGGCACAGAACTGGAGCAAGCAAATAGGATGTTTCTCTAGATATTCTGGTTTTGATAGTTGATGCAGTTTTCAGAACAGTCTTAATCATGCAGTGTTCTGTAATTTTAGTGCTTTTGGGTATTAACATTTCTGAGGTCTCAGTGTGAGTCTCAATTATTGAAATGGCCAGGATTCTGGCAAGAAACCACAGGGAAGAAATCAGTTCTGTGAGGAAGATGCCAGGAGGCAAGTATTATTTACATAGAGTACGGAACTACAGAAATATAACAGTATGTAAATTTCTTGACAGATGCCCTGTTTGGCAGCTGCTCAGAAGAAAATTTCATTCTCAGCCAGATCTGCAAAAACACAGATCAGTAATCCAGGGTAGAAGTGATTTGGTAGAAATTCTGAATGACGATTTACAACTCCCTGAACTACTACTGAATTAACAAAGAAATAACAGATCAGGGAACTGATAATCTTCGTGGCACTGAATCAGGCAAAGTCTCAAAACATGAGAAACTTCAGTGAAGTCATCTGTAACCTACCAAAAGATTGTTTACCTGATTGTCTAATCTAACACAAGGTTATGCTGAAGAAGATTCTGCTTGCTGGGTTGCCCTGTTAAACCAGGCACAAATCTGAGAACTACTTGAGACCTAATTCTGTTGTGAAACTAAGATCAAACATTACTTTATCATGTCTGTTTGGTGTCTTCCAAAATATTAACCTGGATAGGCATGCATCTCATGTGGCAGCTGATGCTACCAGGCAAAGTTGCTGCCAATAGAGCAGACACCCTGTGTGAACCATGCCTCACATGACACATGAGAGTGAAGGCATTTCTGGGGGGGAATTTGACTTGCTCACAATCATATATGTTCCACTGATGAACTTAAGCCCTTCTTTCTAGTAGTATGCACTGCAAACTGAACTTTTATGTGACTTGAAAGAAAATTCTGAATTGTTGTTCCTTTCCTCAGGAAACGTGAGGGAGAGAGGTGGTGGAATTGCAGCTTAAGATTATGGGGGTTTACAAGATTTTAATCATACCCTGAAGACCTTTGAGTATATTTAACCCAGGATCCAGCTATGACCAGTCTATTAGTAGGCATCTTCATATTATTAACAGGGTGACATGGTTCAATGGCAAGGTCTCTTTGAGCTATGACTAAATGTTCAGCACACCAGTTTATTGGCAAGGGCTGCTTGCAATTGGGGGAAAGACATTTCTATTTTTTGCTTGCCAGAAGGTCTCTGAGCTCTGCCTTATGCAAATACACAGTGACTACATTTTTTCTTTGAAACCAGCAGCTTTCTGCAGTGGAACATCAACATGATGGTTATGTACACTCCTATCCTAGGATGCTGGGAACACGGCCTGTGTTATGCATCCCAATGGAGGCTACAGATCTTGCTGCCTGCCTAGGTCAAGAAAAACTAAATCAACATCAGTGCAAATCTGACAGGTTTTATTCTGCAATGTCTGTCAATGTCAGGCAACTGCCCTTCAGTTAAGGTAAGGGGAAATCCTGCTTCAATTTTCAGACAGTTTTTGCTTTGAAACATCTCTACCTCTGCAGTCATAGCCCTGGGCATACTCCTGGCACATGTGCCCTAACCTGTCACTCTGCCCCAGGTGAGCTGCTTCCTCTTCAAGCAACCTATTTACTCTGCTACAGAAGCATCCTGCCCTAGTCTGTTTCCCTCATCATCCCTTCCCACCGGCCAAATGTTATTTTTTAACTCTAAATAAACACTCTCTGCTCTGGCCAGGGCACATGCAGCACAGCTGCCCTGGGATGCAGGCGCAGCATTTGCCTTGGTGTGCGGTGAGCAGGATGGTAAAGCCACACCAAAAGCAGAGAGCAAATCAGGCGATAAGTAGCAAAACTGTCTTATCAGCAGATCTGAGTTCAGGATTTCGTGGTCATTTGCCTTTATTTATGCATCCTATTAACCTTACTCAACCGTGACATGTGTTACACAGATGGGAAAGCCAAAGCAAAAATAGGCACAGCGGTTTTCCCAGCTCGTGCAGAACATCAGCAAAAGCCGAGCGGGAACACCGGCGAGCCCTGGTGTCCAGCGGTGTCCACGGGCAAGTGGGGCAAGTACCAACCCGGCCTGGGAAAATTACAGCCACGAGGCGAGACGTATCCGCTCTCTTTGGTGAGACCACCGGAGCATTCCCCTGGATGCCCAGCCCCCGGTCCCGCTAGATGGTGCTGGAGCGACGGACAGACCCCGGCCGCGCTGCGCGGCGGGGACAGAGCGAGCGAGGGAGGGAGGCAGCATCCCCCGCACCCCTCCCTGGCTGCGGCTCCCGAAGTGTTTCCTCCGGAATGCCTCTCTGATGATAACAGGATCCCTTTCATATATATTAGGCAAACACGGGCCCAAGGTGGGTAAACATCACTAGCAGGCTCATCTTTCTGCTCGACGCCGTGACGGTGAAAGCCCGGGTGCGCGAAATAACAAGCTGCCGAGCTTTTTTCAGGCCATGTCTCCAACAACAAAGCAGCTTTTGAATCACACGGATTACACAATTAAAAATAAATAATTATGAGACAGTCATCTGAACTGTCCTCTTGCACCAAGTATAAGGCTTGGTATCACCCATAGAACCAATGTCCTGCATATGCTAACCTGAATATTTATAGATGCAAAAAAGCATGTCACTTATGTAAGGCTAAGGAATCATGTATGCGCATGAATAGTCCCTTGTAAAAATAAATAATGAAAAGGCTCTGTCAGGATATTAAATTAATTTTCCTTTTCAGTTAAGAACCTTGTATTTAGCTCTGTAAAAGTCCTCTTGGCAGCCTGAAAAGTATCCTGTTTGAACAGGAGCTTGTACTCAAACACACTTCTTTTTTTTTTTTCTCTGAATACTATTCCCACTAAAGGCCTGCACAGAAAGCATTGAGAAAGCAGAAAACGGGAATAAAGTAATCTTTGTTTCAACTTTTCCTATCCCTTTTTACATGAAGGGAAAAGTAAGTATCTGACAAATGAGCAATCCTTATGTGTTGGGAAAGAGGTAAGTGAATTATAGACTTCAAGACTCTCAGCTGTTTTGTCATTCTTCTAGAGGCTGGGAGATAAAGTGATACAGAATTATGAAATAACTTATTTTGGAAAAGGAAAATACTTTATATGTTTTCCATAAAGATCATTATTTTATTTAACCACTAATTTATGCAGAGATTCATGACACTAAGCTCAATTCCATAGGAAATGTTCTTTTTCTGAAAGCTCAAACCAATTTATCATTCGAGGGATGCTTTTCTTATCATTACAGCCAGGAGTAAAACCCAGACATGGAGAAGCAAACGCTGTGCTCTTTTTCCCACAATGGCAGTCATAATGTCCAGACCTCAGGGGCAGGATGCACCTCAGTGCAGGGGGTGTTACGGAAAGGAGAGAATATATGGAACAATTATGATGAAAAAAAAGCAAGCTGCAGATGGAGAAGGTAGTTGTTCATGAAGTGGGGGTTATACAGCATCTCTATGAGGGGAAGTCTTGGAACATAATATGTTTAAGGGGGCAAGAAAAGTGTACGTCTGCACAGCACATGGGAGAGAGGGGGACTGAGAATAGTGAAGAAGGGAGCATGCTGAGATGTGTCTGAGCATTTCATTCAAACTGCTATATTGTTAAGACTCTTGAGCAATAAAGCAAATTTTCATTCCAATTAAAGATTCAAGGGTTTTAGAACAATCACCAGAAGAAAGAGAGAAAAAAGGCATATCCTCAGAGGACTCAGTAATGAATAACAAAAACAGTTCTTGTGCATTGTCCAAAATGAATGGTATTTAGTACAACTGCAGAGAAAGGATTTAATGCTACAATCCACTGTGGTGTTTTCTGTGAGTTGATGTGGGATGGCCCATGACTGACAGCAATACTTAGCCCAGGTCAATATGTGTAACAGGACAATGTGTAACACAGGTCATTCTTGGTGTCACTGCCTTATTGTTGTTGCTGGGGTGGCAAACACCGGAAGGGGCAGAGCCTGAGAGAAATTACCAATTACTTAAAGCTGTTGGGATGAGTTCACTCACACAACATGAACCATATTGCCCATGAATATTCTTTGTGGATATACGTAGCAGTCTATCGGCCAAGTCTGCAAAGCCACTGCAACGGAGCAAAGGAACTACAGCCTGGGGAGAAAAAGAGGATCAGGTTGGAAGCTCAAGGATGAAGAACATGTTGAAGGAGAAGGAGGAGAAGATTTGTACACTATGTAACTTGTAGTCATTGATGGGCTAAATCTGTCTTAAATTCATACATAAGCCATGTACAGGATAGAAAAAATGGTTCAGAGCACTGAAGCAAAATTTACTGCTTTTACTAACTGCATATTAAACTCTTCTGGCCCACAGTCCTATGTCTCCTTTCTGTGGGTATCCCCTTACCTTTTATTGTGCAATAAAGCAAGAACACAGCTGGGGTACTACCTATGTCCCAGGTGCCTGGCTAAGAAGATGCCATTCAATAGGGCAGCAGATAGGAAACCCTTGGAAAACGCTAAAGGCTGAATAGGATAGCTCTGTGCATTCCACCACTTTACCAGCAGGAGCAAAGAGGGCCACCTCAGTGCTTACTCTGCTGCCTTGCAGCTGGGAGCCTGCTCTAGCCCACCTGTGCCAGCAGTGGCTGCTGCCTTCCCATGCCAACCTTGCTGAAAGTGCTCTCACTCATACTGTTCAAGAGCTCAGATTAGTTTTCTTTCCTCTAGTAGAAAGGGCTCTGGATTAGGACTCTAGAGGCTCAAATTCATTTGTCGGGTTAAGAACAGACTTTGTGTGCAGCCATGAGCAAGGTCTTTAATCTGCCTGAGTGTCGATATCCTTTGGAAAGGGGCAGTAATTCTTCCCTAATTCCTTAGAGCTCAGGAAATAAAATTGGTAAATAACAGACAGTACTCCACTATTGAGAGGACAGCTGGCACAGCTCTCCTCTCCTCGGCTGTACTGAGTTCCCTTGCTAACTACCCAGCATATGTGCTGCAGATCTGGGGCACTTGCAGTTAGAATTTTCATGAAACAGAATATAAAATCAGAAGGAAGCAGCAGCTACAGGGAAATTGCACGTCCCCTGACTACCACACCTTTAAGCACCCTTCACTGTTTTGAAGCATTCATTGGGGAATCATGCTTCCAAATTATATCTGATGCCTAAACTCAGTCAGATCCGTTAGGTGCTGCCAGCTCTTGGGTACAATCATTCCCTCCACAGACACACACGGAAACTGAGATAAGGATGTAGAAAATACCAATACCAGAGCTGCTTTAGTGGCACTTCCCAGAAACAAATTAAAAATTGAACTTGGTCTCTCTTTCACATGGTTTAGGTTGCCTATTCCTTCTCTTTAAACTTTGCCTACCCCCTTTTAATTATTTCCCTTTCACACATTTTCTGTGTGGAGGTCTGCAGTTTTCCTTCCTGCTGAATTACAAACTCACTCCTCCATTATTCCTCCACTTGGCACTTTCCTGCCTTGGCTCAGAGCATGTAGGCTTCAACCCCTTTATGATCAGCTGAGGAGCAGATGCAGGATCAGAGGAGCAGGATGGCTGCTTTATGAGGTGTACCCCATGGCAGCATTCATGGAAACACCCAACAAGTGACCATGAGCCAGGATTTCAAATACTGCAATATCCAAAGTTGGAATGCAGGGGAAGTCAAAGTCAAAGTCATAGGACCCAGGGATCCTGCAGTTTTGGATTTCTCTCAGCTTTCATGTAAAGCTAAGTTTCTAGTGTTCATATTCTCAAACAAAAGCCTGGAAATGGGAAGCCTTGAACATCAAAGAAAATAAAAGAATCCAGAACTGATTTTTTTTTTTTTTTTCTAATCTCATGATTTTGCCATCAACCTCACACTATGTTGAAGAGTAGCTCAAGATTTTTAAGCATGAAAGTCTGGCAGGACTACAGATGCCTCAAAATCATAATGAATTGAGGCCACGGTCAGCTTTTGAGAAGGCTTCTCCCTTGCAGCTAAGGCAATACCAGGGCTTTGCAGAACAGTTTCGTCCTCCCCACACAACCTCCCACTGGTGAGCCTTGCTATCACCGGCCATCACAGGCATGGGGATTTTATTCTTTTTTATCCCAGTTAAACAGGAAAGGTACATTTTAGGTGCAAAGTGGCTCCCACACCACACCACTACTCAAGGTGGTGAAGACTACAGGCTCATGAAGATGCCCAGAGGATCTCTCCCAGGCTTGCCTCCAGGGCCAGCACAACTTCTCGAAGGGACAGGAGTCCTGCATAGCTGCAGCCATATGTTGAATGTAGTGGAGGCATATGGAGCTAATTATGTAAATAAACATTTCGGTCCATGATGATTCTAAATAATGCAAAACATAAAAAGGCAAAAACATGAATGTTCTAACTAATGAAAATAGATTCTTAGGGTGATTAATTTACAATAAAGAAATGCTGCATATGTCAAAAATGGTGCGTCATCGTATGATTTAATATAATCAGGCACAGCTGCATTGCTCTTGATGTTGGCAAACAATGATCTTGTTCACCTCCTCCTGCATCTGTACCACAGTATTAAAAGAAAAGAAAACTGAACAGTAGAGCCAGCAAACACTTGTGAGAAAAATATTTTTAAAGCATCTTGATAAATATTTACCAACTTTTGGGATGTTTGAACATTGGAGGTTGTCTCAGGAAAAAAGCATGGGCCAATATCCTCAAAAAACAACACAAGTGGTCAACAGCCTCCATACAAAAGGGACTTGCTCAATACAATAGGCCACTGTTGCTGTGACTCTCAGTATTGTTTACCTCTCACAGAGCTTCCAAGTACAAAGCACTTCAAACAAACTACCCTAAGACTTTAAACTGAACCCACCCATCAGGTTAATAAAACAAATATTGATTTGGTTTGAGAGTCATTACAGAAAACAAACTCTTTTGGATTGAAAAAGTTCCTTTGTTCAAGCAGTATTGTCCAGAGCCTTCAAGCAACATATTAAAATCTCATCTTAAATCCTGAGGCAATATTCTACAGCGTTTGCTCTCAAATCTACTTTTATTTGTAGCATATGCATAAATACAGATACATGAAAAGATAGGGGCAAGCATTTCATGCACACCAAGGAAAGAAATCATATCAACTCAAAAATATGCTGGAAATTCTAATAATGAAGAGTGAAACTAAAATGCTTTCAAGTGCATATATTAATTTATACACCTAAATGTCATTCCAAAAACCGCAACTTGTAGAGACTTTTACTTTGACCTCTCCAGAAACTTAACCTCTGCAATGCAGAAGAAAATCACATGAGTCTGCAAATGCCCTTTCACAAGAAGTCCTGCAAGATCTAATGGACTAGAAAAGCACCTTGACATGATCCAACACAGAAAGGAAACCCAGATGCTTGAGAGCAAGTGCAGAAATAGCAAGAAAGCAGCACACAGAAAAAATTTGCAGAGAATTATTGCCTCGGGTACAGGCTGGTCTGGATTTTTCAGAATTTGTTGCCTGATTGCTAGATAGGGAGAAAAGACATCTAAATGATTTTAGGTCCTCACCCCGCTTTCAAAAGCAGTTTGAGTTCTAAGAAACTTTTGTCAAGAGATTATGTAAAATGAAAGGAGTGACCAAGAGCTTCAGCACTGCTGCCTTGTGCAAGTGGTTCAAGATGTTGGTTGAGAGAGAACATCAAGCCTCTAGCAGAGATTTAGACAAGTGTGTTCAAAAAGGAATATTCTCCACATGGTTTTGAAACTTTCATCCACAATCAAACCAGATTTATTCCCACAAATAACAGCACAGGCTACAAATTCAAAAGTAGCCGGCCATGTATATTTTCTTCTGCAAAATTTACTTCACTCTCTAAATATGAAAGACACATTAGAAATACAAGCACACAAAGAGTGACCAGGTCACTGCCACATTTTAGCAACAATACTTTAGCCTAGTAATGCCAAATCAAGAATGGTTCATACTTGTCACAGTAGTGTGAAAATGCAAGGGGCAGTAAAGAATGAAAATATTGTGAGAAGTTAACTAAGGTATTCAATACTCCTACACAACTGGATTAAGCTCAGTAGTTCTGACAGTTCCTGCAAACCGAATTCTGCCAGTGGACCAGGCTCACCAGGCTCACCTTTGAGTGAATAAGTTATTGCAGAGAGAAATGACAAAAAGACAGGTAAACATCTCAAAAAGAGGATTCTCTAGACATTTGAGCAAACCATGGCATAGGAGCTTTAAATAGCATTCACTGATACTCATTAAGTCCATAAACGCATCAGTTAAATAACCATTTATTCTCTGTTCCTGGCCTTGTAAAGGAAGTTGTGCTAAGTAGATCAGCCCAGAGCAGACAGGCAAACCTTTTTGTATCCTGGTGTCTTGAGTTGCAATACAGGATGTGACCAAAAGTATCTATTCTGTCACCATCTGTTGAGACCGGGTGGGGCAGTGATCTTTATCTCTGTGGGAGATATTCTGCTAATGGGCCATCCACTGAAACCAGGTGAAGCATTGTTCTTTATCTTTTCACAACCCATCCTTTCTTCAAGGAGTTATCTTCTGCTAATGGCCCATCGAGTCCCACTGTGTGACAGATAAAATTGCTTCATCCCGTTGGGAGATGGTCCACCCAGGGGGAAGAGCCAAGCCTTTCCTACCAAGATAAAAACTGAGATATTGGGACACCAAGGTGCCCTTTTTCCACTGGATTTCAGAGGAAAACTGGACTTCTCCACATCATCACTGGACCTTTGGAGGGAAACTGCACCCTTCTACAGGATCACTGCTTCAACTGAACCACATCCGTCACTGCAAGAGGACTGCAGCCACCATCTAACTGGACAGCTGACGGGGTGTCAGGTTGTATTCTGATTTTGTCAGTGTTTGGGGTTTGTTCTTTGTAGTACTGTATTTCTATTTTAATTTTCTTAGTAAAGAACTGTTATTCCTAATTCCCATATCTTTGCCTGAGAGCCCCTTGATTTCAAAATTATCATAATTTGGAGGGAGGGGGTTTACATTCTCCATTTCAAAGAGAGGCTCCTGCCTTTCTTAGCAGACATTTGTCCTCCAAACCAAGACACCTGGATTTCTTCTTTAGCATTCAAAGAGGCCCTGCCTAGCTTTTTCTCACCAATTCACAACATTCAGGTAATTCCTGATAGAGTTATCAACAGAGCCCTGCAAGCAGTGGAGACTGGTGTGATACTACAGCTGGGTTTCTCTAACACAAGACACAGTTTCTAAGTGACAGAGAAGGTATTAAGAAATTTCACTGAATGAAAGTGCAACACATACCCAGTGCTCAGCATCTGCCTTAGCTTAAGGGCACAGCATTCTGCAAATCTTGTAAAATCAGGTGGTTGATCTGATAAGATACTCTGCATCACTGGGGCTCTCCCTATCTGAGGACAGAATCAAACCCCATGAGTTTTGCTCAGAGTATCTCACTCTCAGCTAGACTTCTTTGCTGGAAGAGTTATGCAATCTTAGTTTACATCTTATCATCAGCACTGCAACAGTCAGACTTCAGGGTTTGTCTCCCAGGCACCCACTTTATTCCCATTGCTGGGGAACAGCATTAGAAACACAGCCTCAGAGTGGAAGAACAACAGGGAGGGAATAAGTGATAAGAAGCAGAAAGAGCTTGCAGAGTTAGCACCTGTACAGCAGACGTAGGCTGAAGCTCACTTCATTGATGTGGGGCACTTCTTTCATCTGGAGCTTAATGAATAAGAGAATAAAATACATGTTCTACCACACTGAATGCCAGAAGTAACTGTCACGTTCACTCACACTGCTCTACTTTGGGAAAATATAGGCTATTAGGCTTGGATAGGACAAAACACTATAAGAAAGCAAATTTCTAAAATGGAGAAAAAAATTACATATCCTTAATAGGTGAGAGGTTCAATCAAGTGCTCAAACTTTTTACAATCAAGACAGGACCTCCTTTAACAAGTGTCTGTGCCCATCACTAAAACATACACTGAGTCTTTTGCAGACTTTTGCACTCAAACTCCCTGAAGTTGTGGATTTTCTGTTAACCTTCTCAGTTCTTTCATTGTGATGCTGAACAAATTATGTTGAGCTTCTTAACCATTCCCTGCCTTCCTTGATGACAAGCAATAGCTAAAATGCCCTGAGGTGAGAAGAGGGAACTCCCCCTTGCCTTGCCCTGTACTCCTCCTAGCACCATTCCCAAATATGTGACCTGATGAAGGTGGTAAAGACCTCCTCTGCTCTTACTCTAAACACTGCAAGTCCTTGATGCTGTCTCTGATTGCCTGTAGCTGAAACTGTGGGTGCAGCTGTACCACAATTCATGGTCAAAGTTTTAGAAAACACTGCAGTAGTTTGGAAGCAGAAACACAGTTACATAACCAGACGGTACTAAGGAATCAGTTCAATCTGCTGCTGTTCATATGCTTGTCCTTCCAATTTCCAGTACCAGTTCCAGTGGGGATTGCCAAGGGTCAATCTAAAGTAGGGACTTTCTAATGGAATTCAGCTTTATGGTCCATTTTTCCCTAAACCATGTCAAACCAGCTAAAAACAATGAACAAACACAAACCTAGACCCATGCATAGCCATGAAAAACTCCTAGTCAGAGGAACAGAAAAACTCCAGAATAAAATATAAGGCTGCATGTCAATAACAGAAAACAATGTATTGCAGATAAATTTGGGATTTCTTTTCTTTTCGTAGACACAGGAAAAAACTAAATCTTTATTTTGATCAGATATGGAAATAAAGGGATTAAAAGAATCAGACGAGTGATTTGTAATTGGTCTCCAGACTGCACCTCTTCCTCTAGTAAAGTGCATGCAAGTGGATAAAACTGCATGGATGGACTTTATTAGCTACAGCTTTCCTTCCTCACTCTGGGATTAGAGGAATACTTTAACCTTGACACATTCATCTTATACTCACAAAGCTTCACTTTTAACAGTCACTTTTCCTTTCCTCTTCACTTGTCTGGTTCTGGCACATAGTTTTCTAAATTAGAATAGGCTACTGTTCTGTCTTAAAAAGCAAGGGAATTCTCACCTATCTTTGTTAGCAAGAGCATGTAGAAATTCTAGATGGTTACTACATCCTAGAATTGTATTGCAGATGACAGAAATATGGCAAAAGCAGAGGTTTGTATAAATAAGGCTCTTGGGAGGATGCATTAGGCTGTCCTTTAAACACACTAAAGGAAAAATATCAGGAGCATGATTTTGTCAGATAATACTGTAAAAAGAAGTATGCAAATTCATGTTACTTATATATTTGTGAGAAATGGTACTTTTTTTTAAAGCTTTCTTTATGCTAAAGAAATTAGCAATGGGATTTTC
Source organism: Sialia sialis (assembly GCA_009812075.1). NCBI lineage: Eukaryota > Metazoa > Chordata > Aves > Passeriformes > Turdidae > Sialia > Sialia sialis. The sequence goes on along the minus strand of VRYO01002778.1, from coordinate 909,030 downwards.
AAAACACTCAGCACTGCCCCAGCTCTGCACTGAGAAGGATGCACGAATACTGGTCCTGCTGCCTCTGCTCCTGTCCACAAAGGCAAAACTGGGACATTTCAGAGTATCCACAAGAAGCCAACAGCTAGGGGAGAAACTGCCATGCAGCACTACTGGCACACACCTATCCCCCACAGACATGAGGAAAAGTTTCTGTGGAAATGAATGCTTATTCAGAGGGCTGGGGAATATGAGAATTCAAGGAAGTTCTTTTTAATGGAAGAGGGTGTTATTAAGCAAAACACTTGAAAGTTAATTGCAGAATAAAAGAATATACCTCAAGGGTACACACTTTCTCAGTACACTGATTTATTATAATTACAGAGTTTACCCTCACCTTTTTTCTTTATCCAGCCACATATTTGAGTTGCTTTAGATTAAAGTATACGTCTTGTTAATTATGGCATTTAGTTCTCAAATCATAATTGGTGTCTGGTGCTAAGCTCCTATAACTCTTCTTGTCACTGTTTCAAGGGGGCCTGTTTCATTTGCCTGAGGTAAACTAAAATGGAAAGTACCGTCTTATTTGAGTAATATGAGATATTTCTTGTGGCTTTAATGACCAAAAATTTTACTGTTTGTGGGGGCGTACAATTAGGTGGGGGGGGGGGGGGGGGGGGGGGGGGGGGGGGGGTCTGTGTGACAATGGCCTGTCCTCCTTGCCAAGAGCAAATCAAGATGAATGCTGCCATAATAATTTTTTAGGGATTTTATTACGTCCTTTAAGCAGATGAAAGTAATACCACTTAGAATAAACAAACACCATTAGACATTGGATAAAAATTGTTACCGTGAGCTACTAGGAACTTTCCTGCCATGTGCTCCTTTGGAAACATCTTGGAGCAGTGTGGGAGACTGAAACTCTTATTCTGCCTAATTTTCTCCAACCATCTGGGAAATGCATCAGAGACAAAAGCTGGGGAAAACTTTGTGGATATTTGGAAGAAGAGCATCTGATGACTTTTGTAAACCAACACTACCTAAAACTAATGCACTCAGTGTTCCTTAAGGCTTTCCTTCATATGCTTTAGGTATTGTCTGATAACACTTCATTTAGGTCAAGGTAAATGGGTATCTTCAAGTTAGATTCCAAAGCTATATTCTAGCACCAACCAGATTTGCAAGGTACTTCATCAAGAAGTTTCTGAATTTATTGTCCTAGTGGCAATTTACCTCAATAAGCATTTTCTCCCACAATTTCCCATTCAATTAAACCATTAACCTGTTCTGTAGCTTTGAGGCCTACTTTTTCTGCATAAATAAAGTGTGTGCTTTTTTTGCTTCTACTTCCTTTGTCAGCATCATCCTCCACACTTTTTTCTGTGCACCAACTTATCAGTATGGAGAGATGGTTAGACAGTCTAGATAGTAAGTAAAGCCACTCCTGTGGTTTTTTGCTTAAGAAACACATACTAGGCAGGAACCAAACCATTCCACCTCACATTTACATGAGCAAGTTTTCCTGCTTTTGCTTCATCACAGTTTTGCAGCTGAAAGGAGATGACAGAAGCCCAAGGCAGGTTCCTCTTTTATTCATGGAAACACTGATCTTGGCAGTTCCTTCCTCTCCTTTCTCTCCTTTACACTTCCCTCTGGAAGGCAAGAGGTTAAAATATCTCTCTTTCTGCTTTGGCTCTTGATGGTAAGTATCAATGTGACAAATTATCTCTAAATTTTTCTTGTCATAAATAGGTTTCCAACAGGTATTTTAAGCAGGCTCACACTTGAATTGCTCTAGCTTCAAAGCAGCAATAATCAATTCTTTGGTTCACAGTCTTTCTACATTCCCTTCAGGTAAGATACGCACCATTGCAAGAGCACCTCAATTATTTGTAGCACTAATGCCTATCTATCTAAGGTGCTCTATTTCTTCTTTATACCAAAGGATTAAAAAAATCGTATTGTATTCTGTTTCTTCTTCTCCTTCTTCATCCAGCAACAGGGGAATCAGAGCAGCCATTTATTCACCGCTGTATTTCATAGTGCTGTCAGTGAAAAAGTTATGTTTGCTTGCTGCTTCAAGTCTGCAATCTTTCTCATAAACAAGCTGTCGAATTTCTGTTCATCAAGAATGGGTCCTGCTAAGGAATAGGAACAAGCAGCAAGACTTCTGGAGCCACTGAGAGGTGAAAGGAGTCTTTCAACCAGGAAGCCTTTGCACTAAAAGCTTTGCCACTGCAGGATACAAACAAATGCGCTCTCCTACAATTTGAGATGACAACTCTGGGATGGACTGAGGAATTCCAGAAGTATCATGAGATTCTGATGCATGACTTTTACATCACCTTGAAGCCAACAAGATAGACAATCCCAAATCAGAAACAGGCTATTCCCTTTGTAGTTCTTTGGAAATAAGGCATTTGTCATCATATTTCTCATAGTTCTCACTTTGCCTCACATGGAGAGAGACAGCAGAACCGTGGTCTTGCTGAAGGCACAATTGTTGCCACAGATTTCAATTTCACAAACAGAATGAGAAAGCTATTGTGTGGCTCTTGTTAGCTGGGTTGCCTATAGTACTGCATCATATATCTGAACAATGAAACCTCGGCAGCTTGGTGAGAAATTGTCTCCTCTGGAGATGATGAGGTGGAGGGGTATTTTTGAATCCCCTTCCTTAGTACTACCCAATCTAGTCAAAGGTGTCTCTGATCTAGGTGTGGGGATTGAAACAAAGAGATTTTTAGGGTCCTTTCCACCCCAAAACATTCTGTGATTCTACTATTTACTTCACAGTCACTCAGGAAAAGATCTTTTGCTCTGAATGAATGCAAATATATAAAAAGAAAATTATTGGAAAACCTTGCAAGCACATTTTGTCATCACAGTTGTCATTGAGAAACCCACTGGAACTTTGGGACCTCTGCCACATCAGTATCATCTGCCAAGAGCAAACACCCAAGTCTCTGATGAGGTTGGGGATGACATCTGTGATAGTCTTTATTTAGCAAGACATTCACTCCAAGACATTGAGAATAATTTCTGGAAAGGAAAAGAACCATGGAAAATAGAGAAGCCTGCTAATCCAAAGACAGCAACTATTCTTATTTTATTCAGGAAGAAGATGAAGAGACTTTTAGTCCTTGTCCATAGAAGTGACTTGTACAGACTAATGAAGCTGTATAAGGGAAGTCAGATCTAGCTGAGGAGTGTCAATTGCCAATGGAGACACCTTTTCTTTGCATGAGCTTGTTTAGTAGGGTCAGTACCGCTCTGTCCTATCTCTGACACTACAGGGGTCATGATAGTGATACCTTTGGAAGTTACCAGGTAAATTTTTGCTATAGCTCTGTTCAAACAGTAATTCCTACATTTTTGTCCAACAAGAATGTCCTTGAAGTCAAGAGCCCCCAAGGAAGAGCCCTTTTTCCTGCAAGTACTTTCTGAAAATAAGAATGTATCTTGCCTTTGCTGCTCCATATAGAACATCTCTTCCCCTTCACCCAAAATCTGACAAAGAGCTTGAGCACCTACCTCATTGTCCAAGAAGCCCCAAAGCAATCCCCACAAATAAACATGCTGCATCAATTGTACCAAGTTAGAAGTCAGTTGATATCATGCAGTGTGTGGTAGTTGTAAGTGCACTAATACCAATATCAACACATACTTCATATCAGCATCTGCTGTAAATTTGCCATACAATGTTATTGCTGAGGGAAAACCTGTCATGAAATTAGACCCACTCAAGCATATAAAAAGCAGATCATTGGCAAGGACACTGCAGGACATGAAGTGATGCTATTTAGAGACACAACTTTCTCTGGTTTCTTTCCCTCTTATCTGTTCAGGAACTGCAGTAGTGTTAGTGCTAGAGGCTATATACTCCCTTGCTTCTTCCTTTCAATATCGCTTTATAGATTACAGTAATTTCACAATTATAAGCTGCACCTTTTTCACTGAAGAATCCAGCCTACCCCAGTAGTGCGGCTAATCATCAAGTGCAACTTATTTATGGACAAATCCCAGTGAAATGCCAAGCCGGAAGTGAGAGCCGGCCGGGGAGAGAGCTGCCGCGGAGCCACTGCCGGGTGGGCGGTGAGCTGGAGCCACTGGCGAGCAGGCGGTGGGCCGCCGCTGGATTGGCGAGGCCAGCCCACCTTTGCCGCGTTCGCGCGGGTGAGCGAGCCGCCTTTGCTGCCACCTTCACTGTCGCTGTGGCGAGCGGGCTCGCTGCCACTGGCGCTGCCACCTTCACACTGGGGAGGGAGCTGCCGCCGCCACCAAGCAGGCGGGGGCCGGGGCAGCCAGCACCAGGGGTAGGAGTGCCAGGGCCCACGGCATGGGGAGGGTGCCTGGGGCTGCCTTTAAAGGCTTCGCTGGTCTATGAAAACTGTTTGCAACTTGAGCACCTGACACTAAACCCCGTGCTGGTGCGATTTTGTTACTAACTTGTTACTTTGTTGCACATGGATCATCACTTAAAAAAAAAACAAATTGTGGCTTATATTTGGGTGCGGGTTATATATGGACAAATCCCGTGGTCTACACGGCTACCTGGATGTGCGGCTTATAATCAGGTGCAGCTTATAATTGTGAAATTACTGTACGTATATATTAATCTAATTACCTTTTCAACCTGCTGACACTATGCCTGCAAAATATCCTGGGTAAGAAAGTTCAAAAGTTCATTACCTGCCTTATCAATTATTATTTTATGTTTTTAAAATTATCTCCTACTAGTTTCCCAAAATGCTTCTCAGCTTTAGTGTTACGGGATATGCTAGCAGTTTGTAATTTAGTTTATATCTCACTTTCATATCCATATATATATATATATATATACCCCTTCAGCCTTTTTGTTTCCAATCTGAAGAATCTCTGCATTTTTAATCTCTCCTTGTAAGATGATTGCTCTCCTGTGTCAATTATTTTAGCTGTCTTCTTCTGGGAATTTTCCAGCTCTACTACTATTTTATTCTTTAGGTGCAGGAGACTGGAACTGTGCCCATCACTCAAGATGTAGACACATCAGTTTTACACAGGAGCAAAATGTCAGTTCTGCTCACAGTATCATTCCTTCTGATGCCTACAACTTTGGTGGCTTTTTATCAGCTTCAGCACATTAGTCCAAGAATTTCAGGGAATCCCTGGTAATGATTTCAAAATTTCTTTTACGGAAGTGATAACATACAGTTCAGAGTCCAGCACAACATAGCTCAGTTAAGGTCACTCTTTCCTAAATTAATTTCCTCTTATTTACCTGAAGTGAAGTGTATCCACCAGCTTTTTGCTCATTCATTTTTATGATGTTCATTGAATGTCCTTTACCATTGGTGTAGCATTTGATTTACCCAAAATGCTGATCCAAAAATTATAGATTTAACTCTTCACTACCAGTTTTATCACTGATGATGTTTCAGAATCAAAATGGGCCCAGCAGTGATCCCAAAAGAATGTTACTGCTGTCTTTTCTCCATTGTGAAAAGCTGCCACTAAGTGACTCTTAGCTTCCTTGCCTTTAATCAGCCTTTAGTTTGAAAATGACCTTCTTCTAACCCCACAGCAATTTTATATTGAGAAATTGTTTGGTTGTGGAACATCATCAAGGATCTTCTGAAAATCCTAGCATAACATGTTGGCTAGATCCATTTATCTGCAGACTTATTGACACTCTGCAGAATGCTATTTGACTCCCCCTCACAGTGGCCACACTGGTACTTTTTCAGTGGATCATATTTATCCATGTACTCTTAACAATGTGACAATATTTCTTAGGGCTGACTCTACTAGCTTGCTGGAGAGTCAGGCATCTGAAATTTCTGCTGAATCAATAATTTTGCAATGAATTGTGAGTATTCTGCTTTCCAGCTCTTCTTCAGCAAAGTTTCTGCCTGGGGTTGTGCCTTCATGGGTTTGCCTGTCGCATGTTTCTGACCAGCTTTGGAAATTATTAAGAACCAAGTACCCAAGTTATAAAGAGAAGATATAAAATTGGTAAGGTTAGCATCATCCTTCTTAGAGTGCTGCATCATTACAGATAGAATCATTTTCACATATACTGATAAGAACAATCCAGTAAGCCTCTGTGCCAAAACCCAAACAGGCATTCTTTGGATAGCTCAGCTTCTACTACAGCTTTTTACCACAGAAAAAGGACTGAAGTGCTGAACTTCGAGACCTTTCCTCCATGTGATTTTCATGGCAAAGACTTGCTAGTACATAGAGGCCTTTAAAATTATTTGACAAGTCACATTCATCTCAGTGGTAATTCTCAGGAACAGACACCCCTTCTGGTTAATTATGAGAAGCTGTATTACTGCCTTGATGTACCTCTATCTAGAAATTAAGCCCCTAATGCTTCAATCAAGGCATTCAATAACAATAGATAAAATAGTGCATGACTGACAGAGAAGCATTTTCTACTCTTGCAGGAATCAAATTTTTCTACAGTTAATACAGTTTATACGGTTGTCTGTGCTAGGCTTATGAAAGCCACAGGTCACTCTTGTGATTCTCTTAAAATACTACTTGTTAAATCCATATGAATTCAGAAGTGAAATATTTTGCTACATCTTACCATTCTTTCAAGCCAGTAAGAAGTCCTAACACAAGTGTTCCAAGCAACCTGCAGCACAGATGTGGTCCCAGACAGTGCTGCTTCATTGTCACTGCAAGCTGAAATACTTCCTTGCTTCATCTATTCATGCTAACTCTTCAGGTAGCAAGACTGACTGTCAAATAATCAACACTGTCCTGTGGTTCCCACTGGCATTAGGGAATAGCTAGCCAAGAAATTGTCCAAGAAGTTAATTTCGTTTTTTACATGACATAAAAAGCCACCTACTCATAATGCATGGGGACACTATCTTCTTATTCCCAAGCAAACTAGTTGACACTTTTATCTTAATATACTGTCTCCAAGAAAACACAGTCATGAGAGGATTGGCCTGATACTGTGTATGACACCAGCTGAAAAAGCCCTAAAGGAGTTAATTACTTATGAAGATCTTTCACATAAACAAAAGCGCCAATATTATTTCTTTCAAAAGTGCCCAAGAAATCCTGATCCAAATCCCATACTGGTACCACAATTGAAATAAATTTTGAATTTTCTCTAGAGAAGGCTCAAGGTGATTTTGCTTTCCTCACAAACAGCCAGTGTAACCCTCTCTGCTCTTTATCCACTATGAAACTTTACAGACTCTTGGATACTGTCACATCTGACCCTAGGATCTCCTTTTAACTCTGGTGATTTTAAGAACTTCACCAAAAGCACACTAATTTGAGCTGTCACTATCATGCTGTGCTGTCTCTAGGCACATGGTCTGGTTGAATGTAAGGTGCAACCAGCCAAAGATTTAATCCTTTCAAGCTGTTATTCAGGGAGACTGGCTGATGAGGCTTGCGGGGTTCCTCATTGTTCTGCATGTCACTCCTCATCTGACTTGCACACAGCCCCTGGAGCTGTCCCATTGGACAAGTTATCAAACCATGCCTCACTCATTGCAACCCCAATCTATCTGAAGGATTGCAATACAAGCAGGAACAGGTTTTGGATTAATCTCTGACATCACCTACCTGGTATCCCTTTGCGGTGTATATGAGAGTGTATTTGCTCAAAGCTACGGAGCTGTGCCAAAACCAGTCCCTTCTGTTATCAAGGCCACTGCACTTGACTCATTCAAAGTACAGATTGCCAAAGGATAAGTTGAAACTGCTGTGTCAACTGGTTGACAAGACACTTGTCTTTCAGCTCTTCACGGGCCTCTCTCCAGAGTCAGGGACTATCACTGCATTCACAACCTGATAGTCCAAGCTCAGCAAAGTTCACAAACTCAAGTATGTAATACCTACTTCTTGTTGAGGCCTCATAAGGAGTCACAGACTGCATCACTCCAAAGAGAAAAGAGGGCAAGTGACAGAGGAGCTAAATTAGTTTCCTACGGATTGATAGTTACCCCTTAAAACACAGGGCTTCAAGGTTTCAAGTTGACTTGAAAAGCCTACCAGAGGTTATTGTGTTATATGCGGGGGATACTGTTACTTGTTTGTGCAAGCAAAACTCCTGCCATGACCTGTTTCTCTACTTCTCCATTCAAGCAGAGCCCAGAAAGATGGGGGCAGGGTGAGGGGGAGGAAGGGGAGAGTTAGTTTTGGTGGTATTTTGCTTTGAGAAGAAGTAACATTGACATACCCAGGTTGCCCCTAGTTCATGTGTTCTGCTCCACAAGCACAACAGTGTACATGCAGGAATCCACTGGCTCAAATATATGCAGAAAGCTGTTTTAGGGACAGCTTCTCTTTGCTTTACCCATGAATGACTTCTTAGTGGGATTATTCCACATGAATAAGGAAGGGTTATCTGGTTGGTAAGACCTGCTTTCTTTTGAGTCTTGCAAGGGAAACAGTGGAAAGTCTATTGTTGAGTCACATAAAACTGGAACAGACAAGTTGCTACGGACAAGGCTGTGTCGTTTAGACTCAGCTCCTCTGGTGAGAGTCATATAGAAGGCTCTCTTGTTAGGAGCATTTTCCCTTCCATGGCCTCACAGTTCCTAATTCTGGTAAAAGATTGTCTCTATCTCCCCAGGCCACTGGCCAAACTGGGAAAAGACAGCCTGCTAGTGGTTTTCAGTATTCCCCTCGGAGTGCTGAATTCACTGTGAGGAGCAGGCAGGGAATCTTCCCCTACCCTGCGTCAAAAGGAACAAGCAGCATTGCAAGGGGAAGATGTTTTTGTTCATCCCTATATCTTCCAGATAGCCATGTCTCGGAGAGAGAGATGTGAACCCCAAGAAGAGCATTGAAAAAAGACCCAGGCTCCTGCAGAAGGGATGAAGGCATATGGGGCCATTGTTTTCCCAACTGTGACTGAAACAACATCAGCTTTAGTCAGCTGTCTAGCACTCTAACCTTCTCAGCTTTAATTCTGCCTCCTTGCCCCTCTCACAGGGCTCTGTGGTTACAAAGAATAGCTTTTTGGACGCTATCTCTTTATTTCTGGATGTGCCACTATATTCTTCAGATGACCACCTCAGTTTCAGGATAAGTCATGACCATGTATAAGGCAGACTCTGCCTTTTTGGTGACTAATCGCAGGCAGCACAGCCCTGACACTGATCTGAGGATCATTTGGAGAATAGGCACACACAGAATTGTGCACTCCACTTGGCAATGCACTGGTGCAAACACTTCACACTGGATTTGTAATGATTTGTACTATGATGGTTTAAATAGCAGGAACAGGCCTCTTGTCCTTAGTAGCTAGGTAGCCCTGGTAGCCAATCTGCTGGGAACTGGGAACACTTTAAAGCAGAAGCTACAGTAAGGAGTTAAACATCATGAAGCTCATTCCAAAAGCTAAGTTGAAGGGCTGATGTACTGTTTGGGTTTGAATTAGTCACTTGACCTCTCTTTTTTTTACTCATCCCAGCCAGAGAACTGGGCAAAAAACACTCTTGCCACAAATCTATAGCAGATTATAAGAGGGAAAACAGAGGTCACTAAGAGAAAGAACAAAATCCACTTCACAGTATTTTCATCAGTGCAACACCTGCGGGCATCACATAGAGTAAAAATGTATCTATGACTTAGGATGCAGTTTCTCAAGAAACAGGAGTACTGGTGATACCTGACCATTCTAAGGCAATGAGATGCAGAGGTACCAAATATTTCACCTTAAACTTGCCTCACACTCCATTCAAACCCGAATCCCAGCTGTATTAATGAAGGTCCAGATGCACCATGTTCCAAGAAGTTAAGACAAAATGTATGGCTTGGATGGATACACCCCTTTTTTGATCCTGGAAATCTTGTTGAGATAGAATTTCAGAACTTCAGAGATTTGTCTGGGGTTTCTAAAACCACAGCCCCCTTAGAGCAAGACACCTCCTCCAGCATCTTTTGGATATATGGATTTTCACCACAAAGCCATTGTTGGAGCACATGAGCACTTTCTAGACCAAAATGTTCTGCTGTGAATAAGCTGCACCCATTCCTTGTTAGCAAATTCAGCTAAATCAGTTTTACTGTGTGCACATTTCCACATACTTCCACAGTGATATACACGAGCCAGAGACTCTTCTCTCAGGAGATCTAAAGAATCATCTCAGGCTCAATAGTCATAACTAAGGTAAAACATGATCTTCAGGGCCAGAATTGGTTGCGCTGTATTGTGCACTGTCCTGCTGCTTATTAGCTCATACCAATTCATCTGGAGCATCTCTGCACCTAAGAAACATGTACATCCCTATGGACAAAAGGGCATTTCCAAAAGTTACTTGAAAGTTGTAGAAATTTCTCTTCTCTGCCTGCTCACCTTTCAGTAACTAAAATAAGATCCTAAATTCTTTTTAGACAGTCAGCTTCCTCTGAAGCAAAGTTTTAAGAGATTCATTTTGAGTTCTAGAAAGCTTTAGGAGTTGATGAACACAAACAACACAAGAATGTAAATGATACACAAGTGTACTGAAAGACAGCTGGAAAACTCTGTTCATAAGCAAGAACCAATAAGGGAGGATTAATTTGCACAATATAGTTTATTCTCGCGTTTCACCTTTTCAAGGAGGGGAGATTACCTTTGGTTGTTTTGTTTTACTACCATCTTTCCATTTGCCAGCACATGCACCCACTTGCCTCTCTGCATATAGTATTGCTGTAGTTTAAAAATTCCAGAAGCTCTCTCAAGTTTTATAAGGACATGCACATCCAAACAATGTCTTCTGGGGGTTTATTTTTGTTCAATGGGTGGGATTAATTTAAATAAATAAATAAATAAATAAAATTATGAAGTAAATATTTTCTGCAACTGTTACTGGCATTACGCTTAGTTCTAAATAAACTGACTGATCTCAGGATCTCTTTGAAGTTGGTAACACACGGTCACTGCTGACAACTGAACACTTGCTAGTCCTCAAGAAGTAAAATCTGTCTTTGTGCACTGGATGAGTTCAAGGACCAAGTATCATCCAAGCTCCTACTGAAGCCTACCCAGAAGAAGGCTGACATGGAATTCAGCCAAAGTTGATGCCCTGTACATGGTACAGTGCCTGACCCACACCACTTGTAATGAAGACAGATAAAACCGAACTGGCAGGCAGAGAGTGGATTTTTCTACATGCTTCTTTTGCAGCAACATACAACATTCTAGTCCTGGCACGCATCACATGGTGATATTAACAACAACATCAAATCCCTTAGTCTAAGAAAAAAAAAAAACCAAGAATGGAAACCTTACATGCACACAATAAAATTTTAAAGCCATAGCATAATAAAACTATAGCAAGTTCGAACTGCTGAAAACTACCTTTTATATTTAATACAAATAATTTTCTTATTACGTATGATGAAATTCAGGTAATCTGAGAAACCCAGAAAGGGATTCTTGAACTTCTCTCCCTCAGGCTATTCATAAACAAAATGATGTACAACTTTGGAAAGTTTATTTCAAAATCATTATACACCCTCATTTTTAAGAGCTGTTCAGAAGCAAATTCCTGCTGAAGACTTAGAACCTCTTACTTGTTTCAGGAACTCTTGTCCTTCTAGCAGAGTTTTAGCCACCCAATACATGAGAATCTGACATGCATTGACTTAACCTGGTTCATTCACTCCTTTTGACAATTTAACCTATGAGGGGATGGTTATAGAGAAAGACTATTTTGAGTAGTGCATGAAGGATACATCTTTCAAGGAGTTTGCATTTCCTGCAGACAGGTGGTAGTGACCACAGAACAGCACACCAGCACATGCAGTTTTGGTGACTTTGCATATGAATACATGCACTCTGTTATGGATTTGGATATGCAGATGGCAGACTTTTTCATAGATTATGCCACTAAGGCCATACCACCAAATTTATCCTCAAAATGGCTAAGGAGGAAAATGAAAATAATTTATTTTTTCCAAATTTTGCTTTTAAAAAATGGAATAATAGATGGATACTGCAACTCCAGCATAGAAGCAACCTATTTCATGATGCTTAACTACACATGACATCTGTGAAGTCACAATGATATCATTATACAGAATCTACTTAGAACTTTGCCTTTGGAGGTCCCATATTCAGCAAAAAAAGACTCCAACATGTATACAAGCCTAGTCTTGATTCTCTCTGTTAAGTCAGCCGTGAGGGACCAATAAACCCTCACTGGAAATCACACTCCGGACCACTATGACTGAATTACTGCTCAAAACAATAGTTCTTTCTTCTCTTTCCCCCTTCATTACATACATGTTTCACTGACAAGTTAACCTGGAGTGCCTAACCAGGTTACCACTCTCAGCTGCTGGTCCCATTCTGTACAGGGTATGTATAGCTCAGAAGTCAATTTCCAAATCCTACAGCTTTCATCACTAGGAAAGAAGTGTGATCTGAATATGGCAGTCACTGGGAATTCCTCACCAGAACTGTTAATTTCAACAGATCTTGTGCTGATTCAGGAGCAGAATAAGACTGAGAAAGACAGATAGCTGGGGTCAGTAGAAACACCTGTTCACCTGTTCCATGGCCTGAATTGTCTCCATCAGCCTATCACTTCCTTGGGATTCATAAGCTATCCATCTTTTCCTCAAACCTACATACTTCTAATGCAAACCTGTTCTCACATCAGATAAACTTTGAACCGTATCCACAAAGGCCACATAAAAACAAAACCTGAGGACAAACAAAACAAAATTTATTTGCAACTGTATTGGTGTAAATGGCAGGAATCTCTTCCCCATCTTTCATGGCAGCTTTACCACAGTGCAACTCCTCCACGACAAAGAGTCTTAACAGATCTATTTGCAAAGCTGGGATTTTTGAAACATAATGATTTTCCAAAACTCCAATCAACCATTAAAAATTACAAGCAAATATAAGCAAAATATATATGGCCCTGTGGTATACTGCAGGCAGAGGACAATGCAATTAAATACGGGCAGTCTGCCGACCACTCACTGTTGGTGTTGGCCGGATGTGAGCTGAACAAGTTTGCCCTATTGCAAACATTTGTTTTACAGTGCTACAACTTAATTGAGATTGGAAAGCTTCTGCAAGCACTAACAATGGCTTACCTCACTAATGAGTAGGGATAATATGACCACTTTGACTTGATGGGCAAAATCCACTCTCATATTTATTTTGTAACCTCACAAGTGAAGTAGGCACTTATGGATATGCATGCTTGGGGAAAAAAATGAGTGATAAAATAAGCTTAAAATGGTTCTCTGCATTGAAACTATACTGCTGGGAAGATGATCTTGGCTTCATGATAAATTGAACATATGCTCACATTTGCCAAAAAATCAACAGGGAACTTCCTCTACACTGCTGATGGTCACCTCCTTTCTGAAGTTGCTTAGTCACCTATGTCAGAAGAGATTTTACCCAGGGAATCACAAAAGGGCTATTGAAATACGCTTTCACAACAGACCAGGTTGTACTCAGTGACAAGAAGCTGCCTCTCATTTCCTGATGTCTCTCTGGGTGCCATGCTGACCTAGGCAAACCAAGCACTCTGGCTCTAACATACTCAACTGACTTCCAAAAGCAGAGCGAGAATATGTTCAGCAAAGTTTATTTGCTGGGTGGTGCTGTTTCTTTCCTTGCTTGAATTATGAAGCAGCATTTATTCTGAATGGAAAGAGAGATTAATACATTGCACAAACCTGTCCTTCTCCCTGGGAAGACAGACATTCTACTCACAAGCTTTATCCCAGACTAAGTCTGGAAGTCTCTTGAGGAAGTCCCTTATTAAAAATGTGGCAGTTACCACAAAAATGGAATTACAATTCTCTGTCTTCCTCAATTTCATATTGTATGATCTGGTTTGAAATGTGCTGCCTAGATTGACTGCAAAATACAGGGCAGGTATGAACAACCTGCCTGCTACTGTAAGCCAGATGAGACTGAAAAGTTGCTTATCTGCTCTACAAAATGGGATCAAAAGGTCTTCCTTTAAAAGTCCCATGAAAGATGGCAGTTCCAGAGAGTGGCTGAAGCTCCCTGAAGTATGACAATTTGCCAGACGGTGGCTGAGTTTTGTAAAAAGACCCCGCATTTTTGTCTCTCAGAAGGTCTTTTCATAATGCTCAGTCTTATACTTGAACACACACAAAGAAGGCAGGCACAGGAAGGAGACTTGGCTTGAGCTCAGGATTCCCCATGGTTAGGACTTCATTCCATCTGACTTGTATACTGTAATTGTACTGGGGCTGCAGATGACAACTTATATTTGCTGCTATTTGCAGGTTATTTGTTTGGATTCAGGGTGTGATTTTTTTTTTTTTTTGCACACAGGGATGTGTCAAGCATGTGTGAACTTTTCATAAGATTAACATTAAGCAATGCACCTGGGAGATGACATAGCCTGCAGCCCATTGCCTGCAAGAAGAGACTTCTAGAAACCCATGTCTGTATTATGTATAGAATATGGCATAAGGTTCACACAAAATGCATCCTTAACAATACTGCCAAGACATATTTGGAATGAACAGGGCAGACAGTTCAAAGCCAACTTGTTCTCCAGCATCTCAAGGAGAACCTCCTTCTGTTTATATTTGTACATAAGAGATACCAAAACCAGATAGTGTCTGCACCTGGCTTGCTTCTGACTTTCCTAAGTGACTTCCCTCATGACTCACCTGGGTGGAGGATAGCAAGCAAACTACCAGTGAGATCCCTGTTAGCAGGCACAAAAACAAACAGCAGCCTTTTTACTATTGTGCATGAAGGGCAACCCACCCACAACTTATGCCTTGAAGAACAGAAACAGGAAGACATTTGACTTTGTTTAGCCTTTCACAGGCCAAGAAAGTATGCTCCCAGCTCAGGCCAGGCCTGGGGCCCTCTTGAGACCTCTTTGAAGAAGTAGCATCATGGGTGAGTAGAGTATCGAGGTAAACTTACACATTGAGACCCAGAGTGAAAGCCATACCTAGCAGAGGGCCTTGGGCCAGGCAGCTCCAGGTCAGAAGCCAAGCATTATGCCTGTTCCGTATCAAGTCTTAGAAAAAGCCCTTAGCAAGTTACCTTACATTGCATCTGCTATCTATATATATACATATACACACATAAGAACAGCCAAAAACATCTGACTAGTGGCCTGACTTTGACAGACTCTGACATCATCAGATACTTAAAAAATACTATAGCTACCTAGCATGTACAGCTGACACTTTTCTGGAATATATACCTAAACTCTGATGTCTAGGAACACGACCAGCTAAACATTGACTTTAGGAGACCACCATACATTCAATTTGACACATTTCTCAGTTACTCTTCCAGCCTCGAACATGTGATGCAGAAGACCAAAATGTTGCACCAGCAAGGAATATACAAAGCACGAGCAAAAGGCATCCTTGTGGTAGATGAAATTGGAAACAAAGTGGCTTTGAGATAAGAAAGGAAAAAGATGCGGCACAAAGCTTACTGTTTTCCATTACCTTCCAAACATATACACATCCTGCATGATGCATAACTTAGCAAAATGAACATTAATCTTTTTTAAGTATTCCTCTCCCTATACATAAAAATTTAATTCAGTAGCTTAGGTACTGTTAGTAAATTAATGTCGCTGAGCTCCTGGACACCTGCATATGTCTAAGCAAACAAAAGTATAGATAGACTGCAGTCTAGAAAAAGTATAGATGTCTGCAGTATAAGACAAACTGTTGTTTTCTGCATTATCAAGAAAACATTTGATCCAAAATTTTGACGGAAGCTCAGTTTGGCTTTGCCATTTGAACATGCTGCTGATAATGGGTGTTTCCTGCAACAGTGGCAACAACATTTCTTTTGAACAGAGACATACATTTTTCCTTGCAAAAGTGAATTTTCCAAGTCCCACAAAAACAGGAACTGTCCTGCTTGCTGTCTTAGAAATTGATGACAGCTTTGTATTATATACTCATGCTACAGCAGCGTATTCTGACTTCAGCTGGACCTTTTGAGCTTAATACCAGAGAGAAAAAGAACAAATGATAGTTCTTGTCTGCCAGAAACATCTCAGTAAGATCCAGCCATGACTGTTCCTGAGACAAGGAAAGTGTGCAAGGTATCACAGGATCTCCTGCTTCTTACAAGTTGTATGTGCAGTTTCCATAGACAAGTTACATTAACTCATCCTACAGGTGGGAGAGAACAGTGTGGGTCATGTGAACAAGAGAAACTCCTGCAGTTTGCCCCCACTGCTCCCTGTCCCAAAAGCCCCAGTGCACACCCGTGGCTGAGTGAATTTTTGTGGTCCATTCATAGATTTGTTCAGCCTGGAAAAGAGAAGGTTTAGGGGTGACCTAATTGCAGCATTCCTGAAGGGAGACTGTAAGAAAAATGAAGAAGAACTTTTTATAGTGGCATGTAGTATCAGAGCAAGGGGGAATGGCTTCATACTGAAAGAGGGTGGGTTTAGATTATGCAGGTAAAAATTCTTCACTCTGAAATTTGTGTAACACTGGAACAGGTTGCCCAGAGAAGTTGTGGATGTCCCATCCCTGGGAATGTTCAAGGCTAGGTTGAACAGAGCTCTGAGTGACCTCGTCTAGTGAAAGACCCATGGCAGCAGAGTTGGAACTAAATTATCCTTAAGGTTTCATCCAACCAAATCTATTTCATCATTTTATGATTTATCATAGCACATAACCTGTAATTTGGGTTCTCTAATCTCAGGCATCAAGATTGACAAGAACGGAGTTCTGTGCCATGGCAGAGGGATGGAAGAAAAATAAGTCACTTCAGTATAGTCTGACAGAACACTTAGTCTACATGGATGAGAATAAATCCAGATAAGAGCAGGAGAGAGCTTAATGCAGCACCAAATTATTATGAAAGAGCAATCTCATTTTCTCTCACCATCTTGTCTTATAATTTATTATTTGCTCATATCAGGGCTACTCATGTGGCTTTCCAGGCCAGTAGAATAGGAAGAAATAAAAATCTTCCCACATTATGTTATTGTTGTTGTTGATAAATGAAGAAAGAGAAAGAAAACCTAAGCCCAAATTTATGAGTCACCGCAATGCACTTAACCCAGATGTACAATTAAGGAACAGGCACTGACATGCAGTCACAAAAAAATAAGAAGTTGCTTTAGCCTCTCTCAAAATGAATGCTGCAGGGCAGTAGGACTAAGGGGAGTTTTAAAAAATAAAAAGAGAATGGGGGAGGGGAGAGGCTTCTTAACATATAAATCACAGTGTTAAAATCCTTTTATCTTTTGGCGCCCAAATCTCTCATCTGCCTTAGAAAATGCTAAACAAGTCACTAGCAATTCTTTGTGAATTTTTAATTGGTGTTTTCACAACCTTATTCTTGATATTTCTAAGAGAAATTAGCAGATGTTCATGAGAGGAATTTTAGAGAGAGAAATATCTCAGATAGGGTAGGGGTGAGCCTGAGAAAGAGCTGGATGTCCTCTACCTTAGCACTGGCTCCAGTAAAACCTCCTAGCTTTTCTCAGCTTCTGAATATACTCTCCAGGAGTATAAAAAGATGGGCTGAAATTCCCTACTTTTGTGGGAGCATTAGGTTTTATATACGGAATCTGCAGCACCCAGTCTCTAGTTGGCACATGGCAAGGTCACAGCAAGACAGAAGTTTAATCCTTCTCCCTGGTGCCAACACAAAACTGTTTTATATTGCTAGAAGACAAAGAAAGAAGTGAAAACTTTAGGATGTATAGCAAATATCCTGTGATACGTTTCAAAAAAATTCATTTTCTGCTCTTATCTACTGATGTGACAGAATGCTCCTTGAAGAGGGGAATGTTAGGTCTGGTCCTGGAAATGGTTTATTAGATGGCTTATGAATAGATAGACAACAAACACATCTCTTGGTAAGTTCTTCAAAAGTTGTGTTTTGTTCAAAAGCCAGAGAACAAAACTTGAGAAGTTTCACACTTCAAAGATGTTGAAAGTGTTTCTTTCAAAAATGTTAAAACAGATTTTTCAATTGCTATTGTGCAATTTCATTTTCATGTAAAGGTTGCCCTGTGTAAGAGTAAGAAAGAAAGCTAAATAGTCAAAAACCGAAATAAACCTTTTTGTTTGAAGATAAATGAAATTGTCAACATTGACTCTAACACGAACTTTCTCATCTTGGTGTTACATAAATAGAAAGAAAATAAACCATTTTGTCTGGTCTAACCCAACTTTAAGGTAGCCGTGGAAACAAAATATCCATTATTGACCCAACTTGGCTAAATGACTAAAACCTCCAGCTGCTGAAACATGTTGGGGGCAAGAGGAAGTTTTAAGGAAAAGGGAGGGTGTGCAGTCAGTACATTTTTGAGGTTGAGGTTTTGAGCGCATTTTTTGAAGTTCCAAATACTGTATGGCTGAGCAGAAGTGTGAAAGAAGCCATTAAGCTGTTCACCGTGCTGGAGCCAGGGCTGGATTACAGCAGCCAGAAACTCAGTCATTATCTTACTGTTTCTTCTTCCCTCTTCCTCACTTCTGCATCACAGATTTGAACAGCAAGTTTCTAAGGCTAGCAAGCAATATTTTATTTTGTGCTTGGGCAATATCTGCCTGGTCCATTGCAAAGACTCTTCAGCAAAAATTTGTACTGCCACAGGAAGAATAATTTTTCCCAAATGCAATATTAGTTTTCTTGTTCTCCTAAAATAAATATGACAAGTTGGTTGAAACATTTTTATCCCCCTTCTCCCAGTGAAAACATGACTTTAAACAAAAGTAAAATCCTCATTTTCTATAAGTTGCAGCATCTAGCTCTTTAAAATGGAAGGGATAGCCCAGGCCTGCACTACTGAATAAAGACACTATTGACTTGAGTCTGGTCTTTTGCTGCACACATCTACTAATGCTTCATATGAACTCTGGTCATAGGAGAGGTGGAACTTCAAGTCCTCAGTAAAATAAGCTGAGGAGTTGTACATGTATAAATCAGCTACATAATTGGACCTTTCTGACTTGGACTTCTTAGTTCTACCTGGAATCTCTGGAAGTATGCAGAGTTTTGGGCATGGTCAATGAAAATCTAACCAGATATTGTGATTTTCAACAGGTACATACCACAGCTGCACCATCAAACCTAAGAATAATCTGATGCTGGGCAGTTCATGTTCCGTAAGTCCATCGGTTCTCCCTCTCCTCACCTTTTATTCTTATCCAAGCTGTGCCTTAAAGGGGTTAAAGAAAACAAAAACAAAAAAATCCATGTGTGTGTAAAATTCTTCTTCTTTATCTTCATACCAGATTGAGAGAAGGGAAAGAAACATCCTGAAATATGAAAGAGCCTTTCTGTTTCTCACACATCTGTAGCTTATTAAGGAGACTATCATAACTGAAGACACTCTGACCAAGCAAATACAGGTTTCCTCTGGTAGGGCATGAACAGACTGAAGTGTCAGAGGCTGACAGGATGCCAAGAATCACCAGCAGCAGAGGTAGAAGCCAGTATGGTATGAAGAGGGTTCTTTAGTGCAAATAGTCCTGGAGGACTGAGAAACTGCCTAAGAATTACAAGTCATTGAAGAGATTGTGGCATGTTAGAACCCACAGAAAATTGTTTCTTCAATGCATTATTTATTGCTTTTCTGTATTTATATAATATACAGCTTCCTGAGAGTAATTTGTTTTGGATTGTGTAACACTGGGCAAAACATCAAACATATGTTAATCAGTGGTAATAAAACACTGAGTTTTATGGTCACTGAGGTATTAAATATTGCTAATAAATTATAGGGCTAGCATTTTAAATTAGCTATAGTTTGGGGAAGCACAGTAACACCATGTCTGAGAACATTAATTGCCATTGCCCAACTTCCTAATTACCAAGAGTTTCAAATACATTTTTAAACCAATATATCACTCTCTGTTATACTTGCAATGAAATACAGCTGAAATTTGAAAAGCTACAATAGTGTTAAGGATTTCGCCCCTTCAAAGCACTTTATGGACATGAAAGCATGATACCTCTGTGAAAGAGTTAATTATTACTATCCCCATTTTATACATTGGGGAAGCAGAAGTGCAGAGAGGTTAAAAATCTCCACTGAGACCACCCAGCTTGTCAGGGTTTGCATGAAGGGGACACACATACTCTCCAGTCTTAGAGCACAATGAACAGGCAGTGCTCCTTTTCCCCAGATGCAGTCTGACTGTGCAGCAATCCACTCATAGCAGTGGCATCCCGTCCCCATACTGTGTTTCTTCTTCTTGTGGAAGGACTGGAAGACTGGCAAGGGACTGGAAGAAGCAAGAGGCACTCATCTTCTCCTGGAATAACTCACAGAGAGGGAAACCATACTGCATATGACAGGCTCTCCTGCTTTCTGTTCATTACATATTAAAAGCAACATTTTTTGGTGACCAACTTTCCTAGCCATTTGCCACAGGATTGCACTGCCCCACAGGTCATGCCCATCAGTGGAGATGCTGCCACTGGTGTAGCACAAATGGGTGCACATGAACACCACAGCACTGGGAGAAACATAAAGTCCAAAAGGATCTGGCAAGTGTTCTGCTGCGGGCTTTTCTTACCACAGCAGTGAGCACATTCCATGGGGTGTGCAGGCAGGTGTGCTGCTAGCAAAGCAATCCAGGTGCTCCAGAATGGGACTTTCACCAGGGTCTTAAGTCATTACCCTTACATCAGGTAACAGCCTCCCTAGTAGAATGGTCCTTACTTAAAACTGAACAAGGGTCAGGTTTCAAAGCAAGGGGCTTTAGGAAGGCAAGAGCTACGGAAGCCTGACACATCTTTTCAGAAAACAGGGCTTATGCTCATCTGAAGAGAACTGGCCAAAAGAGCCCCCGAACAGATCACACACAACAGGTTTGAAAAGCCTGGCAGCATGTAAGGATGAACACTGCTTGTCCTCTGCCTTCCATTCACCTTGTTTTTAGCACAGTTCCCACTCTGAATGAAAAATAGGAGCCATCTACCTTCTGTCACTGCCCATTAAATTCTCTCCAAGCATAATCCCAACAACCTAGCCTTGTGCTGAAGAGCCTTCATCTGCAACCCTGCCTTAAACCTGCAGAGCACTTTCACAGAATCACAGAATCATTTAGGCTGTAAAAGACCTCTGAAATTACTGAGTCCAACCGTTGCCTGATCACCATCATGTCAACTAAACCTGAGCACTACATGCCACATGCAATTGCTTTTTTTGAACACATCCAGGGATGGTGATTCCATCCTGTATGTGGACAATCCATTCCAAAGTTTAACAACCCTTTCCACGAAGAAATTTCTCCTGCTATCAAATTTGAACCTCCTCTGGTGCAGCTTGATTCCATCTGCTCTCATCACACCACTGGTTGTCTGGGAGAAGAGGCCAAGCCCCACCTAGCCCCAGGTTCCTCTCAGGTAGTTGTAGAGAATAAGGTCTCCCATGAGCCTCCTTTTTCCCAGGCTGAACACCCCCAGCCCCCTTAACTTCTCAGCTCATGTAAGTTACCCTCAAGTGCCTTCAGCAGCTACATTGTCCTTCTCTGGACACATTTCAGCACCTCAATGTCCTTCCTACTGAATGCAGTACTCAAGGTATGGCCTCACCAGTGCTGAGTACAGGGGGACAATCACTGCCCTGGTCCTGCTGAACACACTATTCCTGACACAAGCCAGGATGCCATTGGCCTTGGCCACCTGGGCACAGCTGGCTCATGTTCAGCTGCTGACAGCTGGCACTCCCAGGTCTTTTTGCACCAGGCAGCTTTCCAGACTGTTCCCAGCCTGTAGCACTGCCTGGGATTGTGACCAAAGAGGACTCAGCACTTCCATGTTGAACCTAATACCACTGGCCTTGGTCCATCAATCCAACCTGTCCAGATCCCTCCGCAGAGCCTTCCTACCTTCCAGCACATTAACACTCCCACACAATTTGGTGTCATTGGTACTTCAGACAGCTCCAGGCACTTTGCTGCTCACCAGACCTTGCGTTTTGGGGCAAGAGAAAACAAGAACAGCTAGCCCTGATTCACCCGTAAGTCACAGGGGCCACAACCAGGGACAGCAAGTCAGCAGGTGGGCAGTGACTCACGGAACCCAGGCGGGGCCGTGGCTCGCCCAGCATGGCCGCGTCGGGGTGAGGCTGGGAGACGTGGCAGTGTGGCACTGCAGGAGCCACGGGACACGTCTGCTCTGCTGGCCTGCTGCTGTCTTCCTCCTTCCAGCTGCTCCGGCAGCTCTATTCCCTCCCTTCCAAGCGCGGAGGGTCACACAGCCTGTGTGTACCTCCAGGTGCTTCCCTCGCAGCACGCGGTGGGAAAGCGAGCCCTCCCTGCCCTAGGGCTGGGCTCTGGCTCCCGCTGAAGTGCAGGGCCCACCGGCCCTGGCAGCAAACCTCCTGTGATGGGGCCGAGCAAGGAGGAGGCTGAATAAAACGCAGAGCACCAAGACACGGCATTTGGCAGCAGGAGGCTGCTTTATGGGCCCTTTGTGGCTGCCTTGTGCCTCCTGAGGCGGGCGCTCCGCGTGTGGCGCAGCCTCGGGGCTCCGCGGGGCCGGCCGGGCCTGGCATCCCCTCCCTGCACTGCCGGGAATAACAGCGCTCCCGCTGCTCCCACGGGGCTTCTGCTGCCATCGCAGGGGACCTGTCAGGGACCCTTGCCTGCGCCTTACAGCGAGGGCACACAGCCGAAAAAAAAGTCTCTACTCCAACAAGGCAGTCACTTTGCTGCCAAAAAAGGAAAATTATTTCATTTCTCAGGACAAAAGGGAGATGAAAATTGGGATGAGAAGAAGGACAGAAAAGAAAGAATGCAAATCAAAGCACATTCAGACATTTTACAATTGTATAGTGAGAAGGCATAAAGAACCTTCACAAACAAGCAGTCATAGACATGTTCCAGCTTCAAAATCAAAGATGACACAAATATTTTAAGGTAGAAACACTTAACAAATGAGAAGCTAAATTCTGTGCAGGAAGTTCCCTAAGCTTCCTTCAGAAAATATATGTAAACTCCTAAGATGTTTCCAGTTTTTTTCATTAACCCTCTTATCTTCCCATTCCTTGCACAGACTTATTAATAAAAACACATTGTTTTTTAAACTCCGAGGTTTGTAATACTCCTGACACGCATGATCAGTGGTGTTATGTGTTGAAAAATTACATTTTTGCCTCCGAAACACATTTAAAGTTATGAATAATTTGCAGTCCATCCTTCCCCTTATCTCCCTGATCTTTTAAGTGCTGACGACCACTGTATACTCTGGCAACCACTTGGAAAAGCCATGCAGGTGTTCCTTGCAAAACCCTGCTTGAATTCTCTGTGCAGTGAATATATGTCCTCAGGTCATACTAACTGGGCTTGAATTCATAAGAACAATGAATTTGAACGTCTTCCCAGAAGAAAGGAGCCTCCGTTGCACTATACAGTGTTAGAAGCACATTTGATCACAAACAACTTAAAAGTGCACATGAGCAATGCTTTGCTGTTCCTATGTACTGCCAGCATGGGCAAACCCTAAAACCTTGGGGCAGTTGCTTCTGTCTGGTGGTCTAATGCTTGCTTACTTGTGGCTGCTGAATCTGTTGCCACTGAACTCAGACTTCATAGGAGCAGGATCACATGTGGTAGAGTAACAGGATAAAGTCCTGGAACACTCTGCCTGAACTTCTGGCAGCTGCTGTGCTAACAGTGAGCCCAGTCACAGGAGCAGAAACTACCCTAGAAGACCAAGAGCATTTGAAGGCCCCTCACAGGCATGACTCTCCTTGAATATTAAAATCCTGAGAATAATTTTCTCCTAAAACATTTATTAAAGTTGCTTTTGGAAACTAAAAAACACAAATCCCACTACAGAACTACTTCCACATCAAAGCAAACTTATTCTTCTACCAGATTTGTAAAGTTTCAAGTCTTAACCCTCCAGAAAACCAAAGTGCCACAAATATTTACTTCTCTGTCCAACACACACCTTGGCTCCTGCTTGAGTGTTACAGGCAACACCACTTCAGTCGTGCAACAGACAGACACCACTTCCTTTTTGCTCCCCCCGCCATGCTCTCCCTTTGGTTCCTCTGGGTCCAGATTCAAGCACAGCCAGCCACTGCACTTGCTGAAAACAGACTACATATAAAACTTCTCTTTTGTTCAGTCCAACCTGTTTCTCCTGCATGGAATAGGAAGAGCCAACAGATCGGGACCTCAGGCAGCACTACTGTTAGTCACCTCTGGCTGCCTTGCTTCTGATCTTAAACATCTTGAACAGAAGATACGTAAGTAGTAAAAGCATTTTGGTTTGCTGCTACGCAAGTCCCCTACAAAAATTGGTTTATAGTAATTATCACTATCCTACGTCCCTCCTCAGCAGCTGCAGAACTGATACTTGGATCAAAATTTGAACTGTCCCATAATTTAAAACGTACTTCAAAATGTTCCAAGTCCAGCTTCCTACTCTTCTGCTATTAAAGGAAGGGGAACTGGGCTTGGGCTTCTCTTCCAATAACCCTTTCTCTTGGTTTTACATAGATTCTTTTATTTCTTTAGTATATATCTGGGACTGTTCTGGACATCCTTAATTCATATTTTCCTTCTGTCCATTTTTTGCTTCCTCACTTAAAAACTGAGTATCCTCTGCTGGTTCAAATCCACCTGAAGAACCGTGTGTGGAACTACTTCATTTCACTGTATAATTTCACAAAACACACCTGTATATTGCTATATTTCTTGCAGCCTAAGGTAAGGTTTGCAAATAGCAAGGCTTTAAGAAAAAATGCCTAAAAGTGCGTACTTCCAAATTGTGGCTTTTAGAGATTTCATTTGGACCAATTTGGGAAGGCAAATCCCACTTTTGGATTATTTATCACAAGTTGGGAGCTGTACTCCATGATTCTTATGGGTCACTTCCAACTTGAGATATTCTGTTATGAAGTTATTAAAAAAAAAGACTATCAGGTGGAAGAAGAGAAAGTTCTGGGAGTTCTCCAATTATTTTTGTTTCCAATAAACCTTTTTGGTATCCACGCTCAGATTTTCAGTCCCATCTTATCCACAATTCTCAAGACAGTGCTTCTCTGTGCCATGCCCTAAAGGAGAGAGGTGCCAAATCCCAGCAACATAAAGCATGTAAATGCCTGAATAAAAATACTAAAAGAATGAGAAAGCTATATTGGATTAATTTTAGTCTAATTTGCCATGTAGAGAGGTGCAAGGAAGAAAGAGAAACAGCTTTATCTGAAGTACTTATATGATCCCCATTACTGGAGCATCTTAATTCTTTGCAATCTCCAATGTATTTATGCTAAAAACATGCTTATGAGGGAGGGAAATATTATCTTCTGCATTTTACAGATGAGGAGCAGGGATTCAGATACTTTGAAAGTATTTATGAGTAAAACCCACTGATTTCAACTGAAGCTGGATGTCTAAGTTCTCTTGAGAAATCAGCCCAAAGCAGGTACAGCATGCACAAGTAACCATGGGACCTGGCACTTTCTGAGCTCAGCTGCCCATAGGCCAGACAAACTGGAGCACAAGTCCCTCAGTACACTGTTGCCTACCCAGCTCTGCTCTCCCTGTTGCAGCAGCTGTAGTTCCTGGTGCCGAGTTTGTCATCTTCCTTACCCCTGCTGAAAAACATCCTGCTTCCTCCAGACCACGCTGTCAATTCCTAAAGACCATTTAGCCTCCAAAGCTCATCTCTGAACTCTTCCCTTCACTCTTCCTTTCTGCCTTGCTGTTCCTGCAGTAAGGAGACTCTGTACTCCATTGTGTAACTGCCTACCACTAGCAATGAAAGCCATCAAGCAGAACAAGACACATCTCAAATCTCAGCTATGCTTTACTCATTCCACTTACTTATCTGACAGGGAACTGATCGTCATTCTCTGACCACAGTTTTGCCTCCATTTGTTCATAACATCATCTTAAGGCAATGATATCTATGGCCTTGAGAATGTCAAATACCTTAGTAAAGGCAAAATAAGTTTAAATGGTTACTCCTCTTATGAGGTGTATTTTCTTAACCTAAGAGGAAGTAAGATCAATTTGACATGACTTTGAAAGAGGACATGAGTAAAACTATGCCATACAGCCTCTTGCAGACCAGAAGAAAATAATTTAGGAAGTCTACAGTAATAATAATGGGAGTCAAGACCTGCTGAACTTAGATGGCTTCCATCTCCTCCTGGAAATACTAAAAAATAAGTTTCTGAAGAATATTCATCATAACTGCTTTCTGCCCTAATTGGTTGAGAAATGTTCAAATATACATGATTTCTCTTGTAATTTGGCCACAGAAAAATGATTTATTTTTCTCAACCCTACTAATACCTTTCAGAACTGCTAAGTGAGGCTTTGATATTCTCCATTCACTGTTTACAACGACTTCATAAAAGAGGTCCCGTGAAACTTTTATTTTAATAATCATTATCAAATGTAATTGCTATTTGGGAGCAAAGTCACTTAAGTATAGTTGTACCAGTGCCACTAAAATTACTCTTAGGAGAAATTTGTAATGTGCCAACTAGTTACTGTCTTCCTTCAGTATGTGCCATTGTGTTCAGTCTTTGACATCCTCAATTCACGCTGTGTAGATGTGATTTTGGAAATGAAATCTTTCCTTTTTCAGTTCATTAGATTAAGGCAAAGTCTTTTCTGCTTTGGTCTTAGACTTTTGCTTCCCTCCACTGTTTCTGATGGCTCTTACACAGATTGCAGTGGCAAAATTGTCAGCAGTTCATGAGGGGGCCAAATAATTTCAGATGTTGTGTACGCGTTTCAGGGCTGTTTTCAGATTTACTTCCTTTCTTGTTTCCTTGCAGATATCCCTTTGATCCACAGAGTAGATTTGTACATGAGATATACAATCAGCATGTGGGACAATTTTCCTACAAACTGGCCACATTCACAGTCATGACTAGTCTGTTGGATCTCCAGAGATCAAAATGAAATGTATCCAAAGTCTGCATTGTTTTTCTATGCCCTAGCCTGTAACAGCAAAGTAGTCCCGGAGCCAAACTTCCTTAAAGTTGACAGGACACCAGACTTGAGTCATCTGGGCACCAGACTGGATCCAACTCCAGTAGTTGGAGATGAAGACAAATCTTTTTAATTTATCATAGGAGAGATTAAAAGGTGCTGATCAAAGTCTAGGCACTACTGTCTTTGTCTGGACTACTATGATTATTTCAGTTAAGCTGCCACTCACTGGAACCTCAATAAAACTTCTTTTTTCGATTGTCTCCAAACATGAAACCCAAATGAGCAGAATTTTAATACAGGGCTACAGGGCTACTACAGGGGGTTCAGGGTTTAGGGTGTTTTTTGTTTATATTGTGTTTCAATTTTTTTTCCAAAGAATAATAATCGAGAGAGTGGAGACTTACAATCTGTGTTTCTTACAGTCAGTGCACGGGGACTTCCATTTTTGCTCCAGTGCATTTTTTTTTGTCCATGCCCTTGCCTGGTAGGTAGGAGGGAGCAGGAGGTGCTCTCCTTTTAGGAGAGTGAGGAGGCTTGACTTGCTCAAAGAGAACCCACTATAGTCTAGGCTGGAACACATCCATCTGCAGACCCTCACTGCCCTCCTGGCTAGAGGCAGCAGCAGTAGGGAGAAGGGCTGTGGGGTGGAAAGGGAGGGTAAACACTCTAACCATCCAAACAAGCAGTAGCAAGGGCTAGAGGAAAGGCATATCACATCTTTGCTGACTCTAGCTATTATTCATTAGTGATTTGAACATATGGATGACAAAAACTACAAAGTCTAGTGCACAGACCAGAACAGCAAAATGCTGTCTGAAGTACACAGTCCTGTAGGAAACAGGAGGTCCAAACCTGCCGTCTCTGTTAGGATTCCCACAGGACCACAAAACCACGCCAGAGGAAGGACAGGCCCTTCTAGAAGATTTCTTTATACCAGGTGTAAAATGGAGAAGCAGATATAGCTGAGATTTGGGTATGAAGGCTTGAGCTTTCCATGATCTTCTGTACTCTCTTATTTATTTCCTGTGTTGCAAGTTATTGTGCATCAAAAAGAAAAGCAGGTGCAACAATTCAACAGCCAAAGTCACAACTAGAATGAAGCCCCAAAGAGGGAAGTGCTGGACCAGCATCTTCCTGAGGAGTACCCTTCAAAATGAAAATATTTAATCCTCCTCATTTTAAAACTAGTTTCTCCTATTTTTTTTAACCATTTTACTAGCTTGAGAGATTTCTTCAGTTCCTAGGTTAAGATGTTAGCAAGATTTTCTCCAGCTTTTTTTTTTTTTATAATACAGGAGTGTGGCATGAGAAACTGAGCTCAAATCTTCTATAATTAAGACAGGGAGCCTCCTGAAACTAGTCAGGTTTCAAAAGCAAATATATTTTAAAGCACAATCAATATTCCAGGAAAATTTTAAAAACTTTAATCATGAGGAAATGGTAAAGGCACTTTTATTTCAGGCATAGTTCAAGCAACATCTATCTTCCTTCCTTTCCATAAAGGCAAACATTCTCAAGTTACAAGTTTTGAAAGATTTTTCCAAGTTTCCATTTTCCTTGAAGCTTAATGCTGTCTTTAATCAAGGCTTCCTTGTGGAGCTCTACAGCCTATTCTACAGTCCTTATAATCAGCATTATTTCTAGCTAGTCACTTTTCCAGTTTCAGTAGTAGAAAGCAGAATAATTTTCAAATTTATGATTGCACCAAAAATATAATTTTTTTTTTGCACTAACTCAGCTAAATTTTCCCTATCAAATACTGTGATCAAAGTTCAGCTACTAAGACTCTTTCTAGGAGAAGTACTCTTCCTTTACTGTAGAGAATTCTGGAGAGTATTTTTTTTAGAAGAAAAAAAATTAGCTCCTGAACAAGTTCCAGATATAAACTTAAAGACAGCTCTATGGAAAATAACAGCCAAAAAACTCAGAGTTCTGAATAAATCTAACAACACATAGAAATCCTACACATTTCTTTAAGAGTACATAAAATGTAATTGATATAAACCTCAGAAAAAAGAGGAAGATACTTTAAGTGCCTCTTAGAAGTATTTGAGATATGTGAAACTCATCCTACAT
The DNA here is from genome assembly GCA_009812075.1 of Sialia sialis. Lineage (NCBI taxonomy): Eukaryota > Metazoa > Chordata > Aves > Passeriformes > Turdidae > Sialia > Sialia sialis. The sequence continues at coordinate 880,098 of VRYO01002778.1, read as the reverse complement.
TACTAAATAAGAGTTTCTACAGTAAAGAGTCAGAGAAGAGAAGTTGTATCATGACAAATACAGTAGAATAAAAAAAAACGACCAGCAATGCTGACTACAAAGAATGAATGACAAGAGTGTATGGTGAGGATGAGAGGTGGGCCCTCACACTGCAGCCCTGTGCCTACCCTGAGCAGGTTGTCCTGTTGCAGGGTTACATCTCAGAGGAACTAAACTGAAACACCCTCCTGCCCCATCCTGCCTGGGCTGCAGCAACAGCTCTCAGAGGTAGATAAGCCCCCATTAACCTTTTCCAGACTGCTGCTGGGCTTCTGAATAAACCTATTACAAGCAGAGAAAATTGTATTTGTTTCCTGGACTCACTGATAAGCAATGTTAGCAAATTTGGTAATGTTTCAAGGATATTTAAAAAATAACCAGTTGGGGACATGATAGACAGTGCTTCCCTACTGTGCCTTCCTTCTTCAGGAATCAGCTGCTGGCAGTATTGATTCACTTGGTAATGTGGAAAAGACAATGCAGAGTCTTTTAAACATATTTTTGAGCTAAACAGTGCAAAGCACATGTTGTGGTTTAACCCCAGCCAGCACCAAGCCCCACACAGCCATTTGCTCACTCCTTCACCAGCAGGATGGTGAAGAGAATCAAAAAGGTAAAAAGGTCAAAAGCTCATGGGCTGAGATAAAGACATTTTTATAGGGAAAGCAAAAGCAGTGCACATAAGCAAGGCAAAATAAAGAATTCCCTGCTTCCCATGGGCAGGCAGGTGTTCAGCCATCCCCAGGAGAGCAGGGCCCTATCACACATAACAGTGACTTAGGAAGACAAATGCCATCACTCCAAATGTCTCTCCATCCTCCTTCTTCCCTCTCCTTTACATACTGAGCATGATGTCATATGGTTTGGAACAGCCCTCTGGTCAGTGTGGGTCACCCATCCTCATTGTGTCTCCTCCCAACCTCCAGTGCACCCCAAACTTCCTCTCAAGCATGGCAGTACAAAAACATCTTAGCTCTGCGTAAGGCCTGCTCAGCAATAACAAAAACATCTCTATATTATCAACCCTGTGTTCAGCACAAATCCAAAACTTAACCCCATCTTCCCACTGTGAAGAAATTTAACTCTAGCCCAGCCAAAACCAGCACAGCAGAGAAGGTATTCACAGAAATTACAGTTTGGAATAAATTTAGAGTAAGATCAGTGTGCAATCCCCACCAATAGCAGCTATATGGTCAAGCTGATAGATAAATTACCAAGCTGGGGAGATCCTGTTTCCTAGAAAGAGTAAAGTATAGCATCTTCCTCCTATTCAGACAGCAAGAAAAGAGTTCAGCTCTCTTGTCTGGATATATTAATGCACTGTTACATTTTTGTGTTTTTAGCAAAAAAATATTACCAAAGGATGAAGGAACATAACAAAATAGTTGACAAATAACAAAGGACATGGAAGAACAAAATGCATGAAGATGTTTAGAACAACGTCTTTAACATCAAACAATGTTTGTGATTCCAAATGTTTCTTGTATCAAAACATAAGGAGATTTCAGAAAATTATCTGAAGGAGAGGTGACAGGACAGCTTAAGGAAACTGCTTTCTGAATTGAAGTGATGGCCGGGGACATGGAGGGAAGAAGAAGCAAAACAAATAGGGAAGATGGCAAGCACAATGTGGTGATAGCTGTTGTCATGAAGCTGGGCTGAGTGGGTTCATGGGGCAGATTTTCTGATGAGGCACTGCAAAAGGAGCTGAGGATCAAGAAAGACTGAAGTGGAGAAAAGCAATAGCTGAGATCACTTAAGAGAACAGAGAGCAGGGAGAGGATGCCGAGAGTGACAAAAAAATGATAGACATTAATGGGTTGGAGGTCTCAAGAGGGCAGGGTGAGGCAAGGGGCAGAGGGTAAATATGCTTTGTTGAAAGAAGTGGAGAGGTGAGAGAGAAAGCGGTGCTCAAACTGATCAGAGAGGACCTGTGTTTTGGGAAAACAGAAGCAAGGCTCTTTCAGTGAGTGGGAGTGTTGCTCTGGGCTTGTAAGAAACAAGTCTAGGGGCTAGGAGGTCAGGCAGGATGTCAGCCAGGAAGGCAAAGGCAGCTTCAGATGACATTATAAAGGAAAGCAGGAACATAACCATTAGAGGTGGGATATCAGAGGATGCCTGCTCACTAAGTAGTACCTCCCTGCCATGGGAGAGGCTGGCCAGGGCTCTTAGACACACACTGCAGGAATAGTGCAGGGCCTTTACAAAATCTGGCAGTCTTTTACATCCTAGTCTCTTCCCACCCACACCCCACCAAAATGAATAGCTCCATTCATTTGGGCCAGAGTATTGATTTCAGAGTCTTCTCTAACATGGAAATTCATTGAGGCCTCTTTGCCTTTGCTAAACCATTTCCTGAATGTTTCTCCAAGATCAGAGAGTGCCTCCTCTTGACCCCAGGAAGAGGGAGAGCCCAGCCTAGAATACTGGCAAGGCTGGTAAAAGAGTCAGTAATGAGCACATCAGCCCCTGACCACAAAGGCCAGCACCACAGAGTCCTCCCTTCTTTTTCTTGTCAATGAGTGAACAAGTCACTATGGTTCCCTCTGTCCCAATGAGTTTACCTCTGGTTTAGGCAGACCAAGGATGTTCAAGCACAGCCTGCATTGTTAGGGTACAAACACTCACATTTAAAACTCCTGGAGAAAACTGCAGCACTCTGACATGCGTTTTTGATCAAACACAGCATGTCTCTGTGGAAGGAGCTGATACAACTGCTGTGAGATCATTATCAGGGCACCGTGAGCAGAGCAGTAACGGTTTGACAGCTCCTGCTCCAAGACCTCTGCCTGCCACCTCTACTACTTGCTTGCTCTCACAACTCTTCCTTTTTCTCAGCCTACGCTTTTTTTGCTCTTTAGTTGCCGGTGCTTTTTTAACACTTTAAGACTGTGCTTTTGCTTATTTAGGGCACATCTAGTATGATACTGTCTGGCAAGGAGAACGTACAATAACATAACATAATTGACAGCCATTCTCCTGAGATGCTAACTACTCCTGATAGCCTGCGTGCAAAAGAAACCACGCTGAATGTGCAATGTTTTTAACTTAAGACACCGGATAATTAGAAGCATTAAAATAGACACTCCATACAACAGACAGCTGTTGCCAGCTGTGCCTTTGAATAGAATTTCTAACAAAATTGGCCTCATGAAAATAAGAGACTTGTTAGTACCATCCCAGAGAGTAAATAGAAAATTATTTTGCATTCTGTCATCTTTTCACCTGCTCTTATTTGCTAGAGTAATCTTATACAATTGCCAGAGGTTCTATAATTTCCATAAATCTTACACAGTCCACATCATCATCCAACAGGTTGATGGTTCACTGGATGTAACTTTCACGGAGTGCTTTGAGTCTGAGTGTTTGGCAGTTCAATAACAACATCAGCTGTACAAATGAAAGCAAAGGATCACGTGATCTTGGGCAAAGCAATCATATCAATTAATTAATGTTTGTACTAAGATTCTGAAGAGACAATGTGTTATAGAAGCACCAACAATACTAGATATAGATTTTCTTCCTCCTAGGCTTTTGCTTGTAGAGGAGTAGAGATGATACATGACTCATTTCAATTTTTGCATGAAATAGCTTGAAGGAGCAAGTAGCAGCTTTTCCCTCCAAAACCCAAGTTCACACACAGAACAGCATTCCTTGTATTACGAGTCTCTTTCTGTTATCCATACACTTACGTTTCACTGTACATAAAATTACTTTTCATCAATTTTAAGTAAAGATAAACACCAAATGACAGACAGCTGAGGTGCCTAAGCATGAATATAGAAAGATTTATAAAAATTCCTGCTGGTATTTTCATGGGGGCATGTTCATCAGACTTTCAACTAATCTCAAAGAAGTTTTAAGTCTTGTCTTAAGGAGGTTCACAAGAGGTCTCTTGGTAGTTTTCGATGTATGCATCACCAGCCTCACAGAATTACAAGCCATGAAAGAACAAGAAAAAGGGACTGCAAGAAGGTACATAGTAAGATCTTCCATTCAAGCAGTCAGTATGAAAGTTCTTGCATACAGCAGTCATATTGTATGCTAATCCCAACCAGGTTTTAATATGCCCAAAGATACTGACAGCTAGGAGAATTAGACTTCAAGCCAACTTAAAAGTGAGCTACAGGGAGAACACAAACACATCAGCATCTTTGGGGGATTGTATAGAACTAACCTGATTAGCGCTGTAGATGAAAGATCAACCCACAACAACGCTCCACGCTACAGAGGCTGCAGAAAACCACCTTCAGAGTACACATGCATTCTCTTGCTGTGACTGCCATGTTCCCTCTTAAAAGACAAACTTGCTGTGGTATCAGACATACTGAATGAGGGCCACCTCACTGGGCTACAGCCAAGACCTCCATGAATACCATGCAGCCTTGCTACATTCCATTCCTCATCACCCAGCTCAGGAGTGAGGTGTAAATGGTTTTGCAAGGACCTCATGCCCTTCTCTTCATATCACGGAGAGAAGACTTGCAACCTGTGCTGCTCATGTCTTGTTCAGACCAGCAGTGAGTACATTCTCACTGTTTGGGCATAACTCCGGAATCTCTGATCTCTGACATCCAACAAAAGGTGTGTTCCTGATATTTTTAGCTAGCTCACTTTTCTGATATTTGTTACCAGGTAGAAATGTATTTTATAATTGAAGGCAGAATTAACTTTTACAGGTATTTGAACACAAAATTTAATAGAATATTATATTCCCTATTTCATTCTACAAATAATGAAGTTATGTTTAAAGAATCCACTTCAAAGGAGTCCTTTCCCAACAGCAGAGGATCTTTCAGTAAGTCTTTACAGGAATAACAACAGGATTGGACAACAGGACCCCTAGAGGGTACTGTATGATCCAGACAAGCACTATATACAGACCAAATTTTCAAAATACCTGACTAGGCAGATCATTACTTCAAGCCTTTATTTTCAGGTATGTTGTGAAAATAAAATAATCAAAGCATGAAGAAAGGAGAGAAGATGTGAGCAAAGCCAAACAAATTAATGTGTGAAGTAAACATTATTTTTGGAAACTTCCACATGAATTAGATCCCTGGAGGAACAGGATTTCCTATCCTCCAACTGTATCCGCTAAGAGAAGAAGAGCCAAACACTGTTTTCAGAAGAGACCAGAGACAAGACAAGAATCACCATACCAGGAGATAAAAATGAAATATCATTATTACAATAAACAGATCACATTGGAGGGAATACAAATCTGCCAACTTTTAGGGCATAAGCCAACTTCGAAATTGTAAGATTTGGAAAAAAGAAAAATCTCTGCTATTTATCCTACAAATGCCTCTGTAAATGTGTTTGCCAAAGCTTTTTGGAGGCAGTTCAGTACAGCTGAGCAGAACTGGCTGTTAAAATCACAGGTAGCTCCCAAGGTAGTTGTTAAAATCCCTATTAGACAGAAGAGTCATGCCCATTCTCCTCCTCATTTCCTCTTTTTCCCATTTTTCAGGCTCAGATCCAGAAGACTGTGGCTCTCTCTTCATACCACTCTTCTCATTGCAATTCTGCAGCTAGCTGATGGTGTGGCAGAAACACCCTCAGAACATGAAACATCTTTTGAATTTTACATCCCAAGAGGATACAGGACAGGGCGTGGCTGAGTACCACAGCACTCATGCTCCAGGGTGACTAAAGTAGGAAAGCTATCAGAGTGAGGCAAATCAAAGCCATCTCATTTACTCCTGTACTCCCTCCAAGAAATGTGTCACACTTCAGCTAAGAGCACAACCTAAATAGTTAAAAAACAAACAAACAAAACAAAACAAAGCCCCAAACCAAAACCAAACAATCCAGTAATGAAAAACCCATAAATCTCTTTACCACATAAAAGCTGGGAACAGAGTGAAAGTTAGGCAGGATGCCAACTTCCTGCCACTTTGCAGACAAAGCATGTCACACCTTTAGTTTGGACATTCAGAAATAGATTCAAACTTCAGAGGCCAGTGAGCAGAAACAAGGAAATTTCTTTTTTTAAACTCTAATGACTGTATTCAACTGCAAGACTGCCATGTGGGCAGCAGATGAATAGCAGACTTTGTGAGACCATGTCTGGCCTCCGACGCAACACTAGTGTCTGCTGTAAGAAGCAGCATGTATTGAAGGAGCCATCTCCTTATATCTGCATGGATATTGAGGCAAGCTATGAACATAATACCTTCTTTAATGAGCTAACAAAATAATCCTTTAACAAGTTAACCCTTTATTTAAAAATTGTCATGAAAATGCACCCTACAATCTAGCATGAAGGCCACTGGTGTCGTGCTAGTGGAAAGTACTTGAGACTTTTTTTGTCTTGAACAAAAGCAAGAACAGCCTTTACAGAGGACAGAAGGAAAACACAGTCATCAGAAGATGCTTCCCAGCCCTTACTGGCCTCATATTCATGTTTCTTCTTCGTCAGTTTGCATTCTGTGTGACCAAGGAGAGTCAGAGATGGGAAGGAAAGTGAGAATTGACATTTCTCAAGTGATCCCCAAAAGATGTTGTATGAGATGGTTTCATTAACCTGTCATCTCACTTCCCAGCTAGTCCAAATATTCCTCCTGCCTACCACCTCCAGTGTTGGTAAGCATGTCCTTGTGCACAGACACATCCAACTGGCTTGGCACACAAGTGTTCTGCATCACCATGCCTTGGCAGACTGGTCTTAAACAGCCCAAGCTCTGCGTAAGCCAGAACAGCTGCTGCCCAAGGAGACAAGATCTTGAACATCGGACACAGGTTCAGTTCCCTCCCCCTAACAAGCTACTTCATTATTTCATCCTGCCATTCTCCATCTGAGGAATAATCCTCTTCCTCTGCAAAAAGTGTTGTAAGAATAAAGAGAGACTGGTAGAAGCTCTGATATTAGAAGAGCAGGAGAAATGTGGATCTCTCAGATGCATTTTCAGGACCAGAAACAAATCTGTAATGGCTCTGAGAACTGCTCTTGCATCCCACAGCTCAGGCTTAACTGCAGCAATTGTCCCTTTTGTATCTTTCAGAACAAGGTTTTCTGTATTCAGTCAAGACTTCAGGGAAGAATTTGGGTTTAATTCAAAGAACTGCCTGATTAAACCTTGCATCTGGGTGGAGTAATCAGAGGTGGGTTCAGTTATTTTATTTTTCCCATAAATTATGCGAGTCTAGTGTGTCAGTCTTAGAAGTTCTTCCATCTGGAGATGGGACTTGTGCCAATTATGTCATAATTTTTCTTGCCTCAAGTGCCTCATATTTATTGTATAGGAATCAAAATCCTAAGCAGTTCAGGTGGTGAGTAGATTTCCTTGTGACAATGAAGCATATTTTCTTTTAGAATTTTAGGCCAGCTTCCTGCCACTACATAATAAAAATGTGATTTATCATATGTAAAATCCATATTTTGGAATAGAAATAGAAAAAAATGTTACAATGGCCTGATTTATCTGGGGAAATTTTATTCTATCATTGCTTGACAACATAATTTGATAGAATAAAACACTTTTTACTGAGGGAGTTTCACTTGTTTTAAAATATATTTTTATTGAAAAGTAGTGTAGGAAAGATTGGAATTTTAGAAAATATTAACAGGCTAGATAAGCTCATTCTAAAAGGATGTGCCAAGACATTTTTTTACAGAGGGAATTATAGTAAGCATAATCTTATTTTAAATTAAAAATAAATAAATGGATTAATAGAGTTTATGCAGGTTGGTTTGGGGTTTTTTTGTTGTTGTATATCTGTTTGTTTGTTTTGGTTTTGTTTTAGTTATTTTTTTATTTGTTTGTTTGTTGTTTTGGGTTTTGGGGGTTTTTTTTGGTTTTTTTTGTGGATAGAAAAATACAGAGTTTTATAAATTACAATGATATCCCAAAAATCTGGAGTGAAGGAAATCAGTAAAACATTGTACCATCCAAATACATGTGGCAAGTGAGTGTATGCATAATTTAAAATACTTAAGGCTCGAGGTAGAGATTTTTACCCAGACATCTCAGAAACCTTTCTGAAGATGGAAACATCATTTTGCAAGGGAGCAAGGCAGAGAGAAACCAGGGAAGTGGCCTTTCAAGTGATCTACATAGTCAAAAAGTATAGGATATAAAACAGTTGTCTCCCCAGTCTGGTCTCATACATAGAACATATACAGCTTACAGCAAATATGTAGTACCAAGTGTGTACTATTTTTCTTGCTACAGAACACTGATACATTGCAATATAGTGATTCTTACCCTAGTTTCCAGCTGATACTGCCTTTTCTGGGAATTGAAGCTGCTTCATTTTGCTGGAGGAAGACTTCTTATTCACAGGGGAGAAAAATACACTTTCATGTTAAGGCCAGTTGATTTTTGCACTTAATTTTGAAACTGATTTTGAACATGCTGCTTTTCTTGGCACTGACTATTAAGTAGGTCATCCTTGTCCACAGATAATTTTTAGACGCCCTCCTGAAATATGACAAAGTTTTTCAGTACATCAGAGATAAAAAAGTAAAGCTAGCTGGAAATGCCACTGGAACATTCAAGAAAGGAACTTGATTATTGTATTCAAACCTTGGGTATAACACACATTTAGTTGCCAATATTACAAAGCATTTCTGCCTATACGTTCACTAGAAGAACACAACTCTATAAACAACATTGAGAATATCCTTAAATCTTTTGTTGGATTGAGAATTGAACAGAATATTGTTACATGCCCCTACAGTCCAGCCGTCTCTTGACTCCGCTCATACTCTCCTGTACAGAGTCCTGGCCACTCTGCAACACTTCTACAGCCAGTGGAGTAGACTTTCTAAACCTTATTCCTGCCTTTGAATTCCCATAAAATATGCTAGTAAAACAATCACAAGAAATTAAGAGTTTTCTAATACAGACAAGGAAAGTTAATCACTTATGAAAATAGAATAACCCTCATGGAGAATGGTCTGGAGAAAATACCAGGAGCGAAACAGCCTCAGGTGTCATAAAACACTTCAGTCTTTGCACTTACAAAAGGCACTGCTAATACTGTTTCATATCCAAAATCAACCTTCTGGTGGGAACCAGGATGAAATTCTGTTGCCCGAGTTATGTTTTAATCAATTTTGGGTGAATTTGGAAATGCTCTGTAAGCTGAAACCAAGCTGAGCACTACAATGCTTTGCTACCAACACAGTCTTCTCACACAGCTCCAAATGATATCACAAGTGTATATAGCAGTTTAATTGTAAATGAAACCAAAACCAAAATGTAATAGGACAGTCTTTTTGAATAAGTTATCATGTGTAGTAGACATGTAAAATTGGAAGACATCACATGAAGACTTTGATTTTAAAATACACCATTAGTTTTCACTGTCTTCAGCTGGTCAAGCAGGTTGCAAAGTTGAGCTCCTGGTCCCTGGCTTTTCTAGGTTGCCAAATAAAGCCAAGAAAAGCAGTTGGAAGAGAGTTACTGAGCAACGTTTCTACAGGGATTTCCATCTGGCAATGGAACAGGTGAACTTGAGCTTAAATGAAGGGTTTAAGTTCAGAAATAGCTCCAAAACCACAAAATGATTTTCTTTGTTTGGCTGTTAAAAAAAACAAAAAACAACAACAACAAAAAAAAGTGCCAGATAAAAGCGGATGGCTTACAAAATTCTTTTCCAGGTACCAAAACAGTTATGTGAACAGTTGGTGTTGGACTTGTATCCTTCACTTTAGTAGACCCTCTTCTGTCATCTTCTATCTATATTGAAGAACCTGGCTCTAGCCAATGGGCATAAGAACAATTATTTTTCTTGCATTGTACACAAAATCAATATCCAAACATTGCAATTATCACCTGCCATGTACTATTTGACTCTTCCTTTTTTCTGAGTAGGGGAGGAAGACAAGAAGTCAGGAGGAGGCTTGTTTGCCTCAGGAAAAAATGTAACAGGAAAAAAAAATTCTTATAGCCTAGGATGTATATGAAACCCAGTAGCTTTAATATCTTACACTCCTTATATACCAAGGAGTTTTAATAAACAAATGAGAAGGTAGATTGGATTATTGTGTTTGTCTATTTCCTCTTACATTTAGATTGTGAGATAAAGCTCTGTCAGGCCAAAGCTATTGCACCCATCACAACATGTCAGCAATTGTGACTCAGAGCACATTACACTCAGGAAGAAAAAGATGCAAAGATAAGATACTAGGACTGAAATCAATACAGGATTCTCTTTTACATATCCCAACAGTCTCATTAACTTCAAAGTAGCTGATATGAATGTAATTAAGGAGCAGAACAAACAGCAAAAGGGGAAAAGAAACCACAGGGCCCTGTTTCAAGCTCCTCACTAAAATGGCATAGCACAAGGCTGTAGCATAAATCACAGGATGCACTCTGTCAAGCCTAACAGAAATCTTTTTCAACAAATAATAGTGACATTTTAAACAATGCAAATTGTATAAACGCGGGCATCGGCAGTTTAAACACAAATAAGCATCGCCACCAGGGAATAACTTTATGCAACAACAAACAAGTTCTTGATGCTCTAATGTGCTAAACCCAAATCACAGCTGGCTGCTAGAATTAAACTTATATGCTACCCACACAAGATAGTCCTATAAAAAAGGAGAACCAGGTGCACCATGACAGAGCTGGATAATGGACACTTTCCAAGTCAGCTTTGCATAGTCACAACCAGAAAGCTCTGAAATGCCTGCCATTGTTAATAATTAACACTGTTAACCTGCTGGGCTGCTGTCAGGTTACCAGGCTAATGAGCAAAATTAAATGAGAATGCTTCCATATGCCATGGGTTACCAAAGTCATGCTTAAAGAAAACATGGGAGAGAATTCTAACCTCAAGGCATTAAATGGCAGCAGTTGTGAAGAGGAGGCTGGGTGGGTGCTTTCCACTTGCAGAGGTCGATGGGCTTAGCTGGGCAGCAGCTTGTGCTGCTACACTTCTACCATCCCAGACTCTATAGAAGCAGGACAGCTGAGTCCCCAGGCATCAGGAAGGTGGCAGTGGCACATTTTTAACAAGCAAAGTGCAGCTATAGGGAAAAGTGCAGAGGACTTCAGGGGGAAAATTTATTCTAGCATTTTTCATAAGCTCTAAATTCCTAAATCCTCCCCTTCCTGTTCACACCACAAATGTGAATCAAGGGATCAACAGATCAATGGGATAATTGCATGGAATGTCTTCAATGGAGCATCAGCCCCTGTTTCTTACATACATTACTGACTGCTCCTACGAAGTGCTAAATTAAAATTTACGGTAGTGCTAATTGAAGTCACATTTGTGTGTGTGCTGCGTGCTGTTAGGCAGGAGGAGATTTCTTTTGCTGGAGATTAAAACTTCAGTAATGTCTTTTTGTTCTTACACCAGTTTAATGTAAAAGCAAAATAATTATAGGAAGCTGTTAATGGATTAGATGGCCAGTGTTGCTGTCTAGCTGTGTTCCAGTTTTTCCTCTGTTGGCTCTGTACTATCTGTTGTCATCTCCTAATTATCTGTTCCTTTTTCAGTTGGCAGCTTTAATGTGTTGGGGGTATTATTCAAACCCAAATTAATTTGTGTTTTTCAGGAATTGCTTAAAGAGTAGGAGTTTTATTTGGAGCTTGATATGGCAATAAAATTTTTATCAGATGCAAAAGAGGAACGTTTTTTTGGCTGACTTGCACTGCCATGAAGCTATTCATATTGATCAGCAAGAGCAGAGAAAACTCTGGTGTTTCAAAATAAAAGAAGAAATATAAGAACTTCTGAATTTCTTGGCAGGTGATTTGTTTCCACATGGCCTATCAGCATCAGCTCCCACCTTATGGTAGTTTCTGAGGGCAGAAAGCAATGGCTCTTGCAAAAAACTTGGATAGTGTCAGCTCAGGGCTTAACCAACATTCGAACTGTTACTGATGGCAAGCAAGTTCAACGACATAAGGAAAGAAATCTAGCATTAAATCCCAGTATTTTCATTCATGCAGCCAATGAATTAATAAGTAAGATGCATTTTTATAGTGCTAAATATATTTTATATATTTCAAATCCTGCTAGCTGCTGCATACAGTCAAGTCTGTTTAGAGCATGCAGCATTGAATCCTTTGAGCCATTCTTCCTAATTTGTGGACTGTTTAGCCACCATCCTTAAAAATATACAACAAAAAATAATTGCTTATAGAATTCTAAGGAGAAAATAAGTAATTAATATATTTCCTAATAGATACTGAGAAAACTTGGGTTTTGCAAAATCCAGTGTTCCAGATGCACTACCTTCCACTAGGCTCTGTGTTTACAAGAAGCAGGCTGAACGGAAGAGTTTATTCCAACATCCAGTGCCACCTTTTAAACATGAAAACTCCCCTGTATTCTCTCTTGAAAATCATCTCTTGGGAAAACAGAGTAAAGAGAGGGAAATGAAGACAAAATAAACACAAAAAGAGTTAATCTGAAACCAATCAAACCCCATTTTCTTCCCCAGAATTTTTTTTTTTATTTCAGTGCTGAATTCATTTTCAAAGACGTGCCGATCTTTTTGAGGGGAATTCCACATCTTACAGCTGTGCAATCTGCCCTGCAGTGTACGCCTTACTCGCCCACCTGCTCACTGCAAAACACCCTGAACTTCCCAGAGCTGAGGCTGAGCCAAAAGAGTTATGCTTTAGACATGTCACTGACCTCCAACAAAGACTATGCTTAACTCGCTATATTTTAAAGTAAAGGTGGTAAAATTCAAAACTGCATAAGGCTAGCAGAACTCTTGTTACCTTGCAGTGTTGTGTTATATTATGCATGGTTGTCAGTTAATAATGCATGGTTTTATACAGCAGTTAAAAAGAAATTTCATTAAACAGCTTCATTTTAAGAATAATTTGTTAAGAATGCAACTTCTGAAAAAAGGCTAAGTTCTTGTTCCACATTCAAAATCTAACCCACATTCTGAGAATAAAGGAACAGTCATAATTTAAACATATGACAATTCATGCTTTGAAACATCATGTAAGTCTAGCCTTAACTACCTCCCATTTGATACTTTTTTTTGCCACTTCATTATTCTTCTTTATTCATGTTGATTCAAAAGTATATACTAAAATTTTAATTTTATTTCTTGCTGTGCATTTTAGTGCCAACAATGAGTTGAACTCTACCTGTTTAAAAGCTCATTTACTGGGGCAAAATGATACCGCTTTCTTCTCATAAGGGCTAACCTAGTTTTGTTATCATGAGAGATTAAAAGACATGACCTTTGGCATTGAAAAATATTGTGGCAACTCCTATGGCTTCTAACTACTATAAAGTATGCTCGCTTCACAGCAAGCAGAGCACTAAAACATGTACTATATCGGGCAGAGATATTTATTTTCAGCTTTCATCTCACGCATGCATTAACTGCTGAATTGACTATATTGTTGGTAGAACAATGGGTCAAGCCCAGACCTGGTGGAAGCTATCTGATGGGCAGGTGTATCAATGGGAAAACACACATTCATTTGAACAAAAACACAGGGCTGAAGTCAGAGGCACGCTACCCCCTCTGCCTTGTCGGTGGAATTAAGCCATTCCCTCTGTGATAGGTACTAGTGCATAACCAGGAGTATAGGCATTGTCACTGAGGAGGAAAACACACTCAGCAGCCTGCCAAAAGGAGGGGAGCAAGATTGCTTGTGTACAATGTGATCACCGACATGTGCAGACCAAATAACATGGCAAGTGGAAAGAAACATAAGGTCTACCTCAGTCTGAGCTACCTTTTTCCCCTTTTCTTTTCAACAATCACAGCCATTCCTAGGTTCAGCCAATCTCTACAGTGAGAGCAAGCAGCATGGTCACCCCGCATAGTTTTGTTGTGAATATTGTGATATTTGATGACTCCTTTCCACTCCTCCTCCTTAGAGCCCCTTATTTGTGAAACATACAGTAATTTCACGATTATAAGCCGCACCTCTCGGTAGCCGGGTAGACCATGGGATTTGTCCATATATAAGCCGCACCTGACTATAAGCCAAACTTTTTTTTCTTTTTTTTTTAAAGCGAGGATCCATGTGTAACAAAATAAAATGCCAGCGGTGTTTGGTGTCAGGTGCTCAAGTTGCAACAGTTTTCATAGACCAGAGAAGCCTTTAAAGGCAGCCCCAGGCGCCCTCCCCAGCCGGCTCTCACTTCTGGGCTGGCATTTCACTGGGATTTGTCCATAGATAAGCTGCACCTGAATATAAGCCGCACTACTGGGGCAGGCTGGATTCTTCAAGGAAAAAGGTGCGGCTTATAATCGTGAAATTACTGTACTCTTCTTCAGTCTAGAACTAAGCTTTCTATCCCTTGTGGCCACAGAAGTGACCTCAAAAACAGCTCCTGGGGTGACAGTAGTCACCTGATCACAGTGAGGTTCCCACTGTGGATGCTCACACCACAGCCCTCCAGACCAGAGATTCATCAACTGAATATCCTGTTAAAATTCCGGAGAAAAATGCAGGCTGATAAAATGAAATATGAAAGCAGACTGTCAACAGAACAGTTCACCAGGCAATATGTACTGATACCTGCCAGCTGCACAGGAGGGCATGCCTACATCTAATGTCAGCCACTATTACCAGGCATTTTTGAGTAAACCATGCCAAGGATCACAGAAATCAAAGCAAGACCTACTATTCTACTGCAAATGTATGGAGCAGTATGGCTGATTTTTCTGCAGGACAGTTGGTCTACTTAGAAGAATCTTTAATCACTTTATGAGTATTGTTAATTTTTTTTTTTTTAAACAACCTTTTCACCTCTTCCTTCACCATTTGGGCAAAAGAGGAACAGGATAATAAGGCAGGGCTAAAAGAGAAAAGACTCTTTGGATTTCTGATTGAGACTGCATTTTCAAGGCCAGTGTACCAGGAAAAGCATTTGTTTGCATATCAACTCTGAAGGTGCAATAGACTGGAGCACAGAAGAAGTGGTTCTTATTATCACAACCCCTTTCCCACACATTTTTACAGTTTCCTAAAAGACAATGTACAATCTCTGATTCTATATGCAGACTGCTGAAGAAGTCAGCATGATTGAACATTAGAAAATGTGGCTTAAAACACACATTTCAATTAATTTCAGAAGTGGTTACTTTTAAACAGAGAGACTATGAAAAGTTTCATCATAAAATGAGATTTTAATTTTCACTCAGATTATTCTAAATTCTTTAGTTTTTCATCTCTATCATATACATCCTGTTAACTGCATGCACACCCAATTCCTACCCCCCATTTCTTTGAAATTCTGGTACCCACACATCTAAAATAGTATTTCTTGACCTCCCCCCAAAAAAATTTAATATGCACTTGCTAAACATCTCACTTAAATACTCTTGCTTTGGAATACAAAGGCCTTCCAAAATAATGTAGGTTAGGACTTTTTAGGTCACTATTCTTCCTCTTTTCTAAATGTCAGGATCTCACAATGGCCTACTGATAACAGGCAACAGAAATAATCTTTCCTTGTGGCTGAAGATCCTGTGGGGAATGCTGGCCACAAAAAGACACTTACAGGACACACCTGGACCAAATTTCATGGCTCATTAAAACCCTATAATAGTTCAATATTTTGCAGCAGTAAGGCACAAAATATACACAAATGTCGAACTACATGAATTCATTAAATTTTTACAGGATTTTTTAAGATGGTAGAAAATTTAGAAAAAGTCCTCTTATTTTATATACTTCTCAGCTGAATAAGCATTCTTGTAAAACTGGATTGAGCTCCCTTTCACAGGCAACAATACTCCCCTTAGTTTTGCTTCCAAAGCAATGGTGCCAGTTTATTATTTTTTTAAAAGGAATTGCATACTCTGTAGCTGTTTCTCAATTAAGAAAACATGTTCCCGTGTTACCCTCTCAGTTAGAAATCCACACATTTTCATTAGTTAAAATGTGATTTACTTCAATTTCCAGCAGGAGATTCTTTACCAAACAGAAGAGTCTGTTTCCAAACTTTGTACAGTAGGTCTTGGCAGATTCTGACCAAGATAATTCACATTATCTGCCTTTTGGTAAATTATAAAGTGAGTATAAAGTGTAAAGTCAGAGTTCCTACACACCCTACAGGAGTTTTTCTCCTTGAGCAACCTCATTTTTCCCTGAATTGTCTCCAATTTATCATCAGTTTCTTTGAATTGTTGATGGCAGAATGTGACATTGCAGAGAATTCCCAATTAGATCTGCTGTGACATTTTCTGTTTATATTTTATCTTTCCTTGCTTGTATTTCCAGCTATGGTTAACATCTTAGAGAATGTCATGGACTCACTGTTACACTGCTTTCTGCTAGAAAATTTCCACCGCTCTCTAAACTCCGCACTTCTCAGGCAGTCTCCCATTCTGCTATCAGAACTTTAATATTTTTAGCTTTATGTCCCATCCTATCCCGATCGTATAAACATCCAAATACAGTAATTTCACGATTATAAGCCGCACCTGAATATAAGCCGCACTTCCGGGTAGCTGGGAAGACCGCGGGATTTGTCCATATATAAGCCGCACCCGAATATAAGCCGCGCCTTTTTTTTTTTTTTTTTTTTCCTTTTTAAACTCTGCACGGCAGAGGGAGCAGGGCGCTCCGGCCCGGCCCCACACAGCCCGGCTTCCCAGTGGCAGGGGCCGGCCCGCCCTTGCGCACCCCCTGTTCCTGTTCCAGTCTCCGTTCCTGGCGATCCCACGCTGCCGGCGGCTGCCAGCGGCACAGGGGCTGGCCTGCCCACTTGCCACTTTGCTTGGCCGGCTCTCACTTCCAGGTTGGCGTTTCGCTGGGATTTGTCCATAGATAAGCCGCACCTGAATATAAGCCGCACCACTGGGGTAGGCTGGATTCTTCAATGAAAAATGTGCTTCTTATATTCGTGAAATTACTGTAATTGCATTTCCTTTACCTTATGAATTCATAGAAAGTAAGGTCTATGTCACAGGCCTCTCCATAATTTCCCCCTCGCCAATCATGTGTCATTTGCAATGGTAATCAGCATGGATCTGCTGTGCTCCTTGGAGTCATCACTAAATATCTAATCTAGTTTGGATCAGAAAGGAAACAGAGTAGCAACTGCATTTTAACACACACACATAGACACATACAAATTAAAAAATCGCAGAAGATGTCCTGTAAGATAAGGACTCTTGCTTAATATTCATAATTGCCCATTGGTAAAATATTAGTACTGATATAAGAAATGTGAAAATGAAGGTCTAGAGTTCTAATTTATAGCCTTTTTACTAGTAACTCACACTTGTTTTTCTGGTCCTCTTTGCATGGGAAGATATTTTACATGCACACTAAATTAATTAGACATATAAAAGACATTTCAAGCCGGCCAACTCAACTGCTTTGGGCAGTATTCCACCAGATTTCCAGACAATTAACAGCTGTAACATCTGGAAATCTCAGACAAAAGACCACCAACCATGGAAAAACTGACTTCATATCACACAAGCCTCTGCTGCATCCCAGGGTTTCAGTGGCACAGATGTCACAGGAGGTGGAAGGATATGATGGAGGAGCTGCACAAGCATGGACCATCCACCATGTCCACATGCTCATACAGAGATGTTGGATTTGCTGTTCTGAGGAGGACAGGAAGTTACAATGTCTTGACCATTTCACTGCTGAGCTTTTCAACATCATTCAGCTCTGTATTTTCCTATCCTATAGGATATGAAGCAACACACTGGCAACACTCACCACAGGAGCAGGAGAAGCACTGCTCCTTTTGTTTTGATGTGAAGCATCAAGTCTAAGGGACTCAAAATAAAAATTTAAATTTGTTCCTGTCCTTTCTTCCATCAGCCTAGAGGCCTTGTATCCTCTAAGACATCATGAACCAAGTAAGTAAATACAGTTTGTATCCAGCTGCCTTAACCATTGAAAGGGTAAGTCTGAGTGGTGATACAAAAGTGTCCTAGTATTTTCTTAGGTATTTTTGGAATCCTAGCTGAGGTTTTTGAATCCTGATGGCCTAGAGCTTGGAGCCTAAAATTCCTGTGCACACCACCTCATCTAAGTGCTGAACACCCAAAATATTGTTGTATGATGATGCCTTTCTCAGTCAATAATAAGTGAATAGTAAGAGTTTCCACAGTACAGAGCCTACAGGGCTGGCTACTGACTTGCATGGTATAGCACTGCCTGACCCCAGTGCCTTTGTCTCCAGATTGCTCCTGGTACTGTATCACAACACAAGGACAATGTCCAAGTCTTCAGCAACTTGATGTCTCAGAGGGAACAGCACTCCTACAACCAACCAATCTGCCAAAAAAAAAACCCACCAAAAAACAAAAAACAAAATAAAACAAAATACCATCAACAACAACAAAAAAAAACAACAACAAAACAAGCAACAAAAGTCACATCTCTGACTAAAAAGGCTTTCCACTTCAAGGCTTATTCCACAATTCAGCTGACAAATGCAGAGATGAGGATTTCTCAACTGTGCATTTTCCAGTAAGGGATGACCCACCCATATTGTTAGGAGAACTGGGAAAAGACAAGCAAACCCCTGAAAAGGATACAACTTAGGGGGCACCATCAGGACTTAGCTCTGGAAAAAGAGGTGCTTGCCTACAAGAAGATAGTCACATCACAACAGGATCAGTTCTCAACATTCCCAGAGTCAGCATGCAGGGGTTGAGCACAGCTGGACATACAGAAAATGTACAGCTCTTTTGTCCTTACATCTTCATGGAAAAAAACTTATATTGAAAATGGCACATAATTAAATGGGGAGAAAGGAAAGTCTTTGATGCCAAAGTTGGGGTGCATTTACACTGCAGAATGTGAAGCAGTTGAGTGATGTCAGACATGACACAAAGGCTGCATGAGATGCTGAAAATGTAAAGAGAAAACCTTACAGGCATCTGCAGAGTTCTGTCCATATCCAGACCCAAACATCCACCACTCTGTTTATCCAATTACCATTTCATTTAGCTGAGCAGTGCTTAACTGAAATTCTTCAAGGTTAGAGCCCCAGGAAGAGTTGCTTTTCTCTGTCAATTCTTTGATTGACTTTACCTCCATCTCTCCAAATACCCTGGATGCCCCCAAACCATTTGGGATAAGCAAAACTTGTGCTGAATTTTCTGTCTGTCTCATTCATTCACTGCTTAAGCAGGGGGGGAAAAAAACAACCTTTGCTTGTTCAGCTAGCTAATCTTGAGGGTAGGCAATGATGTCCTTCTTCCATGAATATGCTAAAATTAATCCAATTTGTATGGGAACATATAAGCAGCAAATATTTATTCATGATTGGGAGGGAGCTGATCCAAGTATGTATACTAAAGGTAGACATTAAAAAAAAAAGCATAAACATTGATCACCATAGCTTTCCTACAATTAGCTACCAGGTATAATTAATTTGTGCTTGCAGTCATATTTAATCACTAACAAGCATAACATATTTGAAATAAAGAAATAATTCAAGTAAAATGCAATTAGGGAGATATGGTTATTTTAGTCTGGGCAAAGTGACCCTCACTCTATAGCCTGATAGTTAATGAAGCTGACTTTAAAAGAATTCCTTTTTCTCCCCATGAACATTATCTTTGTCTTTTCCTAAACTTCATACCAAAGCTGCAAAGTTTAATTAAATATGCTACACAGTCTGGAGGAGTAAAAAAGTTAGCAACAGAAATGGCAGCCTTCTTGTAAGCAGTTTGCCAATGAAGGGAGTCATATGCAGAGTTATTGTTAAACTTCAAGCAGGAGATAAAAACCACATAGGCTTGTATTTTTACATACTTTATTTGAATATTGTGAAAGGTTGAGTATTGTGAATGGTTCCTTAGCTGAAACCATTCCATTGCAGGGGAAAGTAAAATTGCCAGACTGTATTTTTTGCCAGACTAGAAGACAGATGGACCTTTTACTTCTGAAAGAGATATCTTGTTTGTTATTTTAGGTTGGTTTTTTTAAAAGACTTAAGACTGTGTTTGATTAAAAACAGGATCAGTCAAAGTCAGCATCTCACAGCCTTGATGTTTTTCTGCCCAAGGATTCTAGAAAGAGAATTGCCATGAACAGGAAGCACATGAGCATTGCAGTGAAAGCCTGTGCCACTTCCACAGCAATTCTGAGCCCTTGTGCACAGACGATTCTAAAGCATTTTAGCAGTGACTGAGGATCTGGACAAACCCATGCCTTATTAAGCAACCCTTCTTTAGTTTGTTGGTGAATCTCTGCTGGAGAGTCAGAGCCTTTCCATCAGAGCCATGAGAGTGGACTGTATGGTCATTCCTCCTCTGCTGTTCAAGCAAAGCTCTCTGATGGGCAGGAAACTTGGTCTGAGCTAAGCTCAGAAATGTGTCACCAAATTAGAGGGAGAAGCATTTACCTGATCTTATAGGGCTTCATTTCCACTGACCACCTCAAGATTTTTGCAGCCTACAGGCATGCAAATCATGGTGCATGGGTAGGACAAAAAGATAAAAAATGAGAGCCTAAGGAAAAAAAGAGAAAAATAATCTCACTAGCTTCTATGCTCATCTGATACCCTGTTTCCAAAATATTTAAATACCTAACTAGTTTCTGCATCTATTACCCTGTGCACAAAATGCACAGCATTATTGATTCTGTCTGTGCAAAGGTAGAAGGAGGAGAGGATTTCAGCATGGCTGCAGTCCTGAATCAGCAAATAGCTAAGATATTTGTAATTTGGTTCTGAGAAAAAAGAAAAATTTAAAAAATAAAAAAAATCCTGAAACAGGTGCAGTTGAAAAAGTGCAAATACTTTTCTTATTATTTCTGCCCTGCTTTAGCAGAGCAGAACCTTAGACATAATTTGTAAATAAGTGTAAATAGTTTGTAAACTTGTGCAATGGAGAGTGGAAGCCTTTTGCAATCTCAGAAAAAAACAGCTTCAGAACCAAGCAAGGCAGAAATGGGTGCATAAACACATGTGGAAGGCAGACAAAACTAGACTCTACTCAAGCACCTCTGCTCCCTGCTATACCCTAGTCCTGACATGAGGAGCTGAGTTCCCTTTTTGAAACCAATACAAGTGATTTTGAACAGAGACTGGGAAAACAAGCACAAAAAAAGAAATTCCTTCAGCCTATAGGAGCAATAGCATAAGGAGCCAAGGTAGATGATTCTTCCAGTTTATGTCAGAACTGTCTCTAACTGCCAGACAGACAATTATCCTAATCCTTACATAAACTTCGCTCTTTCCATTTACATCAGCCCCATTTCATCTGCATCACGATTAGGCTTTTGCACCTCCTTTTAAGGATTCCTTCCATGCATACAACCTCTTCCTAGCCAAATCTACCAACAAAAATACCTTTATTAGATTACAAGAATTCAATAGAGATCTGAGCAAAGTTATCTGTCAAAACCCAATTTATTTCCTAAAGAACAGGCATTCATTTGCTCCATTAGGTTGCACTTCCCACACTGGGTCTAGCTTTTCTTCACTTGGGTTGCAAATACTAAGAACTGCCTTTCCTAAACATCAGTTCAGCAGTCAGAAACAGTGAAAAAAACCAAACAAACCGAAAACACCACAAAACCCAACTAAATAAATACAATATTGGCATTTTCTGTAGTTCCTAGTAAAGAACACCATTATGTCATTATGTGTACCATGCATAAGTTGAAGGTTTTCTCACACTTTACCTGCCCTGGGTCATGCTATCCCAGTGCAAAAACAAGAGGTTTCACAGTCCAGGCAAAGGTAACAATGATAAGTCCAAGTGAGGAATCAGGGGGATGTCTACCTTGGGGTTGGTGGGGAAGAAACTGGATCTTCAGAGCCTCTGTAACATTTTTCTGAATTTGCTTGCCTTTGACACAGAACATGGCAGGTACTAGCAGCAAGTTTACACATCACAAGTTTACAGTGTCTTTCAAAGTCTTCATTGGGCATTTCCCCAGCTGTCCCCAAAGGCACAGAAATGTACATGATGCACTCAGCCTGAGCACACGAGCAGCCTGCAGGAGAAAGTCATAAGGTTTTCACACCCCCACCTGACCTGTGCTTGCACTTGTGAGTCAAGTGGTGAGAAATCATCGTGCAGCAGTGAGATTCAGCCTTTGTTTTCTTTAACAAGATTGAACTAAATAGACTGTGTTGAGAGACAAGTTCAATAAATGCATTACAGAGGTTTTGGGCATTTGTGTGGTTACACGGTTGCCCTCAGTGGGCATTTTGCCAGAGCTCCAGCTTTTACATATATGTGCATTTAAGCCTTTCAGGCAAAAGAGCGGGGGTCGTGGAAGGAAGTGACAAGGTCATTTACAAGGTAATGGTCACTTTTCCCCCTTGTTTTTAAAAGACTGTAATTATATCGTTTTGGAACAAACTATTGACTTTGGAACTAACATCTAATACTAGTCTTGTGCTGCATAGTTCAGTCTCAAACCTTCATTGTATTTTATATACATATATATATATGCATACATACGCAGAGACATGATTTTGCTACCGAATGCTCTCCAGGATTTCCACTGGAGAAAAAACAAAACAGCCACATTGTATGCAATTGAAAGGACAGCAGAGCAAGCTTAGACTTGTCAGCCTGGAGAAGAGACAGCCTGAACAGGTAACACATGAGAGAAGTCAACAAATTAAAGAGTATCTCTGACAAAAATGGATAAAAGATGACTGTATGCTGAGACTTCCAGCTCAAAAACTAAGGAATATGACATGAAAGAACAAGGCTCAGGAAAAATAAAAGACAGCAGTTCTGTTACAGGACTCCTTAGGAAAAAAAATGTGGATGGAAAAAGTTTACATAGGCTGACAGGGAACTGAAGAAACCGATATTTTAGTGCTATCAAATAGTAAAAAACCGCACACCAGGTTTATGAAATGTCAGGAATTGGGAGTGTACTTGGAGGAGGTACATTTCTTTCCTTACTTTTATTCTTCCCTGTGCACTTTCTTGAAACCACCTGGATAGAGGGCCCAGTGAACCCTTAAACAGAGGCAGAACAGATGTTCTTAAGCACTTGCATTTCCTGTCTTTCACAGATAACCTAAACTGGCTTTCTGTTCATGTAGTGCCCTAACAAGTAGTTACAAGGCAATCAGTAGATGAGCAGAAATTCTATGTTAGACCTTTAGAGTCTAGAACTAATATTTTAACCACACCAGAATTTTCCTCTGTGATAGAGAGCACACTGCTGTTCCAAGTCCTTTTCTGGAGGAAAAAGTATCCTGAGATGTGGCTCACAGATCCAACAGTTCACAGATTTACAGTACATTAACTATGGTCATGGGAAAATGTTGGTTTTTTCTTCTATAAAGAGGGTCTTGTGTAATATGTAAATGCCACAAGGGATTAGCACAAGAAATTATTTTTGCAGCGTGTGAAAGTACGCTGTGCCAATTCTCAGAAGGTCCAGCTCCAGCCAAGCCTCATGACAGACCCAGAGGCAAGTGCACAGCCCTCAATACCACTGCCCATTAGAGATGGGCAGAACCAGCTGAGAAGTCAGAAACACAGGCAAAAATAGTAATTCACAATAGTTTCATTGCCCAACCTATCTGAACTAGCCCTGACAGAAAACAGTTGAAGCAGAAATTCCCCTTTCTTTCTTTTTGTAACATAATATTTTACAGCTATTCCATCCTTGTAGGAAAGTACTACAAAATTAAAATCATAAGAAAGCTCATTAACTGAAAAAAAACTGGACTCAATATACTCCTGATCATGTTGCATAAGTTTCTATATGAAGACAGACTATGTGAAATTGTGGAGCCTGAGACTGAGTGTAATGAAATAATTCCACCATGTTTGTCAAAATAAAAACCAATATTTTTTTGAAGTATAAGCTTACATGAGACACCAATTGTGGAAAAATTATCTTCATATCTTTTGACAAATAAGTTCTGTTTGTTGTGGGAAGAACCATTTAAAACATGGTCACAATAAGACCATGAGATCTTTGCAAATACATTTTTGAGCTTGGTATGTGTTCTGTACTTCATAAAAGGAAAATAATATATAGGGGCTAGAAGATGCATACAGGTTGGGAATGAGATTATTATTACCTATGCACGAATATTCTGGGTTAAACTAAGTATATTCACAAGGTTTGGATTCTTTCTTGTCAAAATACTCAAAGCACAGCCTTAGAATAGACTGAAAAAATTATCAGGATCACCCTTTTTTTGTTTGTTTGCTAGAACAAAGCATTTTAAAGACTGGCTTATCAGAGTCCCAGACTGCCTATTAATTCTCAAAACAATAATGCAGCCGTTCTCCAAATTTATTCACCTGCTATCTGTTCATGTTATAAATTGGGTATTTAGGCTATGAAATGATGCCCTACAGATCAGACATATCTCAAATGGCAAAAGTCCTAACCAGAATAGTGAGCTCTTTTGCACATCTGAAGTTACCAATTCATGCTTAAGGCTCCAAATAATTATGAAAGAGACTGGAAAGTCCAGCAGACCACAAATGGCTTGAAAGAAGCTTGCAGGATTAGACATGGTTTAAGTAATATTGTTGAAAACATACAGTAGAGTTTAAATAAAAAGCAAACTATAATGTGCATAGAAACTTGAACAGGAAGCAGACTGAAAAAACAACTACAAGTGAGGAGGGAAATGAACAAGTCTATTTGATCTTTCCAGCTGACTTAAATACGAACACTAAAAAAAAATTAAATAGCGACAACTAATTTGTGATGTAAAATTATTCCTGATTTGATTTAATTAAATTAAAATAAATGAATGTAATTAATTATCTAGGTTGAGAGAAGTGTCTACACAGATAGAATTCCTCTCTCAGACCCATTGAGGGGAAGCAGGTGGATCAAAATGACCTAAATTTCATACTGTGTTGGAAATTAAAGGTTAGATTTTCAAAGGTTTCCAAAAGATTTCAACTACATACTGCATTCCTGGCTTCGTGATTGCAATCTCTGGAGCATTGCAGCGACTTTTCTTCTATTCTCACTATTTTTTCCTGCTGCAATACAACAGGGAAATCCATACAATGTAATTTTATTTGGATTGTTTCCTTTTCTTGTAAACATAAAATACTTTTTACAGAATAAGAAATTAAAGAAATTACTCTTATGTTACTTCCCACCACACCATTCTGATTCTGTCCTCAGCATCCTTTTGAAAGTTCATGAAATGGAAACAGGAGAGTTTTCATTCCTCCTGTGCATATTTCCTACCCTGCATTAAAAATTCTGACACCAAGCTGCTGCTCTGGTTATAGAAGAATAGCATTTCTGATATATTAAACAAAGACAGCAGACTTTCCAAGATTTTTTTTTGGTGATGTTTTACATAATCTCCTGGCCTGCCAAGTGGCCCAGCACATGGTGTATACAGATGCACTAGAAGGCAGACAACTTTCATACCATAAATTCCTTTGCTACTCTTCTGCTGTGAACGACAACAAAACTTTCTGCTCATTTTGGTGGCAACAATTCCAGCCAGATCAAAGATTACCAGGCTAGTTATCCTGGCATAACAGTAGTTTGTATTTTAGAATAAATTTTTCTGACGCCTCTTTTTCATTTTACTTCTTCATTCCCCCTACCGCTTTTTTTTTTTTCCAAGAAGCAATTTGCTTTCTACCATTTGCTTTCTCAGCAGGGCTGTTATCAGCACTAGTCACTAACAGAGGACAGCTGGTAAGGGAGAGGCAAAAGTCAGATCCTTAAGAACATATCCATGGATTTGAAAATAGAGCCTGCACTGTAAATTGTTTTGTTACGCAATTTGTATCAAACTCACTCCATAAGTAAGGAGCATACCCTGCAGCATGTAAAGTTCATAGAAAAAGTAAAGTTAGACCAAAAAGCACACGTTTGAACAGATAAAGCAAAGTAGGAGACCATTTGTTGCTGAGCAGACTTTGTAATTCTGAGAACTGGTCCCACATTCTGAAGCAGATAAAGCTGTTGGTAGAAAAAAAGATGAGACTCACAGCTGGAGGAAACACAGGTGTCAAAGTCTGTTGTTACTGCTTTTGTTGTGGCTCCAAACAGGCAGCCATACTTGATATGCAAGAAAGAAAAAAAAAAAGAGATAATTGAGCAAGTTCAGCCCAGGACTAAATGGGTGCAGCAGCCAGGTGGGTCATGTTTTTCTCTAGTTTATCTTTCCCATAATTAAGTCTTTCCCGGTGAAGACAACCAGGTCACTCAACTCAAGGCAAAGACCTGGACTGCTGGTTTCAACCCATCTTCAGCAGCAGCTTCAGGACTGACTTGAGAAGGAATTGCACTTACACCAGAGCTGAATTTGGCTCACTGCAAGGAAACATTTTTAAACTCTTCTGCTGGTTAAGCCTCCTGGATATTACCCTGTAAGTTTCCTGACATATTCAGCAGCAAAGTTTCAAACTGAAGACAGGAGTCTAAAGGGGAGCTGGAACTTGCTGAAATCACAGCCTTAAACTCAGCGTGTCCCCCTTACAAACCATTTGATAGCATTAGTGATTTTTCCCTTTGGTTCAAACCTGAACTGACTAGCAGACCTTGGCAGCTGCCTCTGCTCTTCCCTGTTAAAAAGCTCAGAGACAACATCGGTTTTAGAGGAGAAAGTGGCAGGGAATCAGACTCTGCACTGGCATTCCAACGGTTTAATTGAAGATGAACACTTTGTTCAACTCTTGCCCCTTTCCCTGGGGTGGCCAGCATTGCTTCAAACGCCTGCTGACTTAAACGGAGACAGCTGCAGGACACAGACTCATGTATCACAAGCTGCATGCAACAGGAGATAGCTGAAGGGCAGAACTTCAAAGCTGTTTGCTGCAACCACCCGGACTGCACGGGGCTGCTGCCACTGCCAGCTGGTAGCTCCAAGCTCCAACGTGGGGATGTGGCCTCACAAGCAACTCGACATTTGCCATATCTTGGAGGTGCTGTATATCCATCCCAGAGAGGCCGGAAGGCAGCGGCAAGGAGAGTGCTGATTGCATCAACATTTTTTTCAGGCTGGTCAGGCTTCCCCAAGAACTGATAGCAGTACATCAGCAAGTGGGGCTTCCTCCCCTGTCAAGGCAAGGGCTGCATTTAAAGCAAAGAAGAACTGATGATTTTAGCTTTCTTCCTCCAGCACACTAGCTTCAAATATTGTTATAAAACTAGTATGGAAAAAAAAATAATCTAAAATTATTTCTTGGTACTTGAAGAGCATCTTGCAATTCTTCCACAGGAAATTATCCATGCCATGATCAGCACTAAAAGACTCAGGCAGTATTAGCTGGGGAAGACAGTGGCCCTTAACATTAGTTTGAATGCATTATTTTTTTCAGCCTTATGCAGGAGAAAGTAGTATAGAAGACAATTCACTGAATTCAGCTGAGATGGTTTTTCAGTACAAGGATGGGTGAGCATATCCTATGCCTTATTCCTGTTGCCAATATCTGACACAGCATTGGCTGAGCCACTCAGTGTGGCTGCACTTTGGAATCAATGGGTCAGTTTTAAACATGCCAAAACTTGGATCCATCTGCTAACAACTTCAGAAAGCACTAGAGCCAGTGACTCTAATCCATCATTTCAACCAAGCTCTACCAAATGCTTGAATGAAGAGGGAGAGACTAAGCAAACTTAGGGCCTTTTTCTTGTCCCTTTCACATTAGAATAGACTCACTAACTTAAACTAGATCTAAGAGGGTCTCCAGCAACCAGAAAGAGTGCAAGGCAGTGTGGATTACTGGTTGTGTGGTGGCAGCACCAAAAAAGAACAGTAAACTGGCAGATCATGCTCAGAAGATGCCTTCATGGGGCTTGCCCAGATCACTTTACATGTTTCAGTTGTTGTGTTCAAAACTGAGGTCTCCTAATCCACATGCATTTTATGTTTCTAGAAGCTGACACCAAGCCGCTCTCTTGCTCCATGACCTCTCATGCTAGCTTCATCTAAAAGGCCTTAAGAAAGGAGACGACAGTGCTACCTCATAGTTGGGTGCTACCTAAAAGGAGATGGGTTGGAAGGGGCACATTTCCTGACTACAGCATCATGTTCTAATCATCACACATTAAAACCAAGCCCAGGGAGAATAATGCTAAGCAGCCTTCATCCTCACTGCTTCACCCTCACAAAAGGATTACAGCAGGATGGAGAACAGCTATCACAAATACACTAATTTCAAACTGATAAGCCACATCTGGTGATAAGCCGCACTCTGGGTAGCCGGGAAGACCACGGAATTTGTCCATAAATAAGCCGCACTGGGTGATAAGCCGCACTTTTTTTTTTTTTTTTGATGCAAGGATCCATGTGCAACAAAGTAACAAGTTATCAACAGAATTGCCCAATTGCAGGGTTTGGTGTCAGGTGCTTAATTTGCAAACAGTTTTCAAAGATGGGCAAAGCCTTTAAATGCAGCCCCAGGTGCCCTCCCCATGCCACGGGCCCCGGCACTCCCATCCCCAGCGCTGGCTGCCGCTGCTGCCCTCTCCATGTGAAGAGAGGAGCCGCGCGAAGAGCAGAGCCGGCAGCTCCCCTCACTGCATGAAGAGCCAGCTGCCTGGCCGCGGCTCCATGGCAGCTCCCTCCCCAGCCACCATGGCTCCGCAGCAGCTCCTCACCCGGCCGGCTCGCATTTCCATGTTGGCATTTCACCGGAATTTGTCCATAAATAAGCCACACCTTGTGATTAGCCTCACTTCCGGGATTGGCTCAATTCTGCAGTGAAATAGGTGCGGCTTATCAGTGTGAAATTACTGTGCATTTTAAAGAGGCCCAATCTTATGTTCTTATTTCCTTCTTAACTTCTAGTTTCTAGGCTCACACCATTAACAATCACCCATTGCTCCAAATTAAGAGCAAATGGAAGGTATAACCACTAGAGCTGATGGCTTAGTGTTGTTAGATGTTCTGCTTAATTTATTAACCCTCTTTCACTTTCCCTGCTGAAAGGAAAAGGTGTATTCACTCAACTACATTGGGCCTGGAGTGTTGTGGTTCAGATTAAAGAAGTGGTTGGGACTCTTCCACAGACCCTTAACCTTGCAAACTATTTAGCCACAATTTCTTCCCAAAATCTTTACACATTTATTTCAGAGGTATTACATAACAATGTACATACACCGATGCATGTTTTTCCCAACAGAAACAGGGATGCTCTGGATATGCACCCATGTGTTGCAATTTCTGTCACACCACACTTCAACCACTTCTTATGCACACAACATGCTGAGCAACTTTCTTTACTTATGATATTTAGACTCAGTGAAATACTTCTCAGTGAGTGTAGCTGTCATAACTAATTAATGGATGGTTTACAACAGATGTGTTAATGGAAACCAAATCCTTCCACTATTTCTGTTTGGTTAGGATGACTTCTTTATTCAGGTAGGAAAGGACTATGATTGAGACACTGACAAGAAGAGTCCCCGTTACAAAACCAGCATAAGTGATTTTGTTGGCTGACATATTACTAGTGGAGCCTGAAGAACATGGGTCTGCTGCTCAGTACAAGGTCCACCAGACTTAATTTATCTGTTGCAGGGTGAAATTTTGCCTCCAATTACATCCAAAATTGCTATTGATTTAGAAAACAGCTGTCCGACTAGCCTTATGTTAACTGTTGAGGAACCGTAGTGTTAAAAATCTCTTAGTGCTGAAAGCACCACATACCTTGAGCCATTGAAGGGCACTACTCTACAGTAAAAGAAAGCCATGCAAAGATTTCTCAGGATAAGGCAAGTTATCAGAGAAGAAAACATCCCTGTACTGCATCTTTTGCTTTTTCTAAGAGGTTTCTACTGTCAGCTGACTGTCAAATTCCACAAGGCAGGAAACAAGCTGATAACTGCAGCACTACCACAACAGTTCAGGGAAGACCCTACTCAAAACCTTACTATGATAAAGGAAATCCATCTACCATTATTGATCAACAGTACACTAGCAGGCTCTAATTCTCAGTGTCAACAGCATAAATGTGAAGGCATACTAGAAATTTTATTAAATTTCCTCACTTCCAGTTCGCTAACCATGTAATGGGGAATAGGAAAAATAATTACTTCTGTAACTGCAAATATTTCTCTGCCTCTTAAATTTCCCTTTCATTCAACTGATGACGTGGGTGAAGAATCCTTTTGGCCCCAGAAATAAAGTACTTTGACAATGGAATTTTTTTTTTTTTAAGTGGGCATTAGAGATCCAAATTTAAGGGAACAAACTACTGAAAATATTTTTAAAATATAACTTTCAACCATGATTCCAAGGCAACTGATAATTTGGAACAATTGGAGCTGGTCATACTGCAACCTGCTGTAAGTATGTACCATTCTGTATTCAGTCCTCAGGCAGCTGTATCACAGTAGGGAGGCATGGTACAGCTTTTATTTATTCTAATCTGCTTTGTTGTTCTCTGTAGCACAGAGATCATTAAGAAGTTTTTCAGATACAGAAAAAGATAACCCAAATTTTTAATGACCTCTGTCTCAGTTCCTCCCTGCATATGCAGCTAATTATTTTTCAGTTGCACATTTTCTGGGCCTTCCTTTATTCTGGTCAGTCAAGAACACCAAAAATCTACTAACAAAAAGTGACCACTTCTCTTAATATTCTGGCACCTGGGGAGAAGACATATGCATCCAACCTTCTTCTGCTCTTAACCTTTGGAATTTTTGGAGACAATGGAACAGAGGTGGCATGTCCTCTAAAATCAGACTTTCCTGTTTGAATTTGGATTCCAAATCAAGGCAGGAAGACCAGAAGCAACTGCTCCTGGGATTTTTCAAGTTGCACCTGGCTATATATCTCCTTCGGCATTCATTCCATACACACAAATGAAGAGGAAGAACATGAGAAAGAGGAGGCTCTTTTCAGAGCAGAGGGGAATTTTGCAAGCATTTGGGGGAGTAAAAGTCACAAGGATTATAACTCTGTCAATAATGCATTATACTTGAAAGGGTCTAGGTATATCTATCACTTAGCAAGTTACAGTCTCCCTTCTAGGGGAGTTTCTGAATATAAAATCTTTACCTGATTTGATGGACCAGTGCTTTCAAGCCAGTCAGCACCTGCTCTCCAACTTGATATACTCTCAAACTGTTTTAAGTGCAGCCAAAGGATCAAAACTTAATTAGCAGCCAAATACTTCTTATACTGATCAGTTTGCACCAGATCTCCTGAGGGACATAGATTTGTCTCTATCTGGAATCCCCACCCTACCCTCAGCTGCTCATTAGGAGGTTTGTGTTTTGTCGTTTGGCAGACGCTCACCTGCCGCACTGCTGCGACGGAAGAGCGCTTTTGGCAGCGGAGGCTGAGTGGCTCTGGGAGCAGGGGAGGCAAGTCCTAGCAGCTTCACCTCTTATGAGCACTCTGGCTCTGCCAAGCCAAACAAGACAAGGTGACATACTTTTCTTGCCGTTCCTCTGTAGAAAGACTCATGTGTTATTTGTTGGTCCCCTGAGAGGGTTTTTATTTCTTTTTCCTGCAGGGATAACAGTTATTCAGGTGTAACACTTTGATTAAAAGGCTTTCCTTCTCTGAAGCCACAGCAGTGAGAATCACACCTCTGCTTAGGAAAAGGGCTTTGCTTCCAGCAGAAGTGCAGAGGTGAAGCCATTACAAGTGGGATTTTTGCAGGTGGTGCCAGATGCTCAGCTCAGTCTCTGAGGAGGCCTAAGCAAACGCTTTAGCAGTTCAGGCAATAGAAAGGTATAATGAGTTGTTGTAAAGGAATGACACTGGCAAGAATTCAGGTCATAAGGGTCTTAACACCTCTGTTGAACAGAGCCTGTCTTTATCAGAAAAACTCCATCACAGCCTAGAATAGCTGCACCTTGACAGCTTCCTCACTTGCTGCAGCAATGACTGGGTTTTTTGGTCACTTATACAACACAAAGCTAACCTTGTCATTCCCTTAATTTCTGCAAATCTCTGAACACATCTGTCTAAATATCCATGACCTAGAGGGGGAAAATAATATATTTTAAATATGAAATTGGTGCCAAATCTAACTCATCAGTCTCTACTAGGATTCCTGAAAGTCTTGGGAGGTGGGACCTCAAGCAGTTTATTTTGGCATCCTTCTCAGCTAGGGAATCTTTTAATTGCAGTCACTCTGGAAAGGACCTGTACTTTGGAAGAAAGCAGGGTAAGCACTAACATGAGAACAGAAGAAAGTCTTAGAGTGCAAATGCAGGGAAAATTGATAAAATTGACCTGACTTAGTCTTTTTCATTGAGGGAGAATAAGAAGGCAAGAAAAGGAATAAAACAGTTTAAAGCTGCCCGAGAGTCCTTTTCGTCTAGATAGTCCCTTTGACCACACAGGATTGGTCTTCCCACAATTCAGGTGTTTTGTCTCTCCCTCCCTTTAGACTTCAAGGGAAAGGAAACTGTGTATTGGTACTATCTCTGAGATACATCTCTGATTAAAAATGCTTCCATAGCTAGTATCATGCTACTTGCACTGACTCCTCTAGCTGTGCCCCAAGATTCAGCCCCAAACACAAGAAACGAGGGAAATAAATACAAATGTCCTCCTGTAAGTGGAAAGCTTGTTCACCTTTTGTCTTCTATATTCATTTCATAGTCCCAATGTTTTTTTTTTCATAAACTGTCTGATCTGACAAGAAGACTAGAGTCTTACTGAAGTTCAGTTTTCCTTTCTTAAGCACACAACCAAGCAATCAAGGTAACTATAAATTATGTTTTTCAAGCTACAGTTGTGACTAGGATGTCAAAAAAACAACGGGGCAAAGGTTTTTTGGCTAATTGTGATTTCTTGTCTTCCCACAGCTATTTTGAACATCAGACCAATATGTTTAGCTTTGTCTAGTGAAAATAAAAAAGAGGGGGGAAAAGAGTTGTTGCTACATTTGTAAGTCTTCCAGGGTAGCTGCAGAGCTGTCACTCAGGCACTATGCTGACCTGGGAACCATCTCTCCTTTCCTGGACAGAGTTTGAGCCAGATTCTGCAGGTCCTAACCCACCTGCCAGGCTGCCTTTCTGGGCTCACACAGTCACACTGTCTCCTGCTCAATCTCTATGTTTTACATAGAATAAAACCCTCTTCAGGGCTCAGTGAGCAAAAAAACTTCATCACTAAAATTTAGATGAATCATGGTGAAAAAAAAAGAAAAGGATTGCAGTCCCTGCTTCAGGAGACATTTACATTCTTAAATTAAGTAATTGGTGTAACGCAGCCAGATCCTATTCCTCACAGGTGGGTGCACTGAGCCCCAAAATTATTCTCTCCATGGCCTCCAAAATTTTTCAAGTATTTTCCCAAGAAAATTACAGCAATGAGAGGAGTTAAGAATTCTCTCCTCCACTTAAATAATGCCCTTATATCTGAGTGATATCAATTCAAATGTTCTCAAGGTGAGGAGAAAATGTAATCCTGGCCTCCCACACACAAAATAAGGGCCCTAATCACCAAGCTCTTGGATGAAAGAGTTTGAATTTACTTTGTCATTTCCTCTCCTTAAAGGGCCATTAAACAAAATGTTACATTTGACACTATTTTATCCTGAATAAGAAAAATCCATTTACATGCTGCTTGAGAAAAATTATTCTGCAGAAGAAAAACTTTTGTTAAGTTTTCAGTTAACCTGAGCTGATTTTTTTCTTTTATTTTTCCCCATTTAATTGCCAACTCAGACAGAAATAACATAGGCAGGGACCAAATTTTTGTTAGTCAATGAGATGATTTAACTAAAACTTCTGTAAACAACCTGTTTGAAAAACTGACACTTTTCTGTGTGGAATATCCACCCCTCCTTTCTTAGGGACTTCTGTTTGAACGTGGGAATGGAAAAAAAAGGTAGTTGCTGATTGAATCTTGTCTTTTGGTCTCAGCTCTCTCCTCAGTAAGGAATTTTGTTTAATTTTGTTTAATTTTTTTTTAACTGGCTATAAATATATATAAATACATATAAATACATGTTGCTTTAAAAGAGAGAGATGGACTAGGAGCCCACCTGCTTTCTCTGCTTCCTATTGCTGGAATCAGACTTTCATTATCATCCAGTCCTTGTATG
Source organism: Sialia sialis (assembly GCA_009812075.1). NCBI lineage: Eukaryota > Metazoa > Chordata > Aves > Passeriformes > Turdidae > Sialia > Sialia sialis. The sequence continues at coordinate 846,188 of VRYO01002778.1, read as the reverse complement.
GACTGCTTACACTTGTTTGACCAGGGAAGTGGGTTAAAAACCTCTCCCACCAGCCAGCTGGACTTGGACCATTAACTATACTGTGTCCAGCAGGAAAGTTTCTTTTTTTTCAAGAGACGTGGGTTATACTCCTTCACATTTTTTCTCTCATTGTTAGCACTTCCATCATGGCCTCTCATCTCTTCAGAGACTCTACCTAGGATCTGTCTCAATTATCCTCTGCTGCTGACCCATCCAGCAAGACATGGAAATCATAAAATCTTCCATGCCTGAAAAGCCTTTAAGGTCAAGTGCCTCAGCTCCCACTTCTAGAGTTACCCCCTGGAATGGCATCTTCAGAAAGACCACTACTAATTCACAATAAGGACACAGGCTCTTACTTTAGATACTGACATTGTCCACTTCATTGGAAATTTTGTACTTTAATACTGGAAGTTGCAAAAACATTCCCAGTTATTAAGTCGGGAGGGAATAAGGGCTGGGACAATCAGTACCAGTAGAAACATCTGGGGAAATTGGCCTATTTGTGTCTTGTTTTATATTCCTTCTCCTCTACTAGGGGTAAAGAGAATCTGGAAAGTCTTGAAAAAATTGTGTTCTTTCCCAAAAACAAGGGAGGGTTTCAGAAAGTAGACTGGTATTTTTCTTGCTGTCCTTGGGTAGCCAAAACTAAATGGGGTTATTCAGCACTCCAACAAAACAATTGGCATAGTTTACAACCACTAAAAAGAAAGAACTTAAGCTTGCTGAAAATGGAACTTCCATTCAAAAAGCTCTTTTGTATTTTAAATGATGAAAAGAGAAAGAAGAAATTTAAAAATTTCCTATTCTTTCAGGTTGGTCAGAGTTCCAGGCAAGGACCTGACATCACCAGAGGCAAGATGTTGGGAACCTGGGATGCCAGGCTGGCAAGAACAAGCCTTCCTCCCCATCTATCAGTGAACAAAACAGGTTCTTGACAAACCCAGCCAGGCTGTCTTCACAGCAAAATGTTAAGTTTGAACATTTGGGCTGAATTGTTGAACCATCCTTCCTTCACGCGTTCCATGTTCCTTCTGCACTTGGCTTCTCATGGCCAAACAAGGCATTACATGGGGCTGGTAGATGCGATTCTGCATGCTCCCTGTACCTTCCAACACCACAGAACAGCACAAATGTGCCTCAAGAAGATGCAAGGTGGTTCATGCAGAGTATTTTAGTGGCAGAAAAAGAGTTAGAAATGTTATTGCATACCTAGTCAATGAATTATATCTTTCCTGGAAGGAATTATCTTGTATTTGTCTAGAGATCTCAGTCAATACCTGATTCAGGCTGTGCTTAACACAACAAGTAGCTGTGTGTGTGCAAGCAGATACAGACTTGCTTGTGTGTAAACAGAGCTGCAGCCTCTGCCCTCAAAAGCCTACATTCTTTTAATGCTTTTAACATTCTTCATCACACCTATCACATAACTCTCCCTCTTGGCATCCTTCTGACCTCTGCAAACTCACAAGAGCCGGCCTGCTTCTCCATACATTTATGGTGTGACAATGTGTCCCTCTAGGTTCCAGGATGGAATGCCATGGAGCTCAGAAGTGCAAAGACACTGTTGAGCTTGTGGGTATATCAGAGAGACCTTTGAAACCCAAAGACAAATCTGCCAAGCCACCTTTTTCCAACCACATGTTCCTGTGGCCTATGGCTATTCCCATTTAGGCCCATTCATCAGCAGAACTAAAATACAGACACAGTAAATCCCACTGCCATCATGTCCACATACAACACACTTATTATAACAGAATAAGGGGTTCTGCTCTGCTGGACCAAATCAAGTTGGTCAGTGTTAAGTATCACATTTTAGATTCAAATCCCTGCTAAACCCTCTGCTTGTGCTCGTGGTTAACATTATTTTTATATCTGTCTTCAGAAATGAAAGACAGCAGCAGCTCACACATAGCAGCAACAGCATCAGCAGCTTTTAAAGGCCAACTCCATAGATTAAAGGGTGATACACTGAGCACTGAAATCCCACCATCCCAGTGTCTACTGATTAGGTTGGGAGAAAAGCTGAGTGACAAACATGTTTCCAATCTGCCTAGCCCATGCAGCGAAATGGAGCAATCTGGCCTGAAAAGGGATTTAGACTTTTGTTGTGCACAAGAGGAGAAAAAGCTGATTTAAATCCATCAACAATGCCCTCCCTCTTGGTGATCTCAGAGATAAGGAACAGAGTCTGGACACAGTTCATATCCTACCTCTCACCAGGCCCCACACTTCCACTCAAAGACAAAAGCTGGCAGATGAGGGCAAACGATGCTGCCTTACTATTGAGCCGCCTGCTCACATAAAAACATGCTGTACAATGCATGGAGCCTGCCCAGAGCATTTGATCTAACAAATTTTAAAGAGAGAATAAATCCCCAAACCTGTAGGAAGAGAAATATACAGCCTTTTAGTTCATCGAGAGCGTTGCTATTAATATGTGTTAGCACTGATGTGTATAAAGGATATTTACAGACACGAAGGTCTTGCTCTAACCTGTTTTCAGCCTGAACCAAACAGGCATTTACATCAGAGAATAACGACATCCTATAGCTGATACAAGTGGGGTAGGGAAAGAAGAGACAAGGCAAAAAAAAAAAAAAAAAAAAAAAAAGGAATTAAGGTTTCTAACAGAGAGCTATTAGATCCCCTTACAAGGACAGCAGATCACATGGTTTTCTTTATCCTGGTTATTTAATATATGCCATCCCTGTGCATTTCACTGTGACTGCCATAAGGAGTGAGCCATTACATTCTCTCTTTATCCCTTGTCACAAGGACTGAGAATGAGGTGATAACCCATTTTTCTGAAACCTTTCCAGACCCTTGGAAAAAAAAAATTCCCTTGTTTTATCTGAAATAAAGGAAAACATAAAACCCCCCCAACAATTCTGGTTGCCTATAAGTAAATCTGCTCCTTGCACATCTTTTTAAAAGTAAAAGTGAAATAAAACAACCATGCAGGGATGCAGGTGGGGAAGGTCAATCTGTGCAAAAAGCAGAGTCTTGTTTTCATGTGCCTGACAACAGTTGTGAAGAACAAACAAAATGGTTGCTGGAAAACAGCAGCAGCAACAACAGCAGCCATCACCTCCATCACTCTATGATGCCCCTCGTGATAGGCATTAGTGCAGAGCTTCCTCCTTTACAATGATTAAAACAGACTTCAGCAAGCCCTCGTTGCCACCATCTTTGGAGAGCAGTATTCAGATGCAGATTGCCTTAAATCCCATCAACCCATTCAGGCGGTTCGTATGCAAGTGTGTCTGCCCCGAGTGTGTATGTGTGCGAGTGTTTAGATGCATTTATACACACACACAATTCTCCCTCTGCACACACCTTTTCTCCACCCTCCCATTCAGAGGGAAAGAGCTAAAATTGTCAAAGATGAGAACGTGTATTTTCCAGGCTACTTTGTCAGATGTTCATGTGTGCATCTTATAAATATTTCATACCAAATATTTAACATTATTCCTTCCCCAATCGGATCAGCTTTGAAATGCTCCTCAAAGTGAATTCTCCCCTAACAATGGCTTGACGCAAAAGCCTTTTTTCTCTCTTAAGAAGAGAAGGCTGCACATGGTCTGCTACCATAGCAGCATGAATAGTTCTTATTTAATGGAAAATAAAAGATACTTTACATTAATTCAGTGGGGGATGGAAAGCTGGGCACATGCGTACCTTGTGCTTCAAACATGGAGGAGCGTCATACCTTGACCTTCCCTCTCCTGGTCCCATGATTATTACCCAGCCTGCATTAGAACCGTAATGGGAAGTGACAAGTTTATGTAAATGATCCACACAAGGATTTTGCTCTTGTAAAACAGAGCAGTTACTCTGGGCTTTCTAATTATTTCATGCCTTGTGGTTCTGTGATGGGGCAGAGATGACTATTACTTTAAAAGTATATTGTGATTGACAAGCCACTGTCCCCCTGGAACTCATTAAGGCCTGTGCTTTGCAAGAGCGGGTAAAAAACCCTACCAGGCACACCACACACACATCCTCACCCCAGTGCTGGCTGTTCCTTCAGATCATTTGCTGGGATTTTTGCACTGATAGAGAAAAGCACAATCTGCATGTATCTCAAACAAGCACCACCTCTTGGCTACAAATTGACCAATTATCCTCTGCTTTCACTTTTTCACTTTTAAATCTGTAAGATTAGCAGCAACATATCTGTCAAACACACAGCGGTGTTTGGATTTCAACACACGGGATGAAAATGTGAGTTGTTTCACAAGACATTGTCCAACAGAGCAGTGGGGAGAGGGGTTGGGACAGGGGACAAGGGCTACCCCGAAAGCTGCCACCAGTGCGTTTCTGCTGCTCTGATTTGTGCCAGGTACTTTCCAGTACGTATGAAAGCTCATTCTGGTGCCACTGCATGACCTGTTTGCTTTTCTTTCTTAACTGATTTTTCTGGCCTTTAAACTAGCAAAGAAAAATGACAATTTCTTTGGCAAAATAGAGCCCCTGTCTTTCGAAACATACACTATGCTGCAACCATGGAGGGAGGAAGAACCCTATTCAGGCAGCTGCATTGTTTCCCAGTGTAGCAGTGGGTTTGAATTCTGCTGCTGGTTTGGGATGTAACACAGTTTGGCATAAAATCAATTCATTGTTAACTCCATTGTGGTTGGATCTTATGGGCATGCAGCATTTCTTATTCTTAGTTATGTTTGATTTGTGATTGAAATAAATCCTCTGGAGATCCTTATGAAAGGCATTTGGCCCACTTCAGTTCTTCCAATAGAAAACATTGGCACTTTGGTTTTTTTCTATCAACCCAAATCTTTGCAAACAATTGACAAAACCAATGACCAATCAGCTTTTGAGGATTTCAATTTCAATGTGTACTTAGGTACTTAATTCATAGTCTTTCCTACCTGACTATGTCTGCAAGTATTCAACAGAAGAAAATTGTGCTTTTAGTATTATGCTCCATAATAGCATTGCATTGAAATAAAAGCACCCATGATCTGTAATAATTTATTTTGCCTAATTTATCAATAGATTTCCCCCAAAAAAATCTGAGTCACAGATATTCAACAAATATGATAAATCCTCAGGATCCAACTTACAAAGCTAAGGCCAAACGTTTTTCACAAAAGTATGTCACTGATGATCAATCAGCTTAATGATAGAAACACATGGAGAGAAGAATACTAAAAACAGAAAAAAAAAGGGGAGAGGAGGAAGACATAGAAGTGTTTCTGTGTTAGCTACATTTTGGAGCAGTGGAAAGTGAATACGCTTTCCTGGGGACTAAGGAGGATATTGAAACTCAGCATTGATTTGATTTGCCTCATTGAGGGGGACTCCGAGTTATGAGTCTCATACGCACAGACATAATTTAAGTAAGGATTGTTGGGCTCTGCCTTTTGAGTATGTGCCATTTGGAGGCAGCTCAAACACCCCCTCAGGCTGAGGATAAATCCTATGTCCAGGGACAAAGCTCAACAATCATAAATCACATGCCAGTCCAAAATGGCATCTGTAGTGGGACATCAGTCAGCAGGGAAGGCACAGTGCAGTATAGCCAAGTTTCTTTCACATGCAGTTTTACACCCTCCATTCCTGTTTTTTGCAGTGAGAGGTTACAATCATGATAATCTAGTGAACTGCATCCACTGCTTCCCCTTCCTTGGGTCTCCAAGATACAGATTGGATAGCTCTCAGCCACTTGAGAAATTTGGTATGTGGTCCATCAGGAGAGGAAAGTTACTTCATTTTTTTCAGTGCACTCACCTAGTGCATGTCTTCATTCAGTCAGAGTTCTTGGGAGCGACAGCAGGAGTGTCATTTGGCATCTGACAGCAGGGAGATACAATTTTACATGTGAGCTGAGCAAGTACAAACTGAGGGACCCATTTTATGTAAAGTAAAACTCTCCACTAATCACTTAGCACATGCACAGTACTTTTTCTCATCATTGATCAACCCATTCAAATTAATACCCCTGCAATATCTCAATTCTCTCCTTGGGTGTCCTTCAGAGGCAGTACTGGAGAACTGTTTATCGAAGCATTTGTACAATCAATTGCTTATGCATCTTCAATAGCAGAAAATGCATAGGATGCAGGTACGCCTTTTGCTATGATTCCCATCCCCAACTGGATTGCAGCACAATCCTTGTAAACACCTATTCTGAGTCCCAAACTCCCTGAAGGAAGACTCCTTGAAACCAAATCTTTGTTTCAGGAACTTGGACCATTCTGGCTCCAGGGCATAAGTAGACACTTACACAATTTTATTGAGAATCATTTGTCACTTCTGTGACTATTAGCCTCTGACCTCAGAGAAAGAATGGTAAGTACCTTTAACAGAAGATATTTCTGTAGACAAAAGCACTGTGGTCACTTCCAGACACCATCAGAAAATTAACACATAGAAAAAGAGCTGAACAATACCAAGAATTACAGAACCAATAGAACATGCAGAGTGGGAAGGAACACACAAGGATCCTTGACTCCAACTCCTGGCCCTGCACAGGCTCATCCCCATGAATCACATCGTGTGCCCAAGCCCATTGTCCAAATTCATATTTACCTCTTTAGGCTTGATGCTGTAACCGCTTCCCTGGGGAGCCTGTTCCAGTGCTCAAAGACTCTCTGGGAGCAGAAATGTTGTGATCACAAAGTCTGAGTTCTGAGAACTCTTGATCATGAACAGATAGCATCAGCCACAGCCACCAAGTGTGTGGAAAAGGGAACAAAGAAACCAGCAGTTTATTCAGAAAACACCTTGGAGAGTTTGGTTGTAAAGAGACTCAAAAAGGCTGAAGCATTTCCTTCAGTGGTGGTGGTAATCAGACCTATTATGCTACACAGGAGCACTGTTGTCAGTGAAAGGCATGGCCTAAGTGCCTGCAGCCTAACATTTACTGAGTTTATATGATTATCTGTGGAAGAAGTTAAGATGGCTCAGTTCATAAAAGTACACTAGTACAAATATTTATGTAAACTGTGCTTGTAATATCTCAGTTCAAATGCAAGCAATTATACTTCTGACATGTTTATCTAGTCTCAGTGGAAGTGCCTGACCTTTACGTCTCTTAACATGGCTGATGCCAGCTGCCATTAATGACCTATTTTAAGTTAAATTCTGCTTACTTTGGAATGGAGCAAACCATACGGTGGTAGTTACACGCCACTTTTTTTTTTTTACTATCTTTTCACACCGGTCAAGCCCAAGCTCCTGCTTTTTACTAGAAAACAGCATACTGTTTCTTAAGTGCATTTTCATATGCATAGATTTTTATATTATATAACTATTTTATATTAAATAACTGTTTATATTTATATATATATTAAACTTTGTATGCATAGCTATACATGATATAGGTGGTTATGGTCTTGAGACACTGGTAGTTCAAGTAATGGAAGCTGGGCGATCTTCTACAGGTTGTGGAGTCTGGGGGCCTGACTTCCAGTTTTCAATATTTAAGCAAATCCAAGGACTCATTGCACAGGGAAAATATCATTCTTTCAATTCCACAAAACTAGGTTGAAAGCCCCCCCATGCCCTCTCTACTTGCATTTTTCTCATGTACAGTAATTTCACACTTATAAGGTACACCAGGTTATAAGATGCACTTCAGAGTAGCCAGGAAGTCCATGAAGCTCGTCCATATATAAGGCGCACCAGCCTATAAGGAGCACTTTTTTTTTGCAGCGAGGATCCGCTGCCGGCCTCGCTCTGCGCGGCTTCCTCCACCCCTAGGGGTGCTCCCGGCCCGTGGGGCTGCCTCCGCCCCTGGCCCGCACAGCTTCCCCTGCCCCCAGGGCTTCCCCTGCCCCGCATGGGTGCCAGCCGCGCCTGCTGGCTCTCACCTCGGCTTGGCCCGGCTTGCACTTCCAGGTTGGCAATTCTCTGGAATTTGTCCATATATAAGGCGCACTGGGTGATAAGGCGCACTTCCGGGGTAGGCTCAAAACTTCAGTCCAAAAGGTGCACCTTATACGTGTGAAATTACTGTATGTTTTCTGCTTTCTGAATTCCAAAAGGAAGAATTGGAGTATATGCAGAGGAAAGCCGAAGGCACCAGAGTAAATTTTGGTTTCAGCTTGGAAGGGCTGCCCTCTCCATAAACCACCGAGAACATGGCAGTGCTATGAAGTTCATGTGGTCAAAGCCTGTGTGTCTTAAGGAAAAAGCTGAACTACTTCAGAGACGTCAAACCATCCATACAGCACCAGGGGACACAGCCAGAGGAACAGTTTAAAGCTTGAAATATCCAATTTGTTTAAATTCATTATTAACAGCAGAGTCCACAGCTAAATGCATCAATAACCTAAACCTTGCCTACACATAACAAGAAAAATGCTGTCAGCTTCAACTGCTGAAGGTTAGATGAATTTGGTATGAGTTACAACTGCATCCTAAAGGTCTCAGTAAAGAACATCCACAAAATGCAGTTCTCAAGCACTTGGAAGCACAACAGAGACTGTCCCATTTCATCACAGAACAAAAATCGTGCAAAGTTTAAAACCTAGCTGCAACTAAATAATTTGGATCTCAGTCTGTAGCTGTTCTTTCCTTACACATCTCTGTTTTTTACCTTGCCCCCATCCTGCTGTGAAATGTGCGATAATTGCACAGCAGATGACTTTTGTTTTCTAAGAACATGACATGGCCATTATTAATGTGGCCTGGTATTAGCCTGTTTTTCTTTTCATCTTTATCAGACATCTATATCTCTCTCAGAGATCTTGTTTACATAAAACAGCGCACTTGGATGCATGGTGCTTAATGAGTTTCTGTATAACCAGAAAAGAGTGAGTAAAGTACACTATTCTTTCTAATTGTGAATCATGGGACTGTGTTAAGAGAAGGAGTACTTCAGCAAACAGTGCCAGAAAGCTTCTTTCCTTTTTCTTTTTTTTTTTTTGTTTTGTTTTGTTTTTTGTTTTTTGGGTTTGTTTGTTTGTTTGTTTGGTTTTTTTTGGTTTTTTTTTTTTGGTGTTTTTTTATTGCTGTAAAGAACAGCCATAAATTAAAATTTAAATTAAATGTTGCTTTGGCTCCAAGCAGAAGCAGTAGGAAGAGAAAAACCCCTGGCTGTGCTCATATTTCATGCTCCCTAATCAGTGAATAGTTCCTTCCTACATTTACAAGTCTCTGCTGAGGATGCTATCATGAAGCCCACCAAACACTGGTCTCAGTGGGTCTAGCTATTCTCAGGGAATCCTAAGAGCACTTCCCACTTGAGATTCACATTTTCCCTTGGATGCTGATGAGCCTCAAGTGCATTGTTCACCTGACATCTCCTGCTTTCTATCAAAAGAAAACCCAGAGGAAGGGCAGTGATGGGCCTGTGGTGGGCCAGTGCTCAGGCCTGCAGCCCAGCGCAGAGCTTGCTGGTCTCACAGACAGAGGCATTGGCAATCCATGACATTTGGGTGGCCCTTGGCAATTTCTTGCACACTCCAAAAACTGAATGTTTGGTATGAGAGAAAGACATTCTCACGATCACCCACACACCTAGTAGAGATGCAGCAAAGCTAACTGGCTCTGTGTCCTTCACAAAAGCAGTTTCCACAAAAACTGACATCAGAGAATGTGATTTTTAGTCTCTTTGTCTAAATTTTGCCCATCTAGTTATAAATGATTGAGTTCTTCTCAGAGATAAGGCAAGCAATGTTTGATAGTGCTGATTCCCTCCAATGAGCCCTGCACAGCACAACCACAAGTTGTCCACATGCAAGCTCCCGTGAAGCCCCAGCACAAACCCATACCACAGCCTGGAGGGACAGAAACAAGGTACATGCTCTTAAAGACTGCTCTGGGCCACCTTACAGGGACACAAAGCATCATGAGATGCCACGAGACTGGCAGGAGCAGCTGGAAAACAGAAGGCATGAAGCTGCTTTCGAGACAACCTTCATCTCCTGCTACCTGGCTTTCGCTTCCCCTACCCTGGGCTGCATCCCACAGGAGAGCCAGCCTGGTTCTGCAGGATCTCTGATGGACTCCAGTGCTACTAGGGTGGCCAGGGGCATACTTATTTTAGTATATTTTGCAGTACAGAAAAATGAATGTGTCAGATTAGTTAAAATTGGCACCCTCAGCCCAGAAGCCCAAATTGGATTTAACAGTGAATAAGAATAGCAATATCATCCAGTAAATAATGGAAAGCCAACTTGCCTGAACCAGAAAATTTTTTCATAATATTATGCTGATGCTTACTTTGGGGTAACAGAAAGCTGCCATTGCAAATTGGCAACGAACTTTGCTTTTGTCATCAAAATAAAGAAGGAAGTTTCTCACATTTTGAATTTTTACATGACTGGTAGGTAAGATATTCCTTCTTCTAGCAGAATTTCCTGTTAAAAATCAAAGTCTTGGCTAGATGTGAGACTAAGGTAGATAAACTATGCTGAATTCCTACTTAACTTGCAGAGCATTATGTCCTTGTTAGGAGGTCAGACTGTTGGGAATATCATAGGTCGTGCTACATCTAAGCACTCTGGAGCAAGAGACATATTAAAAAATGTCAGAACAAATAAGGGTCAATAGCAGAGAAGGAGTTAACTCAGTCATCTGTGAGAGAATTAAAATGCTCAGTGCTTTGGGAAATCTCTTTGGACCTGCTTATAAGTGTAATTTGGCCAGGACATTGTCGATTCCAGGTTAGAGCTCTATCTTTAATACTAATTATTTTGGTTTATTTCTACTCGTACCATCTTTTCAGAATAAAAAGGCATTTGTTTTAATTTAACAATACCCAAGTTTTTTCCCCTGTCTGAAAACTGATACTTTGTAAGTATTCAGGATTATAAGGCATGATACATTCTTGATAAAATAAGAACTTATATGTTTTTATGTAAGTTTTTATATTATCAAAATATTTTATCAATTCCAGAGAGTCAAAACAAAACATTAAAATTGAACAATATGAGCACATTTAAAAGACACATCTTGCCTTGCAATCAAGAGTCAGCACGGTGCAGATAATTCTTGATATTCTAACTGAGCAACGAACACAAAACTGGCAGTTTCCTCTAGAAAAATATTTTCAGGGGCTGGAATTCCCAAGGACATCAGGCCTAAGGCATTGAAGAAGAAATGCCTCCAATTGCTACCAAACATTAGAGTTGATGTAGGAAAAAAAGCTGATGTAGGGAAAAAAGCAAAGCAGCAAAGAGTTCAGCGGAAAAAAGTCTTTCAAAAATCAGAAGATTTTTCAGAAATCAAAATTTGAAAAGGAAACATAATAATAATAATAAAATACACAATTAAATAGTCAATTTTTTAAACCTACAGAAATACTTATTTTGGGCATGAGCTGATGCTCATGGAACTAGAGAAGGCAAGGTTTCTATTTAGCTAATGGTTAATTCAAAAGCAAACTGGACAAGAAAATCCAAAAGCAACTAGAATAGAAAATCCAAGTGTATTAGGTGCTTGCTTCACATGCTCATTTTAGATTCAAATGCTCTTGAGCAGTGCACTGCCCATTTCAGTTCAGAAAAAAAAATCTTAGGCTTTCTAGTCAAATAGGATATTTATTTCTGCAGCACACAGTCTGATTATTATGGATCTGCTCCCACAGGCTTCATGCAACCCCTCCTCTAAGACTATTTCCTATAGCTCCATAATCCACAACGCTGTTCCACATAATAGCAGGCTAATCACTGCCCTACTTTTAAAAATGCAAAGTTTTTGACATACTGTGTAATGGTGTATCCCAAACAGTCCATAAACCTGTCCAGTAGATTCCTCCTCCTTGATTGCTGTTATCTCTCTAAGCAGCTTGTATAGTAGAGTTTCATTTAGATTGCAATGTCTTTGGGCCAGAGACCATGCAAATCACCTATGGCTCCACACAAATATTAAGTAACAGCAAAATCTGACTTTGAAGCCATACAATGCTTTGCAAATTTTAAATTTAAGAAAAAGGCTCAACCTTTTGGGCATTCCTACACGGACAACTTTGAGACAATATTCCACAGACTATCAAGTAAATGAGAAGAAAAGGTGAGGGAAAAGTTTTTCACAGCCTTCCTGAGCATTTTTTCCACATTGCACGATTAAATCCTTGAGCTATAAATATTAGTTTCTGATCATATAGGTATATATAAGTAACTCAGTTCTCAGCTCCTTAATGAAACTAAACTATAAGTCCTGGTTCTGCTGAAGCCAAAGTTGATTACTGTCAGAGTCAGGAGGTTTTGTGTCTAAGTGACATAGGACTCTCACAAAGGGTTGCCACCATGAACTCTGTCATTAAAGCTACTAATAGTCACACACTGGATTTGGCACCTCTTTCACAGTTGCCTTACATCATTAGGCTCCACAGGATATTCACATTTATCTGATAAAATTACATATTACATTACAGAAACTACTAAACGTCCAAGTTTTACAAGGGTCTTCAAAGTGTTGTGGCAGGGAAAAATAAACTGAAGCAAGGATTTGTAATCCAAGTACAGTAATTTGACAACTATAAGGCACACCCTTTTGAATAAAATTTTGATCGAAATTCAGAAGTGTGTCTTATAATCCAGTGCACGTTATATATGGACAAAGTTGGGAAATTTGCCAATCCAGAAGTGAAAGCCACAAAGCCAAGGAGCTGAGCCATGGCAGCCGTGGAGCCAAGCTGCAGAGCTGCGAGAGCCATGCCAGCCAGCGCCAGGGGCGGGCAGGAATGCCGGGGCCCGCGGCATGGGGAGGGCACCTGGGGCGCATTTAAAGGCTACTCCAATCCATGAAAAATGTTTCCAAATTGAGCACCTGCCAGTAAACCCCGTGATCGTGCGATTCCTTTACTAATTCGTTACTTTGTTGCATGTGGATCCTCACTGCAAAAAAACCTGCGCCTTATAGTCCAGTGCGCCTTATATATGGACAAGGTTTGGAAATTTGCTGACAACCCGGAAATGTGCCTTATAATCCGGTGCACCTCATACTTGTGAAATTACTGTACACAATAAAAGCACTGAGACCCTAAGGTGGAAATTACTTACACTCCTGCATCACCATGTGCTACTTCAGTGCCCAACCGCATGAAATAAGGTTCAAGTGAACAGGAAGAGCAAAATTAGGTCGTTCCATCTTGAACAAAATGTTTGAATGGGGAAAAAAATACATTTTGCAGTGTTCAGACACCTGTTCTGCCCATAATGCAATAAAACCTTACTCCAGTAACTCAAGAGGGCATAAGTGCAAAACAAAAATTACAGAAGTTAGTTTTGAGGGATTTGTGGAATGTGCAGATTAAGTTTTCCCTTTGGTCAGCTTTATCCAGACTTTTTCCCTAACGTTAAACAAAGCTGAGATTCAGGGATGAGCCTCACCGGTCCAAGGCAGTATGCAGAGGAATCTGCAGCTGTGGCAGGAGTTGCAGCCCACAGGTCCCTTTGTATCAGCTTAACCGAGCTTCTGAATAGGATTTTGCTCTCTGGGAATGAAATGCAAGGATGAGGTTAGGAGTCCTGCCCCAGCTTTGCTTTGCTCTTCAGTCACGGTTAGGGAGTCATCCACCCACACCCCAAGCATGAGTCAGTGCAAATACAAGCATTGTTTTAAGCTGTCCTATGGTCTTGAATTGCAAACTCCACATTTGGCTCTGAATACTTTTCCCCAAAAGTCAGAGCTGTTCAGACTCTATTTTTGTTTGAAGCCTGTGTAGAAGAGGTCAGTCCTGGTACACCACAAAATGGCTCATGTCTCCCTAGGCAGAATCCCACCCTTCAGACTGTAATATCCAGGAAATCAGAAAAGAATTGAGACAAGCAATGTTTTGGGAGGCTGGACCTATGCAAACTGCTCAGTCCTTGCTGTGTGGTGAACTGCCTCAGTATGGGAGCCCAGTTTCCCGATATTTTTTACTGCCACACCAAAAACAAGAAGTAGAAGCTGATGTAATGGAATGAGAACATGGATTGGGTAATTTACATCCTTCTACTGCAGCACAAGTGACTTTATCAATAATGTGTCTTCTAGGCTCAGCCCTTTGTCTTGGGCAGTTCTGCTTTACACAATCTGATCCCTCATAAGCCATTTTTCATCAAAATGCAGCTGGGCTTATCAGCATATGCTGCATAGAAGCAGATCAAAAAATCCTTGTATAGCAGTTCAGGTGTCCAACTCCTAAATTCCTTATTTTGAGATGGAAGTTACCTTATTCACCCCAAACACATTCAAGTATTCCAATACAAAGAGTTCTCTTCTTTCTAGTGAAATATGTACTAGTACCTTGGTAACATACTCTATGCTTGGGGTCTCCAGTTTGAGATAACTGACAAATACATGCTGTTTTTCTTCTTAGCTTTCTGAAATTGTCATGGATATTTGGTTCATTTAATGATGCCTCTTAAAGACAAACAGTGGCCGCAGAATTAATCTTGGATACCAGGCGCCTAGAAAGGGGTGCATGTAAATGTTGCTCAGAGAGGCGAGTTCTGACATTCAGCTCCATAGCTCTGCAAGTAACTGCAATTTTGTTCTGCTCTGAAGAGCTGATACGGTGCCTGGCTGTCTCTTTGTTGTAAGAGGCTGGGAATTTCCTGCAAAGCATGTAATATGCTTGAGGCATCAACTTTTTTACATTTATTTGCCAAAAAAAGAATGTATTATTTGGAATTTTTCCATGGTGACTTAATTCAAGGGCTATGAACAAAATGGAAATGCAAATGGAAAACACCTTTCAGTTACAAAATGCCACTCGCATGTACTCTGAATCTTGATAGTGTAAACCACAATAAGCACCAAAAGAACCAAGATAAAACACCAAAGAGATTCCTATCTGCATCAGCAGTTAACTAAAATCATCCTTTAGCTAAGCAAAGCAGATCCTTTAGTTCAGTAGCCAATGCAACAGGGCCAGGGTGAGTAATAGTGGGGTTTGTCCCCATACTGTCACCTTGAGAGGAACAACACGACTGTGCCTTGTCTCAGCTTCTCTCTCACAGGCAGATGAAATATACCTGCCTCATTTTGACCACAGGGTAGAGTAAAATGCAATAGTACTGCAAAATTATTTTATCTCAAGTCCTGCTCCTAAAGTTTCTTATGGCCTTTTCTGACATTATAAGATCCTATAAAGGACCTCCCAACTAAGGAACGTTTCAGTCCTCCTTTGTTGTGAAGTGTGATGCCATGAGCCTTGGATTTCGGGAGGGCTAGAAAGGTGGTCACATTATCTATGAACTAATCTGATTTAAAAGCTTGCTTTGAAAACAGAGATTGCAATGCCATATACAGGACAAGTAGTTTTGAGATCCATAAATGAAACCAGGTCTTCTAACTATTATTTATTTACCTGGGATTTTTTTTGTGATAAACTTGAGATACCTACAAGTATTAAGAAGCACAGCATCTGAGTGTTTAGCTTTTTCCCCTTTCATCATCCTACTTTAAGCAGACCCTATAAAAGGAGAGGCATTGTTATTGCTAGCAATTTCAAGAAATGTCTTGGTCACAACCTCAAATCATGTTTTAACAGGCCAAAACATTGCAAATCTAAATTTTATCTACTAGGATAACATAAGAATGCATCCAGTTTGTCAGAGTCACCTGTCACCAGTCAGGCCAAATACAAAAGACCCTGTTCTCAAAGCCTTCAAAGCTTCATTTCCTTTACCTTTTTGAATTTTATAAGCAGGGGAGGTTCATTTCTCTCCTTAGAAGGGCTAGTTTTCCTAGATCACCCAAACAAATTGCTTTTGATTTTTGCAGCATCCTTGAGGCTGAGATTGAAATATTTCACAGAAGCATCTATGAATGTAAGGTAAAGCCCAATAGATAGTGTCCATCTGCAGTGATAAGACTGTCTGTGAGGTATACCCACAAAGCAATGTAATGGAAACATGATGCATCTCCATGTTGCTGGGGCCTGCCTGTTTGATCTTTAAACTTCAGCCTATGCTGACAACCACTTCATGGTCATAACCACTTACCGGATTTTCATGAAGTAACATTAATGTTACTTCTATCCAGAAAAAGTTTCAGGTTTAGTTTTTTTGTTGTTGTTTTGTTTTGTTCATGGGTTTTGTTTTGGTTTTGGTGGTTTTTTGGGTTTTTTTTAATCCTGGGCAGTGTAAGGAATAGGGTGGTCCCACAATATTCTTTTCCCCTGGAGAACCTGAATATCTTGTCTCTTCCAGTCTTGTATCTCAGATTGGGACTTTCTGCAAGGGATGGTGAAACCTGCTCAAGTCAGCTACATGGTATGGTGACATTTTTGTGGTGAAATTTTTATTTCAGAAACCAAAGCTGTGCTCAAAAACTTTGAGTCTGGTAAGAGAGATACAATGCCAATGGGGCAGTCAGAAGCAGACAACAATCAAGCTTTTGGAAAGCCAAAATTAATCACATGGTTAATGTCAGAATTTATTTAAAAGTGATCCTTTAATGCAAATGTTGAGTGCAGACTTCCTTGAGGTGATGTAATATTAAGAGTTCACATGTGGCAATAGCTAAACTGATCATTAGACAGCAAAGGAGAAAAGAGAATCCTCAGACTTTCTACAAGTTAGTGCTCTTACAGTTGCTATTTTTGTTTTATTACCTTCCTATAGGACATGCTGTAGTACTTCATCATACACACAGATGTTTCAAAACCTTGGTCAATATGCAGTTTTGTAGCAAAATGCTACAGATTTTTAAGAAAACTATTAAATTGCTGTTGGCATTGTCTTGACTTTCATTGTCTTGCATTTCATACAGCCAGCTGATGTTCAAATGTGTTTTGTGATTTTAATCTTCTCCCTTAGGCTTACCCACAAAACTCTACCACATACTTATTCAGAAAATTAACTAAATTATTTCCTTCCCAAAGAAAAGCTTAGATGGGGAAGGCTGACGGGTTTTAGCAGAAAAGTCTGGAATTATAAAGTCACTGACTAACTGCAAATCAGGTCTGGACTACAACTATGGATCAAGGAAGTGTGGATTCAAAGAAGGCCATAGGAGGATAAATTCTGATTTTGTTTATAATTTTTAGCTTCACTGACTTAAGCTGAACTACAATCAGACTGCTCTTATACAGTGCTCTACACTTACTTATAAACATGTAACACTGATTATTTTTGCCACAACCAACCCATTAGGTCAACTTCTTCCCTTTTCTATCTATAAGAGGTAGAGATTATAAGCAATATGTATTTTAAAGAAAGTACATAACTTCACTTCTTTAGAAGCCACTTACAAAACCTCAGCACATGCACCTATTCAGCCCTCTAGAACTAACATTGACCTACACTGCCCTCAGGCCAAAGATGTTAAGAAGACCCTTCCCCTTTTCCTCAGGGAGCCAACAGCTCTGGGTAGACCCTGCGGGGCTTGATGGGGCCTGGCTGACGGAGTGGGGATCACACTTCTTCTGGGAGTGGCAGGAGCTCTTCCCAACTGTACCTCATCCATCACAGACAAGCAAGGGAAGAAGGCATGTGGGAGAGGCAGTGTTCATCTCAGTGCTGTTCCAGGGATCCTGGATGCAGGCTTGTGCCTTAACCAAAATTTTCAGAGCATATTGCTTTACTAACCTACATAAGTACTGGGTGGTCTATTAGGCAGATGCTGGAGAACATCCCCCATCACTTATCCTGGTGGAGAGATTGCCTTCCAGGGCAGGCTGTCTGCACCAGTGCCAGGGATGATGATGGAAAGGGTCTCTGTTTGCTTCATTTTTAATGTAGGGATTTGAGTGGGAGCTGAATCCTGTCAAGCGTTTCCTGTCCTGCACACACCCTTGTCAAAGAGCTCTTTGGAGAATACAGAAAGAGGATTAATGCTAATAGCTATCTGCCTGTCATTTGAAAATCTCAAGCAGCACTTGCTGGATTTTCCTCATGAATCTCTAACACAGGACACTGCAAGGACACCTGAAAGGAACCTTTGCAGGGACTACTCTCACAACAAGCAACAAGGTGGACGAACGGCCCTGCAGGGTATGGCTGTGGATCGCAGCCTATGCTCCAGATGTGTGGAAGCCTTTTGGAGCAGGAAGAAGGCCTGCATTTGAAGTCATTTTACCATCAAAGTAGGTTTACCCAACTCATTCCATTCAGTCATGTGCTATAATTCATTCCACTATGTGTTTCAGACACAGTCCCCCCTGGGTCTGCATTCATGTAGCACTGTTAGCAACATCCCTACCCAGATAATCCTCCTTACCCAGCACCAGAACTTAGACTTGCAAATGTGGACCCGACAGTCAAGTTTTTGGATCAGGCTAACAGCTTCATTGGTCAGACCGTAACAAAGGATGCAGTCTTAATCCCATATGAACCCCCAATAGGAGTGATTTTTGTGTTTTACTTAAATAATTAAATTAATTGAATAACCGGATCTTGTGGCAAGGAAGCAGAAGAAAACAAGGCAGGAAGAATTGATACGACAACCAAGAGCTCACAGATTGAAGACATAGCCCCACATAAGCTTCTACAAAGCAAGCTAACTCTAGACCATCCAGGCCAAATAAACATCCTTTTTTAACCACAAAAGTAACATTTGTATTATATTAACAGCAAAGAATTCCTCTTTATTTCATTTGGGATTTATTTAGGGGTTTTAAGGAGGGGTTTTATAATGTTGTTTGGGGCTTAGGTTTTTTTCAACCTGCTAAATATATGACTTTTAAAATCAAGAAAAAGCATGCAAGATATTCTGTGTAACATTCTTTAGGATGTATGTTTTAAAATAGAGAAGTCACCAGCCACTGAGGTTTAGTGCTATTCCTACATAATTAAAAATTTCCATGGCTTTTTCAGGCCATTCTTTATTTACCTGCATGAATTTTAACCAAGAAACACAAAAAGTTTTACAAAATTTGCATCTCCACAAATCTCGGTGCCAGCAAGAAGCACATGGATGTGTTTCTAGGACACAGCTGAAAGCAAGCATTGCACAAAGTAATCATATGGGTATGAAGTGAAAAAAAGGGTCTGAGCCTTAACTGTGAAAAAACAGAATATTTCAACCGTGTCTCTGTAAAAACAAATAAAATGGCAGAGAGTGGAGACACTGGCTGAGCTTATAGCTGCGAAGGCCAGCACTCCCCTCCAGCCCCAGGCCAGCCAGCTTTTCCTCTTTAATGGCTTCATACCCTCTAATTAAGGTCTCCAAATACAATTCCTTTGAACAAATGTTTACTTTGTCCTGCTAATTCCCATTACTTAATAATCAGAGCCCCTTGCACTTACCTCAACACAGAGAAGATGAACCAAAGGCATCCTTGTACTGGGGGGTTGACATTTAAATGCCTGATTTACACAAAAGTGAACACTTGCAAGTGTAAGAAATGAGTGAGCAAAACTGACAACACACTTTTAAACTGCACGTAAAAATCTGAAAATGTGACAGGCAGGATTATAAACTTGGGTATGACATGGAATTCTCACAATACTGAGTGCTTTTTAAAATACATCTTGCTCAAAATTTCCATTAAAAACAACGAGTAATACAGAAGAGAAGGAAAGTTGTGTTTTCTTTATGACAGCCACTTGCTGTCTGTGCTGCTCTCCTTTGAGCAAGTCATTACACCTCATTTGGACTAACTTTAGTCAAATAAATGGTTCCATGTCACCAGAGTGCTGTAAACAAGCAGACCCTTCAACAGATGTCAGCCAGTCAAATCTGGGTTTAGGAAACTACAGAAGCACCTGGACAGCTGAGATAGAGGCAAAAGTGAAGCAGATGACAACCAGGGAAAGAGCTGCTTGTTCTGAATTACACCCTTCTCTTGAGTGAGCACATAAAGCTGTGTCTCTAAGAAAGAGACCAGAGAACTACAGAGAAACACAGAGGTGCGTGGGAATTGGTAACTCTGGTTGTTGAATATTTGATTTGTGAGTTCTTCTGATGCTGAGAAACATCATCAAAAAAAATCTTGTTTTGCCTACTTTGGAAAAAGAAAACCAAAGTCAAAAACAAATGATAAAAGCAGAGGGAAAAGACAAAAGAAGCTAAAGGGGATGGAAAATATGTCATGTCATCTCAGGCAAGAGCTGAGGGCATGGCAGTGCAGTGGAGACATGAAATGACTTGGTCAGAGAGCTGTATCACAGCAGATGTGGTAAGCACAGTTCAGCTGAGGGCTAACACACCAAAGTATGTACTATTGCCAGTTGTTCTTCTGTCCAGGGCAGCCAATGTGAGAATCATACCACTCTACTCCCGAGTCATCAGCAAGGTGAATGACCCTCAGAAAAAGATCCCAGCTCTTCTCAACAGCAGGCACAGTCCTCTAGATAGGGCCAAGCCACAGTATTGTCTTCAAAATCATGATGCCTACTTAACTTGTAATGTTTTTTTGCATTTTTCTTTTCTCCTATCTTATACATCCCATACCTGCCTAGAGCAAGATTTTATATACCAATATAAAATTCAGATAATGAAGGTTCATTGTAATAATGCTGGCACACTGTTATGGACATGGGACAAGCTGGCGCCACCATAATTGAGCAGACATTTAAATGGGCAGTAGGCTTTTCAGAAGAGTGGCGATTTGGGTGCACAAAACCTAAGCCATTTCTCAAAACGTCTTTATCAAGCCACTTTCACAAATTGAGAGCAACTACTGCTTTTTGTAGTAGCAAAAATTAAATACTAGATCTCTCACACTTTGCTCACATGCTCCATCCAGGAGCCGCATGCTCACCTTTACCAGGAACAGCCCAACAAAATATCTATTGGTCCTTGAATCGCAAATTTTAAGCTCTTCCTCTAACCGAAACTTGTTATGTGGGAAGATGCACTACCCTCCTCTCTGCTCTTTGTCCAAGGGTCTTGCTTATATCTGTTCAGGGCAATATTTTTCAATTCTGATGGTTTCAGCAGTGCCTACACCAGCACAGCTGTGCCAGCTATGACACGCTAGCAGTAATACCAAACTACTCCAGATCCAAACAGATGGACATCAAGGTGGGCTGCTACAGGTCTGCCAAGAAATCCAACTTTTATGTGCACAGCAGGAGCCACAGTTCCTGGGATATCAGGTGGCCAAGCAGCTTGCAGCCCAGTGGTGGCAAGAAGGGGAATATGCATTATTTCGATGCACTTGCTGGAAACTACTCCTTGAAGCCCCTGCTCTCATTTAGCAGGTCCAGGTCCCAGCTCTTGCATCAGTCAGGCCATACCCTGCCAATGATCAGTCTGACAGTCTTTTTAAAACAAAATCTGTGGTAGCTTTCTGAGGAGGCAGCTTCTAAAGTACTAAACCAACTATTAACAGCTGTACAGACTGATTGTTTGCTGGAAGATCCAAGAGACCTTGCTTTGCATAAATCCCCTTATTTTTATTACTGAAGTGAAAAGCAAACACAAGGAAAAATAAACTTACTTGCCCAAAACAATGTCTTGCTTGACTTACATTTTCTTAAGCCTTTTGATGCAAAAAGGCAGTGTTTCAGAATGGCCATAGAAGAAAACATTATTTTATAAATATTTTTTAAACAGTCAAACAGGACAAAAATTAATTCCTACAATTTTAATTAGCACCACTGAATAACCATTTAAATGCACACTGTATAGCCAACTCTGCAGAGCTGATTTGCTCACCATCTGACACTAACATAGACAAGCTCTGTTTCCTCCAACACTGATATTCAGTCTTATTCCAGATAGGCACCCTAGAGGTTCAAAGAGCCAGCCAACCCTCTGTCTTGAGATTCTGGCTTTTTTTCTCCTCAAATGCCACTCTTGCATGTGCTTGCTTGCTCTTGAGGAGCTCTGCCTTCCTTCTTTGGGCATTGCCCCTTATTTTCCATCGCCTATTTCTCTACATCCCTCTGTATTGAATTGAGCAATACCATCATGCAGTAAACAGTCCAATAACCCAAGCTGTCATATGGCATTCATAAGTTTTTATTACACAGCTCTAAATCTGTGACTGCCTTCGTTGAACTCTGCAAAGGTCTGAACCATGTGATAAAGACAGCAGTAGAAAAGCCATGCCATGTAAATCAAGTCATACTCTGCACATGCTCCAAGTCTGTCCACACTACACAGAAAGCAGCCATAAAGCAAAACCAGCTTTTGGCTAGGAGGTCTGAGCTTATCAGTCCCCCTGGCCAGAACATCTGGGCACAGCTGCTGCAGAGCAGTAGAAAAGTGGGACTGCTGCATGACACAGCCTGTACACCAGGAGGATCACTGTGATCATGGGAGAAACAATCCTTACTTGTCTCTCTTCACTCATCAGTAATGAAGGATGAATATTCTCAACCCACCCATAAGAATTATGCAAAACATTTTGTTATTGATCATTAGATGAAAAAAAAAAAAATCTCTCTTTAATGTGGTCATTGAGTCTGACAGCTAATTTAGTTGTAAACATGCAGAAAGTGGCAAAAAGAACAAGCAAGAGAAGTAAGGTACAATCAATTCCTGTGTTATGCTTGGTGGTGCTACACTGGTTACACTGTATTAGCATATGACCTACATTTTAAAATTAATTTTGTTCTCAAGTTAGGTGTTCAGGGTTTTTTACTCCTGCAGGCAATTGGTGTTATTGTATCTGTATTAATATATCAGCTACACCATTTCCCCTCCCCTCCATGTTTGCAAGGGAGGTTTTAAGTAGCAGGGGGAGGGTCTTCTCATAATCAAGGTCCAAGCATTGCTGACTCTCCTGTTTTGCGCACTGCAAAACTCAGTAAAGTCAGCAAAGCAGCAGTAACAACGGATGAGTGTTCACATGGGACCACTCAAAGCTCCAAGGACAAAAAGTAATCTGTATTGGAAATAGAGGAGGAGGAAGAAACTAAATGAGAAGGCAGAACCAGTTAAGGTTTGCAAGGTAAAAAACAAACAAACAAAAACAAAAAAAACCCCACGTACTATAAAGAAATCAAAAGGACTAAAGATGAGAGTTGGAGGAGGGTTAGAAGAAAGGTTTCAGCAACACCTTGAAAGAGGTGAAACACAAATTTTGAGAGTAAATTGATATGAATAGCTAAAATTATTACCATAATAGATGTCTTTTTTAAATAATCTAATGAGAAACAAACTTTGCATGAGTGGGAAGTAGTATTTGATTTCTGTTCAGTTATTTTACAGGCAAGGCTACATATAGAAGTGTTAAAAGTTAGGATGACATTTATTTTCATAAATAAGTGGTTTGGGGGGTTATGACATGGAGACAATTAGACAACCTCTGAGAAGCACTTTAAAAAACCCCTTGGAAAGTATGAAAATATCAGGACGAAAACACAGATACACTAATTATGAAACATTGAAGAACAAGTGATTATAGCAATTGTCACCCAGCAGAGCACTTAAAAATTACTGTCATTTCATACACTGAGAAAAAAATGGTGGGAATTAGTACTGGTGACCAATCCTCAGAGACATCATCATACTCACTGAATCAGTACTTCAAAGGACATTAGAGGAGCAAATACAAACTGAAAGAGGACCCATCCACGACAGGTGTTTTCTCTAAAGAAGAAACCCCTTCCTTCTCTATCTGGGAAACTCTGTTCTCATGTTTCATGGTGCCTTGTGGTATTTTCATTACCTATAACCAGCTCTAGAAAGTTGCAGTTCCTCATGTTAGGGGATTGCTACCTCAGGTGTTAAATAGATGTTAAAATTTTGTCCCTGGTCCACATGACATCCTTATCACTAAACTGGAGACACATGGATTTAACAGATGGACCATCCAATGGATAAGAAATTGGCTGCATGGCAGTTGTGATCAATGGCTCAAGGTCCAAGTGGAGAGCAGTGATATCAATGCAGCATTAGCATAAATACTGAATTTAGTGGCAAAGCTATATTCAAAGTGGATCATTTGTTGATACACACTAGCCATCATACTTGTGGGGTCTACAGCAGGATACATCCCTTATGACATTACCAGAGGTGCACTACCCAGTTAGAGGTCTTCCCTGGGTCCCACCTCAGTCATTCACTGTCAGGCAACTCAGATCAGGCAACCTAACACAGAAGAATATACTCCATTCTATGACACTACACGTGCTTCACATTTGAGCACTGCTGCCATCTTGTTCAAAGAGCAGGAGTAGATCCCCTTGATTGCGTGACAGGAAGGGATTTGCACAGCTCTAAAGCTGGAGCAGCAGAATAGATAAGCATGACCAGGGGACTGCTCAACAAGGAGCTCCAGCAAGTCATGCCCACCATCCCACAGGCACCAGGATTATTTTTCCACTCTACACACTATCCTCCAGGATGGGATGCCCTCTT
Source organism: Sialia sialis (assembly GCA_009812075.1). Classification (NCBI taxonomy): domain Eukaryota; kingdom Metazoa; phylum Chordata; class Aves; order Passeriformes; family Turdidae; genus Sialia; species Sialia sialis. The sequence continues at coordinate 822,005 of VRYO01002778.1, read as the reverse complement.
GATCTACATAGTAGAATTATTTATCTGCTTCATTCTTCTCTTGCATTCTTCCTCCTCCCAATAAAGCTTAAATAATCTCTATACCTTCTGTGGGAACTATGGGTATTCTTTAATTTTATTTTCTCAGTTTCATAACTCCAAGATAAATTTAGCAAGAAACTCCTTCTGTAATGCCCTCAGGATAAAAAGAAGAAAAGTGAGATTTAAAAGTAAATTAAAGATGACAGCTAAATCTTTAAAATCATTGAAACACTAATCCCTGTTAACTACAGCATCTCCAAATCACATGAGTTCACTGATCAGAGCATATGATTTGTCCTTCTAGGTAGAGAGATGTATTTTGAAAAGCTCTAGTGTGAGCCAGCAGTATTGTACTTGGAGGAAATAATTAAAGTAACTGTAATCACTACCCAGAAATACTTACAATTTAATTAAAGACAAGGATTCTTTGTCAGTGTCTAACTACAGCTCTCTATGGATGCGATTTTCAAAAGCACTGAAATTTCAGAGGGAATAAAGTAATTTTGGTCATCTTCTTTGCCAAGCTTCCAATTCATGAGAAACACTGACTATATACAAGTATATCTTGTTCTCAGATGGCTTTTTAGGTCATTAAATTCAGTCCCCTGTTCCAGAAGTCTAATACACAGTTCAACATTTTTTTACAGGTAGGAACTGAAACCAGTGCCAGCTACAGATGTGTCCTTCAGCAGCAATAGAGAAGGTGTCTGCAGCCAGGTGGTGATCCTGGGTCACACTTGGTCAGCTCTGCAAGAAGTGAGAAGGTGAAGCTTGACTCTGAAAATGCTCCTTGAAAGGTTTAAACAAATGCCTTTCCCCGTTTTTAAATGTCATGCTTGGCAATGCAAACCAAAGCCAGCAAAGCTCCTGCAATCACCCATTATCACAGCTGTTCTTGTCAAAAAATGATCCTTATCATTGTATATGGGAAGCCAAATGAGCATTAAACAAATTCAAGCTTAGGGCTCTCTTTTTTGCATGATAACATCAGATATTAGCCACCATTTCTTGCCTCACCACATGCTGATCTACTCAGTAATCAGGATTTTAATTACAAAAATCTGTCTCTAGGTATTTTCTTGCATAACTGCTGAAAGACATGAGCACAGTGAACTCGACTAGAGTAGAGATGTGTTATAGACAAAATCCAAATCAATATAAGGTTTTCAAACTCTCCAATGTTCACGTGTGCTGAGATCCATGGGTTTATATCGAGGTGTTTGAAAATACGGGTTTGTGGCTTTCTTTTCACTCTGACCCTGGAAGGATTTTTTGCTAATTAGAGACATATGCATATATCTGCATACACAGACACTTGTCAGAACCATAAAGAAGATGTTTATACCGGCAGTTTGCAAAGTGCTGGCTCTCACCTTTGAAAACTTATTGCAGCGAAAGCTGATGAAGGATCTGACCTGTGACCTTCAACTCCTCACAGAACAACTTCAAGCAGTTCAGAATTCTGCCTACTTCCGATGAATACTCTCCAGTTTGGCAGCTTATAACCTCTGTCTGGCGAGCCTTCAGCCTGAACCAGGCAACCCCTTGGGTTAAGGCCTTCTCATAGGTTTGAGCATTTTCCCACTCACACTTCCAGGCCCAAACAGAACCAGAAAGACCCTGACACTTTAAAGATTAGAAACACAGATAAACATTCTATTGCAGCCAGGAGCAGAGGCAGTGGTTTAATCCTGGTTCAAACATAAGGATCTTGCAAATCCCTCTACAGTGTCCACGTTCCTATCTCTCCAAGGTATTGGTTTTTACAATGACACATGGGCAGCAACCACTTAGTTTTCAGCAGCATACCCAAAATCAGAACTCACCTTTGGATTTTGAAAGATGAAATTCTTTACCTGGTATTTTGACATCCTCCATGAGGACAGCTGCCCAAGTGGAAACACTACTGTTTCCATGCTTCAGCACCAGTTAAAGTCATGCTGCCAAAATGCTTGCTTCTTTTTTCTGTTCCATAAGTAGATGCCATACTAAGTAATTTCCTTTCACATTAAGTAATCTGTTAATTTACATTAACTTTTGCACAGGTTTAAGTTACAATGAAAAAAATAAATAATATTTGCTAAGACTGGAGCCAAAATAGTTTCAGTCCTTGAGATGAATAAGGCTCAGCAGCATACCACATGAGCAGCTGACAGCACCCTAATCTAGGAAAAGCTTGGAACAGAGCTGGGCTCTGAATGACCCAGTCCAAGAAAACATGATGAGACACAAACATCAAGCCCTTCCCACTGCAGAAAAATTAGTTCAGTTTAATTTCATTAGCCAGCTTTTACTACCAAATACAATACACAGATTAAATTAAGATCTTTAACAAGATGATTAAAAGATAGATTCAAAGGAAAAAGCAGACAGTGATGATTAATAGACAAGTACCCATGGAGGCAACAGAAGAACAGTTTTTGCAATATAGCATACTGAGTTTGGAAGGCAGAATGTTGTGACACAGGGAAAACAGAAGCTCCCAAACCAGCTATTCTTTGCAACTTGCAATCTTTTACAATTTACTAGCTTCCACTACTTCTCTCCACAGTGCCAGCTCCCATCTCTCTCAGCAGCTTCACAAACAGGAGTTTTGCAGGTCCCAATATATTTAGGAGGGCTGTTCCAGATGCTGTAATTCCAAAACCAAAAAAGAAATTTGTGAGAGAGAGGCTTCTAGTGTGGACTCTGAGTCTCTTCTTTCAGGAATCTGTCTCTGCAGTCACTACAAGGGAGATTAAGCTTCTAGCCAAAGCAATTCCAGTGCCTGAAGCCAGATGATGCAAAGCCTCCCTGCTCCAGCACCACTCCTGCTCTCTTAAGCGCATCCCGTGCACAGCACTCCACATGCCAACTTGGAAGGTCACAAGGAAGACTCTCAGTTCACTTCCAAAGACATGACTTAGAGCAGCGCTGAGCCAACTTACATCTCTGAAGGCAAGGCAGAGAGACTGTTGGAGATAACTCAAAGACAAAATTATAAACAAAGTCTTTCACAGCAATACTGCGCTGATGCAACTTCATCTTTTGAAACTGCCTGAATGACATCCCCACTTCCATATTGAGAGAGCCAGCAGCAAGCAAGGCAGAAAACACAACTCCCATCAAAGCCAACTCCTCTGCAGTAGAGCAGAACTCAGGAAAAGTTGTCAGCCCTTGGCTTGCTTTTAATTTTTATAATATACAGCTTGCCCTAGTTTATACATGCTGCAGCATTAGACAATTAGACATGCTCAAGTATCATTATTCGCCTCACAACTGAACATCCTGTTTTTGCTCCCCTTCCCTCCCCTGAATATGAGCCCTTATAATCATTTTTGCAACTCTCACAGAATAGTTGCCCCACAATGATAATTATTTCACTGTTTAGTAGCTGTACTTTCTGAATCAGTAGTGGCACTATTTCTTAACAGTCTTATTTGCAAATTTTTGCCCAGCACATTTCTTTCAGTCTTCTTTTATTTTCCCTCTTTGTAGGGAAAGGAGTTACTGAAGTTAAGATTGCAAATTTAACCTCACAAGATGAAATATATATAAATATATCATAGAATTATGATGTTTCTTGAGAATTACTAAGCTTTTGAAGAAAGTGTCAAGAAACAGGAGAAAAGGAGGTTGGAGAAAAATCAACAGTTGCAAATACCTTATAAAGCAATCCTACTATAAGGCTTACAGCTTTTTCCCCAAGGCATAGAAACAATGCTTCCCCTGTGACCTTGAGTAACATTAATGTAATGGAAGGGTCACAAACCACCAGATACTTGTAAAATGTCTAACTCTTGATCAACTTTGCCAGAAGGACTGAACTTGGAAAACTGCAAAATATCCAGCAAAATACTGAAACACATTACACTCAGAATACTTGAGAATGGACATTGGAAAAACCTTTAAATTATTTTAAATTATATGCTTCTTTAAAGCAACATGAGTATCCCATACACATGCCAATGAATCAGGTCATGTTATCGTGTGTTCCTATTTATTTACACTATCGGATAATGTTGGAGAGACTTTTCAAATTGCATTGCTGTGACTACTTCTTGTCTAAACCTGCACTGCATTAGTTACCATTAATACTGCTCTGTAGCACCAAATGGCAAGAAAAATAGCCGCTTATTTTGAAAAATGCCTAAAAATGACAGTACTTTAACATCCATCATCTTGCTCCTTGAAGGCCTAAGGAGTTCTTAGCCTGCTTTGGGAGGCTTAGAACAGCTATCACTAATAGCAGATATACCCTATTTTTAGATCTACCTGCTTGTACATATAGCTTCCTAAAACTAGCTGCAGTTTATTCTTAATTTTTTTCTTTCTTGAACATCAGGCATTTGTAGTAGAGGGGCAGGTAGGAGAAAGAAGATATCACTCAGGCTATAATTTCTTAGCTAGATACTCAGATAATGTCTCTTAAAATCTACAGGTGCATTTTGGAGACTTTATTAATGCAATTGCAAAAGCAAAGCAAGTGAAAAAAAAACCTAAGTGTAATTTACCACATGAAGTTTATTATGCCAAACACTGAAATCTGTGGAGCATTAAAACAGAGAAATTACTTAGCCTGCAAATTTAGTTTCTTTCCCTATACATTAAATAATGTTAATTGGCAAATTAATAAGTAAACAATTGATAAGCAACCCTTGTGCTAGGATGAGCATAATCATTGTACACCTTTTCTGACATGACCCATACACTAAGGCTCTATAGCTTCTGAGGATCAGTATTCCTGAAACTGGACACACATGTTTCCAAGGTCCCCAGACAGAAATAGTGAAGAGTAGTTCATCATATCCATCCCAAAAACCTCCAAGTTCTGCCCTTGCAGTTACTCCAGAACTGGATTAAACTATGGATTTATCTGGAAAGTTCAGAGCTTTCATGTCTCAAGGAAGACTAAATAGCTCATGCTCACTATATAGCTCAAGAAGGAGTATCCTCTCAGGCAAAAGCCGGCGAGTTTGCTGCAGCTGAGCTTAGCATTTCAGAGCCTCCTTATTTCTTTATTCCATCCACCCAGAGAAGGCACAGTAGTACTTGGAGTTGAAATCTGCAGGGATTTCTTCTCCAGGTTGAAGAATTATGCTGCTTTGAAGATCTACTATATTTTTACTCACATTTTTCTGTAGAATAACCACATTTTCAGAGATATGGTCACAAGGGACCTATTTTCTCAAAAAACCCCATAAAATTTTCAGACCATGGGTTAAAATGGCCAAACTCAGAAAACTGCAGCAGTCAGTCAGGTGCATCACCATTCCAATTGACCATACAGCATCAGGAGTTACATGGCAATTTCTTGTGTCATTTCCACTTTCTGGAAGATCAGCACAGTGCTGCCACTTGCAGATTCTAAAGGGTGAGGAGCCCAACAGGCCACCCTTGCATCTGTGCTCTTGCCTCTCTGTGGACTTCCTGCAGCATAAGGGAACAGGATGTTCATCATTAGTCAGCCACCATCTGTAGCCAAAAACATCAGATGGCATGGAAAAGGAGTGGGGATTACTCTTCTCTTCCAACCCTATTTTTACAACAAGGTGAAGGCAATGTTCAAGGCATGAGATGAAAGAAAAGATGAACATGACTGAATGAAATTTCTATCTATGGATTCAGGTGGCCAACTGTTGCTGAAGATCATTGATGAACAGACTCAGGGATTCTCTACATCCTATTCTTGAACACTTCCTGAAAGTCAAATATCAGAAGAGCTACATTTGACTGCAACAGAGGTCATTGTTTCAGGCAAATACATTGCAATATAAGACACATCCCAGAATAAAAATATGCAGACAAGAAAGATATTATGCAGGAGAAAAATAGCCCACTAAACTGCAACACTATTTCAAAGTTCCATATCACTGAGGATCATGATTAAAAAAAAAAAATTAAAAATTTAAAAAAATAAGGCTGCTGAGTGAAGTAGCGCAGAATTTTTTTCCTTAAGTATCTCAGTGGCCAGTTCATGAAACTGTTTAGTTGCCATAGGGGGTTGGTAAGACTTTATATTAGGGATCATTTTACAAGAAAACTTGGCTCAAAAGACCAAGACAGAAGAACCTAGAGAAGAGAAAAATCTGATTTCTCTTATTTCACTCCCAGCTTTTTTAGAGTATGCAATATGATGTGTGACTGCAATATGACTCAATGTCTCGTGTGAACATGCACCAGTATTAATAGAATTCTTCAGCCCCAAAATTAGCCTGCAGGCAGATAACCAAGTATTCAGCAGCTTGAGCCCAAATTTCTTCCAACACTACACAAGTGCTCAAGGAATTTAACATGATTTATATTTACTTTTCCAATCTCAATCTCTTACTGTTGGATGAGAGGCAAGCCTTGCTTTTTAGGTTTACAGCCCTCTGAATGAGAGGAGACTTGATGGCCTGTTTACCTGACACCGTAACCTACTTCACAGAAATGCACCTGCCCTAATTAGTAAAAGAAAATAAAAAATAAATTCGGAAGAATTGTATCAGCTCCAGGTTTTTTACTGGACTGGGCCACTGAGAGGAGCGCACTAACAGAGACAAGATAAATTTCAGTGCCTAATTCATTCTTTTACACTTTTTCTATCTCTTAAATGTTATTCTTAGACCAATTTTAGGTCTCCCCAGTTGTTCCTGCACTTCTGGAGTTTAATCCATCTCATTTAGAGCCAATCTCTAGCATGTCTGTCCCACGCAGCAGTGTAAACAAACCTGGAGTTGATGGGACTTTTCCATATTCTTGAGCAGGTAGAAGCAACACTGGATGCTTTTAGGAATCCTTTTATGAAAGTCAGCCCACAAACACAGAGTAAGAGTACAGGAAGTCAATGTAGTGCTCTCAGTTGTGTCATTTGGCTCATATGCCATTTTTAGCCCATATTCTTCAATTGATATTATAGGTTTATCTAACATAAAAAGAATAATTATTAGATGTCCAGTATATTAGAATTCTAAGTATATACAAAAGTATGTATTAACAAAACAGAAAAATTAACACTTAGTAGAAACTATACATAACATCTAAAAATATATCACTACTGAATTGCAATGGAGATTGATAAAGATAGAGCTTTATACATTTATGGATAAATAATGCAATTAATCATGTGCATGTGAATTTGCAGAAGAGAGAAAGATTATCCCTTCATGTTCTGTAACACTGACAGCCTTAGGTTAAATATAATTTCAAAGTGTTGCTTAGCTGAATCTAGCATTTCACTCTTTTGAGGAAATGGTTGGGTCCCACTTAAAAGACCAATAATCCTGCAAAGAGGAGGACCACATAACCACAAGCAACTAAGAAACACTCCAACAATCAATTATTAGAAAACATTTACCAACAGGCCTGGCAAGCTCTAAAATAATTTAACATTATTTTATAGCAGTTGCAGGATATGCTGCTGTTTAAATCACACACTAAGCATGAGAGAACAGCTCCCAGCAAGAAAAGTCTCCTGGGAGAAGCTCCAAAGCCATCACCACAATAAGACATTTCAGAATGTTACTTACATTTGACATTATCCTGGGACTTGGATTACAGGAATAGCTGTCCTGGGGAGGACAGGGAAAGTCTTGATTGCAGCCCCTCTGAAATTTTCATTTTTCTCACAACAGTGAAAGCAAGCCATTAGGCACAAAACATTTCCAACACATTTCATTTGCAGGTGCTTGGAGGAGAATCAAGTGAAGAAAAGGGCCAGATGCACAGAACTGCAGAAGGCCACTGTGTGTCCCACTTACAGTAATTTCCTGAATATAAGC
>VRYO01002778.1:725271-813242 GCA_009812075.1 Sialia sialis | reverse complement strand
GCTCCTCTGGTCTGTGAAAAATGCTTGCAATTTGAGCAACTGACAGCAAATCCCACGTGGCCCTGAGCCCGCTCTGCCCACTCTGAGCTCACGCCGCCCCCAGCCCCCGAGCCAGCATTGCTCCGAGCCTGTGCCACCCACCCCGAGCCGGCGCTGCTCTGAGCCCCCTCCACCCACCTTGCCACACAGCACGGGGAGCCAGCACCGCTCAAAAGCGACATGGGGAGCCTTGGCAGCCTGCACTGGGGGCGGGAGTGCCAGGACCCATGGCATGGGGGTGGCACCTGGGGTGGCATTTAAAGGTTTCACCAGTCTGTGAAAACTGTTTGCAAATTGAGCAACTTGACAGCAAACCCTGTGATCACGGGATTCTTTTACTAACTCGTTACTTTGTTGCACATGGATACGCGCTTTTTTTTTTTAAAGTGCGGCTTATATTCAGGTGCGGCTTATAAATGTGAAATTATTGTACTTAAAAGTGGATAAAGCACTCAGTCTCAGGTCCCTTCTCTGAGAATGAGAAAATAGCCATTGTGTGTACACAGGACTATGCTGGCTAGAAGCCCTTAGTGCTACCCCAGCACTGCAGGAGATAAACACACAGGAAGGTGGTGCTGGGGGTTACTACACAGTCCAATAAAAATTGGGAACAAGTTCATAGAGGCAGGGACCAGCTCTGTCATAAAAGTTTCACAGTCGTAGGGGAGGCTGCCTCTGAAGTTCTTAGCTTGCAGCTTTCCCCAAATTACAAGTCTCACATATAAAATACTTAGATAGCAGAAGTAGTCAGTGGAATCTGATATTTTCCCTATGTCAGAAGTTAGGACAGTTTCCTTATAGATAGAAACTCTCAATTCTAGGTGTCACTACATCCTCTTAGCATCAGGAAGGAGGACTGAGGGGTGCCCTTGCTCATCTTCTTGCCTCCTCCTGTGCACATCTAGCAGGGTGCTGGAAGGCAGCAGCCGTAGGTTAGCGTTTCCACAGCATCATCTCTACACCAAAAAAGATGAACAAAATCAAACCTTTGAGAGCTGCCCTGCCCTTAGCACTTACCCCCACTACCATCCCAATCACCACTTCCTTCTGACATACAACCTGTCTACCAAAACGTCCATTTGCAGCTGGATAACAAGCTTTACCTAGAATATCAAGAACTACTAACCTGGGGGAAATATGACCTTTCCTCTACGTTTCCTCCACCTCCAAAAGTCTGCTTTTGTTGCTCCCTTCTCTGAAAGAGCAACTAATGTGGAGGCAAACTGAGGGCAGAGGGGCTGCAGAAGAAGGTGATGAAGGCAATGCCCACAATTTAACAAGTGAACTGTTTGGAGATTCACCTGCTTGTGAGCCTCTTCTGCTTCTACTCTCATGGGAGAGGAGAGGGATCAGACTCCCCTGTCTATACTTGGGTAATTAAACCTTACGGACAGACTGTTGTGCTATGTTATTGAAAATATCAGCCTTCCAAATGTGTCACTCACCACAGTAACTCGTTCCTGCACTGACATTCCAAAAAGGCTTCTGTGACCCTCCCTCAGCACATTCTGCAGCCCAGTATTCTGTTGCCTCCAAGCAGCATTGATGTCCCCTAATGAAAATAAGCCCTTTCCTTTTCCTGGCTGCAGGGCAGGCACTGTGACTCAGCACAAGCTACTGTGTCAATAAACACGGTGGGCCAGGTCCACCTTGACACAGACAGCCCTTTGGCACCCTTCTGGTGATAATACCAGAAAGCACTGATGGCATCTCAAGTGCTCCTTATGCATAATTTTTTTTTTTTTTTTTGTGCTAGGGACATGTGAAGTAGCCTCAGGATAAATGAAATCAGGCTGAGACAGGACAGAAATGCTACCATGGTATTTCTGTGGGAACTTTCCCAAAAGTCATCTCCCACTGAAACTCTACTCTTGGCTGATGCTCATTCTGCTGGTCACATGTGGCTCCCAGATCTTTTCAGCTCATCAGCCTCTGAACATATGTGATGGCGTCTCTGTGTGGTGGAAAAAAATAAAGGAAAAAAGAAAAAAGGTGACTCTGCTTCCAGCACCACAAAGGATATGAGCAAGCTGTGTGTGCTTCTGCAGCCCATGTCAGTCAGTAAAATTAGATCCTTACATCCCTCTCCCTTGAAGACAAGTAACTAGCTACATATCAGGCTGTGCAGGTCTCTGTTAGAGGCATGAGTGCAGCAGAGAAGAAGAATATTGGCTTGGTTCTGCCATTGCCAAGGTCTTTCCAACAGCTGGTCATCTTGGAGAACAGCAGTGAACAGTCTGCAAGGGCTTCTTGGAGATTTAATGGGCACTTCTCAAATCATGGTATAAATATATATACATATAGTACAGTAATTTCACAATTATAAGCCACACCTTTTTCATTGAAGAATCCAGCCTACCCCAGCAGTGCAGCTTATATTCAGGTGCAGCTTATCTATGGACAAATCCCAGTGAAATGCCAACCCGGAAGTGAGAGCCGGCTGGAAGGGTGCCTGGGGCTGCCTTTAAAGGCTTTGCTGGTCTATGGAAACTGTTGCAACTTGAGCACCTGACACCAAACCCACCTGGCATCGATTCTGTTACTAATTTGTTACTTTGTTACACATGGATCCTTGCTTTTTTAAAAAAAAAAAAAAAAAAAAGTGCGGCTTATATTCGGGTGCGGCTTATATATGGACAAATCCTGTGGTCTACCCGGCTACCGGGAGATGCGGCTTATAATCAGGTGCAGCTTATAATTGTGAAATTACTGTACTTTCTTTTAATTATTACTATGATGAGTTTCCTTTTCAGTACAACATAGGAATAAAATACCTGCACATTTGCAATTATTTTACATTATAGATTTTTTTAAATTTGCTTTTATTTAAGATGAAAGCAAACAGTCCAAGGTTATCCTGAAAAGGATCTAGGCATGTGAACCTTTTGCTAATTCCATCTACAGGGAAAACAGACTACCTCAAACTTTTTACAGGATGTTTCATACCATAGTAAATGCAATAGAATCAACTGATTGCCTGAGAAGGGTCAGATGGGCTAATTTTCCATAGATATGGCCTGTACTGTCTCTGGTGTCTATGCTGAAGGTCATACTCGAGTTTTTTACAGAACTGTTACCATTCCATGCAAAATCATTTGCAAACTATATTAGAAACACTCACTATAGTCTTTTTGCCCTCTGTCCCTGTGTCCTCAGTAAAAGGGAAGTTGATTGAAAATGCAGACTGATGAGCACTTCTGTGGAATATATACTAAGGATGCCCCAAAGACTGTGTCAATCTGGACATTTGCTGACCACAATTTTCTCCTTCAACTTGAGTCAAAAGCATTCAAGAAAAAACAGTAAAAATCATCCTGAAAGGGTTAAGTTTTCCCCTTACAGCTTCTCTAAGCGGAACTTATATTCTTAGTCTGACTTAAGGATATGGAATAGAAAGGCTGCCAACATCTGTTGTGGTCAGAGACAGATAAAAGAGACTAATTCAGAGCTGGAAGAATCCATGTACAGGATTCTGTGTTGCATTACCCTCTCCATAAAAGCACACAAAACACTATTGGTGAGCATGGGAGGTGGGTGCACACCTAAACTTCTTCACACAGAGACCCAGGAGTTTCACATGTTTATAGGTACGCCCATCATCTCGCAGAGAGCACATGAAACCTTTAACTTCTAACTGGGGAACACCAAGACAAGAATACTTCAGAAACACTGGGTATATAATCACACTGCTATATCGTGGGGGGTGAATGAAAGAAAGATGAGAGACAGGTGATTCATGAGCCTGCCAAGCATTGGAAAAGTTAGCATAGAACAGATTAATGTGCTAAGTAACTTTGGATGTGGATTATCCCAATCTTTATTAAGGTGGCCTGACCAAGAGTATCCACATAGACACATGAAGAAAATCTAATGCAGTTTCACTCACACTCTCAGTTATTAAACACACTTTGTGTAGACAAGCCTACAACTTACTAAGACCAGCAACTCTTTACAAAGAAGCCAACTGCATTATGACAAACTATGATGGGCATATAGTCAAAGCCAGCTCAAAATCTACAGACTGCAAAACTACTGTGTCTTTATCTTTTCCAGAATGGATTTTACTATAGTAAGGTAACGTCAGGATCTGAAGTGGATTTCATAGAACAGCTATTTTAAAATAGGAAGGGAAATCCAGGCAGGCAACCTGATTACAAGTGAGACTGAAGCCCACTGTTTAGTATCTAAAGGTTGTTTTGGTGGATGCTCTGCTGTCTTAATGCCAGGGAAGCAGCCAGTAAAGCCAGTAGAAACTATGCCCAAGGCAGCCAGCCTGACTCTTGTATCATAAAACAAAATCTATACCTCACCTTTTGTTAGCATCAGTGGGGAAGATTCAGGCATAGAAATAAAATTCCCCAGGGCAAATGGACAAAGGGATGCAACCAGTCAGAACCTCAACAGTTGAGATAAAGTCTCCTCTAAATACCTCCAACCATTTCAAATTTCATTTTGCACTTCTTGATCTTAACAGCCTGCAGAACTTTATTGAATATTTATCCTTTGATACAGAAAATTCAGTTGGAATAGACATGATCCTGCAGCTCAACTGCTGACCAAAAGTTAGCACACGTTAAGAGCATTGAGCAAATACCCCTTATCACTGACAGGCTTAGGACACAAATCACCTCTCTAGAAAGCAGATTATAGTGTCTGACCACCCTCTCAGCTTCCTAATGTTAAGCCTGAAGCCTCCCACACAGTTTTATCAGATTATAAAACACTGGTTTGCACCCAGCACTGCATCAATAATTAGGAACTCTTGAACAGCAGTTTCTTCTCATTTACTTTTAATTGCACATGTCTTTCAGTAAACAGGTGTCAATTTAAAGGCTGGCTTTGCTAGCTCATCCACAGCATCAAACTTTTTGTTAAGCCTAATTTTTTTTTTCTACTCAATAGCACAATTATGTATTAAATACAAAGAATTGTTAAATCATATTTATTGAGGTTTTACCACTGTTGGAGACACATATTTTGCAACATTAAAAGCCTCAAAATATGTTTTAAATTATAAATAAGTATTTGTTTTGTCATATTGTTTGGTTTTGGGTTTTTTGCAAATATAAATATGTTTTGAATAACTGATCTTTACTTTAGATGCATGGAAATCAATTATTTAAAACATATTTTGAGGTTTAAACAACAGTACCATGTCTACCTCTTCCATAATCTCAGCCTGCATCTATTAAAATCAAGATGAATCTGCTGCTTAAAAACAACTTGCTACAGCTAAATGAAGTATCTGATAGAGCTCTTAGATCCCACTGCCTGTACTTCAGTTCAGTAATAAGCCCAGGAGGCTGATAGCAGCCTTTGCACAAGACATGATCCAGTAGGATTTTGCCATCCCAAACTGGCAGACTCCAGGTCAGTATTTCTGTGACTGCCATAGCAGATCCCTGCAAAAAGGCAGGGTCTCAGCAAGAAATGGGAGACTTTAGCACACCACACAAGCTCTTCATGTTGCACAGTCCAAACCAGATTTATCTGGAGCTAATTTACCACGTGTAATTTATAGCAGACCCTCGCTGGAACTGCACTTGCACTCTTGCAGTGCTTCAGATGTAGATGCAATAGTGAGTTGCCACTCTGGATGGGTGTTAACACACAGGTCCAAGTACAAAATCCAGCACCCAGAGACACCATGTGGCTCTTTAGCTCTCCTTGAGAGAAGCTGAGCCAACAGCTGGGCTACACATACCCATGTGTAGGATGTAACCCTGCTACTTCTGACAGGTATAATACAGGTTATTTTCTTCTTTTTAAGATTCTACAGTGTTCTTCAATACATAATGAGGTCAAATACTTATGAGGTTTTCAGCCTAAGAAATTTGGGGTTTTAACTTCTAACATGGTCCTTAGACATGCTGAATGCTGCATCCACATAACAGAAGAAATGCACGAGGAATACACAACTTTCTTACCAAACTGTGAGGCCCTGGTAGCCTTTCACAGTGTTTATGAGCATGGAATTCAGCAGGCACTATCTAATAGTCTGTTGTATGTCTCATTATGTCTCATACCCAATCTGTAAGTTGCATACCTGAGCCACAGCCTGCAAAGCAATAGCAGCCACCCAGGAATATCTGCCATACATGAGGGAGAAGTGCTTTGGAAATCATACATTGAAGGCATGCCCCCAGTGTACCCTGCAATGTAGGGCAGATACCTAGCCTTCAGCAAGTCACCTCCCAGAGAAGCAGCATCATCCTCAGCAGATGACCTCTTCATCAACACTGGAAAAGATCCAAAATAAGCAGAAATTAGATATTTTTATTGCAATTGCAGCATCAGAAGTCCAAACCTAAAGTAACAGTCTTGTTGCTTTTTCTCCAGAATGGTGGGAGCAGCTTTTGTTCAACCCAGTGCAATGCTTTCTAGATATTAATACACAGAAAGTAGATTATATTCCTCTGCAAGTACCTTAGACCCATAACACCATTGTACTATCAAAAAACAACCTTTAGCAATCTCATACCACCCCAATATCCTCGCTATTTTCAACAGGGAAGCAAAGCCTAACACTGTATAGGCAGGGACCAGAGTGGTGAACATAAAGCTAGACCACCACCCTAAAATCTAGAATAGCCTTTTGGCTTGACCAGAAGGAAGGAGTTCTCTCATGCTGCATGGGGCAGTAGCTCCTGAACTGCAGAGCAAAGCACCAAACTTGCAGGACAGCACAAGCCTCACCAAAATTGAAACAAGTAGATTTTCATTAGCCGAATTTGCAAACGCATTACATCAACAACACATCAGGGTCTTAATATTCATTTTAATTGCTCACTCCCCTCTGGGAAAGGACCGAAGACCTTTCTTGGATATTTTTTCTAAAGTAGCAGAAATTGTTACAGCATCAAGTATAGCATCAGTGTTTAATGTTCTCATATTGCAAACCCTCAGCCACACACAGCAGTCTCACCAGCTTTGATATTTATCAGTGATAAGAGAGTTCTTTTAAATCCTCACAGCAGTCAAAACACCCTGCCAGAGAAAGCCTGGAGGATAACCAAGGAGACAGGACAAGGCTGGATTCATTATTATTTTAACAGCAGCCCACTCTTTCAAATCAGTTGATACTTCTGAAGGCTGTTTGAGTGGTGGAACTGTTTTTAGGCTATTAATTTGGTGTAAGTATTTACTCTGAATAATATTTTTGTGATTCAGCTGCCAGATCTCTTTTATCTGTAGCAATTTCCAGTTAGTAGGTGTCATTTGCACATTGCTTTACATATATTTAAGGTTTTATGAATTAGCCGTGTGTTTCCCAGCTTTGTAACAGATTTCCAAGCTTCTTGCAAGAGCTGATTCAGCAGTAGGACACCATAGGCTACAATATCATCAAACATAACTTGAGCAACAGATACATATTTTGGCTTTATCCACTGCATCAGAGGTATAAAGTATTAGGAATACCAGCTTTAGGAAAACAGCAGATGTTTTTGCTTCCATAAGACCACATATTAAAATATGAGTTAGTAATGGAGAACATACCTACAGCTTTCCATGGACTATCACTATTTTAAGCAGCTAAAATAAAGGAATGTCTTCTCATTCTTTTGCCTCTGCATCCATGGATTTTATGGCACTTTTTACAGTCTGTCTCTAACACCACCACTGCTTGGCACCCAGCAGTCACAAGACAAGAATTGAGCCTCAAAAGGCTTACAGCTAAAAACAAAAGAAAAATTATCTCAGGGACAAAACCTTGTAAGACCAATAAACACTATGCTCCCATTTCATAGATGGACAGCATGGACATTCTGCATTATATTTAGCATACAGAGCCTGCAAAACAATACAGCCCAGGTTTTATCCAGGCTGGGCAGGCACACAAGTAAGAAAACAGAATTGATTCAGTTCTTCAGCTTAGCATTTTTCAAAAGCCCCAAGCTTCCATTTATAACAGACTTACACCAGTTTAGATATTGCTTACCCCTCCTCCTTTTTCCAAGCCTCAGCTTTCTCCATTGTGCATCAAGGAGGGCAGCAATCACCCACAGCAGTCCCTGCCCACAGCACAGCAGGAAAGAAGGGAACCCACTTCCTCAGCCCCTCAGCCCTTTATAGTTTGTTTTGCCACCTGGTGTGAGATCCAGCTGGGATGAATCCTCCGGAACTGCTCCACCCAGAACACCAGGCTGTGTAATTCATTCAGCCTCATGGCTGTCAGAGCAGAAAAGGAGCCAATCCATCTCCCACTGCAGTAGCAATTCTTCCCGCAATTCTGTTGCGGCAGCAACTTCTGCAGAAGGCCCAGAAGAAAAGTGGTGTGAGCTCTTTACAAAGTTCCTTCAGAAATCTTTCCAATATTTTCCAGTTAAAAAAAAATCTACCCCCTCTTCTCCATGAATAAAGCCTTCCCAAAGAAGTCCTGCTTGCAGTCAAAATTACACTGGTGCTTGGTTGGCACAGACCTTTCACAAGGACCACAAAAAGAGTTGAAAGTTTTCAAATGATAAGGAATCACCAGCATTCCCCATGGAAAGAAAAAGCTATCAGCAGCAGCCTAAAAACAAAAGAGTTGAATTTTGTTTACAATACTTCACTATGAGAGCAAACTGGGCCACCCATTTAGAGCTGGATCCTGCTCCCTGGCTGTGCAGCTATTTTTAACTCCTGTGTTTTCATAACAAGTCTGGCTATGAACTTTGCTACAGCTCCTCATACAAAGAGAATTCATAGACTTTCAGCAAGACTGCCATGATTTAGATTAGATGGCAATTTTATCTGAAGAAATGGCCAGGAAGAAAGGGGCTTGTCTTACTCAGCAGGTATGTGCCTATGTGTATTAGGTTAGGATGTTTTCATGCTGGTGATGAAATACAGTCTGCTTGCTCTCAGTCATTCAACCTGCAGAGCACAGAGAGAGAGCATTCATATCTCCTGGCTTTCCAGAGCACATCTGTATGAAACTTAAAGAGTTTGTTGTCTGGTTTGGGGTTTTTTCCCCCGGGGCAGTTGTTTTTGTGTTTTTTGGGGGGTGGTGATGGTGTTGCTCTTTATTTTTTTTTATATATTTCTGTATATAACAAGCACAGGTGGATCTGCCCTACAGCTGCCCAACCGTGCTACTGCATGTCCAGAAGCTTTTCCCATCCAGCACCAGCAAGATCTACTCACATTGAAGTTAAATTTATGACATTCTCATATAAATCCTCTGCCTCAAACAGCTAGGGCTTTGAGCAAAATTTGAGGGATTTATGATAAAAATCACCGGGCATAGGAAAACATCACTGAGGTTAAGCCAAAGCTTCTCTAGCTGTGGGTCTGCAAAGCAAGTGTATATTTTGGCCATAGCGTGACCTCTGTCCTCTGTGCCTGTTGCCACAACAGCCAGCTTTGCCTGCCCCTGACAGTGAAGCCCAGTGCAAGCAAAGTTGTCACAAAAGTCATGGTGTTGACTGCCGCATGTATCTCACAGCACATTGCTTCTAAGGAAACCTGTAAGGGTTGGTACCTCCGGGTCCCTGCAAAAAAGCAGGAGAGGGATGTGTGGGACAACCTGGTCTTGAAGACAAGCAACACTCCTACAACCTTCGTTCCATGTGTTTCTTTGGTGGCATGTACAAGTGGAATTCCTCAAAGCTGGCTGCAATACAGATGACACAGATGAAGCTGAAAACTCTGTTCCTTCCCAGTGGCTCCCTCCAGAGTCTGGCTTTTAGCTTCCTGAACTTCAGGGGAAAGCTTTATTTGGGGGCAGTGAAGGTGTTGATGGCTTGGGGTTTTTTTAATATCTACATGGTTTCCTTAGGTTTCCTAAGATAGAAAAATTTAGAAATAAAGCAGCCAAATACATAAATAAGAGTAGAGTAAAAAAGAAAAAAAAATATGTCACCCTCAAGCAGTTCCATCAAGGGATGACATTTTAAATCACATCATGTCTCACACCCATTTCTTAGTGAAAAATAAATCATGAACAGAGTGCAAGCCAATTTTTACTTTAAAAAATGTTGTGTCCTAAGGCTCTCTTCTTGAACTTCAAAAGCATACTTCATAATTACTCTACCTATCAAAGGAAACTCAGTATTTCACCTCCAACCTCGCTCTGCTTGTGTTATAATTTTAATTGTTAATAAATTATATTAATTTTAAACTGGTTATTCTCTCTTGAAATTACATCTTCCAAATGTGTATGCAAACTTACTTTAAATTAACATATTTACCTTAAAATTATATATCAGTAATTTGTTTATGACTTTTCTTGCCTCTTAATTCTTATATTAGGATTTCAGTCTTCGGTTACCTTATTTAATTTTATTTGAAAACTATTCTCTCACTTTAACAGTCCAAACCTCTTTCATACAGCTTGAGATCTCTGGAAAGCAGAAACTTTTATTTATCTAGCACATTTATATGTTTTTGTTTGGACTCATCATTCTGCACTGCAAGGTCTTTTGTCACTGCAAGCTTAAGACAGCTGGAAAATGTGGAGGTCTTGTTTGCAATCTAAAATCTGCTCTTACAGGTGCTTGCAGTCACTCCTAAAGAATACAACACATTGGAGATTTTAGCAGGGCGACATTATTTTCTTTAATGCACAGTCCTTGCAAATACATTCAAGGAAGTCAGGCATGGCAGGTCAGGTGTTTTCTGTGGAGGAGAGGGTGCCTCTGGACAGGGAAGCAAGGTTCAGTGTATATTCAAGTATGATAATGAAGGCATCATTCTTCATGGATTCCCACAGTCAGCATTTAAGAGTCCTCCCTGATTTATCAAGGCTGCTTAATGGATGAATATGCTTAAATGGATAAATAACAATTGCAAAATGGTAGAAAAATTTCAACACATTGTAGCCAAAATGACATAAATCAACATTCTTTAAAACTCCAGCATGCAGAAAATACCTTCATGGCAGGACCAACCAAAATAGCTTGCAGAATCTTGTGCCTGAGAGCAACCTGTGCTGGGAAGCAGGCAGGGAAGTTCACATCCAAGCAATGCTCAGCTGGATTCTGAGGCTCTCAGCATGGATCAAGGCATCCTGGAGCACATTGCAAAGGGAAAAGCACTTCCAGTTGGTGAACTCAACTACGTGGCTGAACAAAACATTTCCTCATTGAAAGAAATATCTTCCCAGAGATGCCTTTGGGATTTCTGGGCAGAACACAGGAAAGAAAAGCAAAGCAGAGATTGTCCCTGGAGAATACATAAGATCAGTGCCTACAGGACACTGTTCAGCACCAGGTGTGTAATCTTTAGTCTGCAGGGTGATTTTTTAATTAAAAAAAAGATAAGATGAGAACTCTCTCACTCTTCCAGTAAATTACATATATGCATTCAATTTTATTTTTTTTCCAAGTATCAGTACATGACTACTTTTTTTTTTTGCCAATTCTAGATGAACTCTGGCTACCAAATCTATGAGACAAATAACCTGTATCTCAGATCTCTACTTCTGTCTCTATGTCTACTACTCCCCAAATCTGCCACATTTTATCATCCTGCCCTCATTATTCTTTATGCACAACAGTCTTCCTGTAGGAAAGAAACCCAGGTCTTGCTCTGCCTTCATCCAAGCGCTATGTTCGCATTCAAACCCAGAGTCAATCACCTTTTGTGAGTCCTAGTGACACGCATCACCAGGGTGGATGGACAATATCACAGGAAGATGGAAGAAGTACAAGTGCACCAAAGAAGAAGAGTTTCAAACCAGATTCATGGTCTTGAGTAAATCTCAAGGCAGGCTCCCAAGTCCCAGCTCATCGAGATGAAAATGTAGCTCCTAATTCTCCCCATATGTTTCAAACAAAATTCTATGAATGAAAGATGGATCTCCTTTCCAGTTGCTCCCTTCTAGCACAACCCACCCAATTCCAGATTAACCCATCTCCTTCTAATTCTCTCTCCTCTGTGTGGTCGAAAATAAAGCAGGGAGCTGCACCAACAGAGATACTGGCTTTCTCCTTGCCAAAGGAGCAGGCGCATGAGGTAGAAGGCAACATTTGCTGGAAACTCAGATGTTGAAACACATGTTTTTCTCCAGAAAAATGACAGAGGAAAGAATCATGTGGAATGCGGCAGTGCAGTTCCTCTCTTTTATGTTGCGAGAACTTCCAAAAGAAAAGTTTCTTTCAAACAAAAGTGAGGCATGGGTAGTTTTCCAAATGTTCTCGTTTATTTATGATAGTTGTCTTCATTTAATGAGCAACGTGTTTTCTCTCAAGTCTGGCATAGCCACTGGCTGAAGCAACAGATGTACCACACTGATGATCCTAAAGAACAAAAACACATCTGTCTGCAGTAGCTCCTTTGGACTCTGAGGACCAAGTGTAAAAGCCTGTGGGAACTTCACAGAGATTTAAAGTCCTAATTTATTCATTGTTGATTTATTTATATACCTTTATGCAAGAGCTTTAGTGCTACACGATAATGTATATAGAAAATTTTTGGACACAAATTACATTTTTTCCATATTTTAATATACCAAGAAAAAAAAATAGAAGAAGCTTTAGTCATCTATGAAATGTCATACTGTTAGATCTTTGTGTTTTGAGGCAGGCATAGGACATTTTATAGTGTACACAATTGGCACACCTGGGAAAACACATACACTGCTAGCTAAAACGCCTAATCTCTTCTTTAGCACATTTACGGTTTAATTACAAAACCTACTGAACAATTAAAATTCAGGTCAGCACACTGCAGCAATATCAGGCTTTGATGTGGGTCAGTGTTGGTCACAGTCCTGTACTCATTACATAGGTTAATCAATTTGGTGGAGTAAATATGACAGGACTGACCAAAAATCTATGTAATTACCATCGCTCTGAGAGCACAGGCAAGCACAGCTGGTTGATGTGTTTGTAAGAAGTATTATTTCTAAACAAGCAGAGATCCAGAGCTGTTAGTGTAAAGCAGATTTGTTTCTTCTGCGAGCAGTCCGTCTCATTGCTGCTGTTGATCTGCACGTGTGACACGCAGCAGAGTGTGCACCCCCATGCCAGCTCCCTCACACACACAGACAGTGCAATCGTACAAATGGATTGGCACAGCTGAACTGGGCTGGGAATGTGTTTATGACTGCCCCAGTCATCTTCACGCCCCAACCCAGCTCATGAGACCTGCTGGTTTTGGACTTCACAGAAATGGATCACTACAGCCAGATCAAGGATTGCTTTCTCTTGCCCAGACATGGATTCCTCTCAATCCCCAAATAACAGAAACTCATCACAACCTTCAGACAGATCGTTATTTGTCCAGCATGAGGGATGCAAAAGACAAAGGTGACAAACCCCTCTGAACTGGAGAAGAGGGATTGCTGCTGGTTTTGGATAGGATGCACAGAGTTTGCTTCCTGCCCTGAAAGCCAGGAGTTATCAGGTTGTTCAGCCTGGGATTTTCGCAATAGTCACTGAATTTCCCCTGAATAGAGAGTGACAGCGAGGAGGTTTGAGCTGGGATTTTTGCAACAGTCACCAACCTCCCAGGGAAATTCAGTGAGAGCTGAAGAGTTTTGATCCCTCGCATGGAAGTTGATAGCAAATTAATATGCAATTCCATGGGGGCAGGAGTAGGTCTGGGTGCCACAATCCCATAAGCTCTTTTGAAAATCACTGCCTTAAATGGTAATATTCTGATATTCCAAATATGTGGGGTTAGGTAATTTTTTCTAATTCTTGAAAATATATTAGTCATAATTTTCTTCTGCCTTTCAGTTCCTATGAGATAAAAGGAGCCTGGCTTTACAAGCAGCAAGATTTACCAAAATAGTTCCAGAGGAGTTTAAAACCATTTTCTACAGTATTTCTGATTTTTTTCCCAATTTTTCTTTCTGTAAAATGTGTGCCATACAGGGTGTAGGACCAAAGGCACTGTCCTGGCAGAGCATTTGCCTGGGCTGACTCTTGGACGTTTGCAATGGGTGCCAGCTGACCCCTGTTGCTCGCCCCGGTGGCATCAGTCCCAGGAGCAGCTAGCCAGTCCCAAGTGGCAAGGGACCAAAGGAGGGGGCTGCAGGAGCAGCTGGAGGGCACACACAGCCAGACAGTGCATGACAACAGGGCACCGCAGCGGCCCGCTGGGCTTTCACTAGGGTGTGTCAAAATATTAAAATAGGGCAGTAAAGAATAAAATGCTTTTTTAATAAACCATGGGCTGTCCCTTTGTAAACCAGAAGTTCAGCTGCTGTGGAGACAAAGTCTGTGTCTCCTTATGCTTGTTCACTGGTGCCTCTTTCAACAGCATCCACAGAGTCTATAGGAACAGCAATAACAGAAGCCTTTAAGTGTTGCTGCAGTGCTAATGCTTACTACTGAGAAAAGGCATTGATGAACAGATCTTTACTGCTCATTTTATGTTTGAGTCCTACTCCCTACAACACTCTGCTCTCTCGTGCTCCCCACCCACTGCATTTAAACGAACAAACCACGTTTTCTTCATGTCATCTCCAGCCATCCCAAGAGCTTTGATCACCAAAGGAAATGTGTCAGAGCTGGCAGTGTTCTCATTCTGGGGAAAATGTTGATATTTTGGACTTATTTTTCTTGTGCATCTGAATGACAGCAAATATTTTCAACTGGTTTAGTTTTCCAAGGAAGAAAAGCACTCTGGTCAGGATAGCTTATTTCACTTAGCTTTAACGTATCATTTGTAGGCTGACTTTATTTATTTTTTTTAAACTACTTTAAAACTGCCTCCTAGAAAACAAATGTTAAACAAACCTTCAAGGAAGAAATTGTTTGGAAAAAACTGAAGCTGCTTATTGTGGCAGTAATCAAAAAGGACATATTAATATATTGCTTTTATATTTTCAAATAAAATTCACTACAATGACCACAAAGGCACTATACATTTTTCTTTAGGAAAATTTAAAAAAAAAAGAAGAATGGTGTTTTGTGTGGAAAAGCATTCTGAGCAATTTTTCATGAAACTGCCAGGGACAAATACGATGTCTTTTTGCTCTCTCTCACCTCCTTATTACTGAGTTTTACTCCCAGCTGTTCTGTGGGGTTAACTGGGTCTCTGCAGATATGTGGGAGCAGACAGTGTGTTACCCCTGAACCGAGTTAGTGGAGTAGCAACACCCCATTAGGGACTGTAGAAATATGAATCTGTAGCAGACTGGGAAGTGTCAGTCACTGGAGACTTCCCTATCACCCTTCACAGCAGCAGAACTGGTCCCACCGTGACCATTTTCCTCTGACTCAGGAAACCTCTCGTGGCTTCCTTTTTATTCCCAAGCCTAAGCAGCACGGGCAGTCCAAGGGCAGCACAGTGCAGAGCCAGCAGGAGGTGCTCCTATAGCAAGGAAATCTGTCCAACAGAATAAATCCTACATCTGTGGCACCAAATTTCCCTTCTGCTCTAATATAAAACACGTTTGGCATACTCAGAAAAAGGGCTTTTGGCATAGCAGGGGAACCAGTTTGGGCTCTCCTACTGCAGAAACCTAGACAGATGCAGTATTTCTCTTGTTTTTAAGTTACTGTAATCAAACATATTGCAATAGAGAAAAAAAATAAATGAAAATATGTTGTTAGGTCCTAGTAGACTTGCAATTTCGGAATTTCTTTTACAAATGCCCATAGAGTATTCTGTCTTTATCCTCCCAAGTCACTGAGAATAACACATCAAAGAGCATGTTTGCATTTCTATAATAGATAACAGCATTGACATAAGCTTCAGGGTTCATACAAACTATAAACTGAATTACCAATCACCTGTCTCACGTATTTATAAACCGTAAGTCGAGCCTGGAGGAAAAAAATTCCAACTACAGGTGAAATAATTATTCCAAAGCTTTAAAATAGTCACTTCTGAGCTACATTCTGAATTCTGGTGGATGTGAATTATCAGTTTGGTTTGCACCAGCCTCTGCTTGCCTAGCAGAAATCAGATGGTAATATGGGCTCTGATCACTGCCATGGCAAGGTTGACATCACTGTTTGAACAAGAGATTTTGTAAAAGCTGCAGGTCTCTGTCTCCCCTGGCTGAGGAAGGAAGGGATTTCCTCCTGCCATGCTCCTGCATTGCCTCCAAAGCCCACAAGAGCCGGCAATCCCGCAATCCTCCGAGACACCAGAGCCACAGCTGATGGCCCAGAGCTTCTGCTTACAAACCTGAAAGCGTTACAGACTACTACACCTCTCATGCCTTAAGGCAGAAGGAGAAGGAGAAGGAGAAGGAGAAGGAGAAGGAGAAGAAGAAGAAGAAGAAGAAGAAGAAGAAGAAGAAGAAGAAGAAGAAGAATTCTCCCTATTCTGCAAAGCTCACACAGGAAGTGCTCACTTTGGGAGAAACCTAGTTCTCAGATGAGGATGGATGTCAGTGGAACAGCTTCTGGAGACAGCTTGAGTCATTCATGCAGCAGCTCTCTGTACAACCACAGAGGGTTTTGTGCTATATTGTCAGAAAGGAAGACAAAATGAAGAGGAAAACATTGCTAAAAAAGGTTATCGTGCTGTCTCATGCCAATGTGTTAGAACATAAATTGAAATCCACAGGTCAGTACCACTTCTGGAACTCCAATAATGGTCTGAGCTATCAGTTCCTCACCAGAAGAACCCAAAGCAACTCTTCTGCTGCAGCTGCTGTTCAGCATGTCCAAAAGGAGAAGTAGCAACAGGAGTAAGATGAAATAATGACATCGGATTTCAGGTGGGATGTTCTTTTCCTGGGTAGTTTGGCAAAGGCCAACTGGACACTAAGTTGGACCTGTTTGTATCTAGACATCACACAAAAAAGAGTGGACCCAATATTTTATATGAACTCCTCAGTAGTATGTGGTTCTGGAATATATAAGAACATGTAGGCATTTAAGACATGCAAAATTAGGAGACTTTAATTATTACAGTTCTGTTTTGAAAATGCAGACTTCTCCTGCTTAGGACTTAGGAAACTATCTTGTCTGAAATTACTCTAATTTTTCATCTTAGAGACTTTATATTGCATGAACCCTAAGTTCTTCTCCACAATACACATAGGAACAATCCATTTCCTTGTGGATCCCCTATTGCACTATGCAAACACTAGAAATCCATTAAATCCAATATTATTAATGACCCTGCAACTGAAATGATTACCTGAGGGATTTTAGCCATATGACAAGAGCTTTTCTTGAATATGTTGAGCATTTACTTTTCAAACAAAAACCTTTTCTGACAGACAGGAGTGATTCCAAACCAGACCAGATGTAACATATCCAAGGTTTTGCCACGTGGTGACAAAAGCAGCCTATAAAATTACATTTTGGAGAGTCTCTTCATCTCGTCAGCATGATCGATTCTTGTTCACTTATGACTGCACCAAGTTGGCATTAGGATTTGGGGTCAGACCAGCAAAAGGGATTCTGGTGACAATAGCAGCATTCACGAGCTCTGTCAATGCAGCATGGTTTATTTAATTCAGCAAACACTTAGCATTGGCGGCACAGAGAGGCACAGCAATGTAGACAGAAATATTAAGGTAGAAGTGCAGAGAAAATAAAAAATTCTCTGGATTAGACCATGTCTAG
Source organism: Sialia sialis (assembly GCA_009812075.1). Lineage (NCBI taxonomy): Eukaryota > Metazoa > Chordata > Aves > Passeriformes > Turdidae > Sialia > Sialia sialis. The sequence continues at coordinate 795,741 of VRYO01002778.1, read as the reverse complement.
ATTCAAAGGAAAATTGAGCAGGGAGAAAGGGAGTGTTGTTTTTGGTTTTTTTTAAAAATCTTGTTACTGGGTTATGATTTTTCTGACATAAGAGTCCTGCTCTTGTGCTGCAAGAAACATGAGGTGAGGATCATTCAGTGATGAAGGCTCTGCAGCTGACAGATTACAGGAGAGATTCAGCTCAGTCTCTTTAGCTGTGCTTCTCTGCAAACTGAAACACTCTCTCCTTTTTCTCTTTGGGTATATTATCCAAGAGGATCGATACATAGGAGTGAAGACAGCTCAGCTTTCTCAGCAACAGATGCAGGGCTGAAAAGGCACTCCAAAGGACCCTAAAAAGTACTTGACTCTTGAATGGGTTAGTATTTAAAACATTGGACTGTACAAGTGAAAAATGAAAAACTGTTCCAGTAGAATATTCACCAACACTTTAAAATGGAAGTTTACAAACAAGAGACCCTTTGTTCAGTGGCACCATTTCCTTTGGTGTTTGGAGGCTTTTTTGTTCTTTTCTGGCTCCAAACTGCCTCAAAGAAACTGAAAATAAATCTTGCTCCAAAATCTTGCTGAAAAAAATACTTCTAGGTTAAAACACAGAAAAACCCACATAAACCTGCTGGGATGGTGTATTTGACTGACTTCCTGTTAAATAACTTCAGAATTTGGTAGCAATGGAGAAGTGAGGCAGATCCTCATGCACATAAAGGAAAGGGCCAACACAACCCCAAAATGTGGCTGATAAATAACACGCAGGTACAGTTATTATTGAGTGCCTCTGATATTTCCATGCAACATCATTCTTTCAGGTGTCTTACTCTTTTTTTTTTGCTCCAAATGGCTCACAGCACATGCACCATCATACATCCATAACCATCACATCTGGCAGAGCTTCTTGTCCCAGATGCTGTGAAATTTGAAGGAGCAAGTGCTCCAGGGTAGATAGTTGTTGCAAGGCTCCTTTAGCCTTATGGAGAGCTCTTCTCACCTTTCCCAGGACAGCATCAGCAAAGGCTCATCATGCACTGTAAATCATGTATTTCTAGGCTGCATTCAGCAGAGGTGGGTTTTTGAGAGAGGAGCTGGGCTGACAAAGTTGAGTGAGCAGGTTTGTGTTCTAATCATTTCACTTGGTTTAAGCTTTTAAAGCCATACAAATTTAGAGAGTCGTCCTTATAGTTTTTATGTAAATTAAATAAATTAGTATCTGAAAAATGCCTACTGATAACACCTTCTGGTTATACTGGTGTGTCTAAATGGCCAGACATACTCATCTTTACAAAAGAGATAGTGGACTGTTTACAGAAACCCTTCTGGGCTAAGCACTTTGGTTACTGGTACAGTCCAGCACTGTAGAAAGCTGAGGGAAAGCACAGCCAACACACCAGCTCAGCTACATGTGCTTACATTGTCCCACAGCCACGTGACCTAAACTCAGTCAGGGCAAGCAGGCAACAACAAATAAAATGTCCTGGTTTAGCAGTCTCTTGCCTTTCCTGGGAGAGATTGTTGAAACCACTTCCAACAGCCCTGTTGGGGCACAGACTCTTTCTTCTTTGGCCTGATGGTAGTAGCTTATGTCTGTCTTCGGGATCCTCCTGGCACACAGCAATTTTGAAGGAAGCTCAGCTCTTGGGTCAATCTCAAGCCATGCATTTTCTGCTGGCATTTAGGATGCTGGCAGAAGAAAAAGGGCAGAGAAGTAAAATGTTAACTCTTACACAATTACTAAGTTATATTACATTAATATCTATTATCAGGGAAAGTAGACACTGGCATGGACTCCCTATAGAGGGTGTGGAATCACTGTGCCTGAGGGTGTCTAAGAAAACATTGGACGTGGCACTTGGCACCATGGTTTAGTTGACATGGTGATGTTCAGACATAGTCCAACATAGGTTGGACTCGAGCATTTCAGAGGTCTTTTCCAACTTCATTGATTCTGTGGTTCTGTGGTAGGGATGGATCTTAGAAAGAGTGTGAAGAGTGTTGCTGCTGCTGCCATTTCCTCCTCTACCATGTGGTGAATGCGTATTTGTGCTTTTGGTGGGAGCAAGGCACAAAGGATCCTTTCCTTGCATGACAGATGACAGTGACCACAGGCAGAGACCCTTAGCCTGGTGGGAAGATTCTCAGTGGGAGCTCTTGCATTTGTGCAGAGCCCCACTGACCTGACATGCAAGCACTGGCCCAAGCACGATAGTTACAGGCAGCACTCCGCACTGAGTTATATTTAACACACAAGCCTAAATTGCACAGCAGATCAGGAGAACTTCCTTTGAAAAGGCTAACAAGGTGCCACCTGTTTCTCAGGTCAGAGCCAGGACTTCTGAAGGCACATATGTTTGACAAGACCCCTATCAACTGAACAAAGTAACATTAATAGGGTCCCCTCCCCCGCCTGGGCACTGCCCTGGTGCCTGGCTGGAAATTAGGAGCACCAGGGGATCTTGCAGGCTTCCCCAGCTGCGGGAGGATTCCACAGAGAGGATGTGCAGCAGCAAGGAGCGAGACTAAAGTGTGACTGAGGAGACAAGAAGCTTCTGAGAGATGAGAAAGAGCTGAAGGATAATTAATTACCCTACATGAGGATAGTTCAAATGAGTTCAAAGACACAAACTTCCTCCAGAGCATAAGGTTCTCTGGGACAGAAACGTGTAAATTTGGAGAGCACACTATGTGTAACAGAGGATGTGTGGGCAGCTCCATAAACCATGGAGTGGAGCAGGATGGGAGACCTTCCTGCCCAAATCAGACATTCATTCACACAAAGTCAAATCCACAGCCCCGGTCAGGGCATGGATGAAGTAAATCCATTTTATTGCAGCCCTGTGCAAGAGCTTGCATAAAGCAATGTACCTGGACATCTCCAAGTGCTGCCCTGCACCCCCCATCTGGATCCACCTCTGGAGTCTGCTCCAGTTGTTTCTTTCAAAACATCCATAGTAGTTTCACCATTTTAGTGTCTACCTGCAAAACTTCCTGATGCTTTGGGTTTCAGTGACTCACAAACTACCTTAAAATATGCAACATAAAATTAAAGAATTCACTGTTCATAGCTCCAAGTAGGGAACCAAGTAATTAATATACAGCTTAATCTACAGCTTCTTCTATCCTTATACAGCTCCAGTGCTTTGGCCTGCAGCCCCTTTGCCTTAATTGCTCTCACTAAAGATAGCACTCCTCTAATGCAGAATAATCTGGTGAATCCTATGCCCCTATCAGGGCTAAATGCACAGTATTTAAGAAGACAGCTGAAATTAACAAGGTGTTTGTTTGCATTCAAGGAAAAATAGAAAACTTTACTGAAACTCAAAATAATATATCTCACATGAAATTAAATCCCTTAAAATCTAATTTTTCTACTTAACTAATATTATTCTGGTTATGGCTAACATCTCATGGACAATACTTTGCTAACTTATAATGGTGAGCCACAGCCTGTCTGCATGCCAAAGATTCCCTCTTTAAAGAAAAATAAATACCACAGAACACTTCTGATCTTTCTCATATAAAGATTTTTTTTTTTTAATGAAACACTATTTAGATGCTTCATGGCCAGCAAACATAAATAAATGTAATAAAAAGTAGTCTTGGCTGTGAGAGAGGTCTGAAAAACGGAATTCCTCAAGGGACAAACAAATAAAGCAGGGAAAGTTTTATTTCATCTTCAACATAAGTAGCAGCATGCATACATCAGCTGGTATCAATCTTGGTTATAGCTTGAGGCCAGTGACTGATGGCATGCTGCAAATTCAGATTCTGACTTTTCCATCGCAGCATGCATTTGAGTAATTTTCTGCAGTTTTTGGTTTTCCAATCTGCACTCCTCTACTGCATCACTATTCATGTTCCCAGAATGACTGCCTGCAACTGTAGGTTGAGGGATTTTTTTAAACCTGGAGATTGTATCCGACCAGTTGTTTCATAGACAAAATGAATTTGCCTAATTCTTTTCTGAATCCATTCATCCTGTCATCCTCCATAACATCTTGCAGCAAGAAACCTCATAATTTCATTACACATTGTTTAAAAAGGTGCTGAATTTAGTAAAAGTTATTAAAGTCTTTTAGCCAGGAAGAGCATTATTATCTGGAGTCTCTTGTTTTGTTGAATAGCCTTGCTACGTGGGCAAGGAGTGTTGGCTCAGCTGCCAAGGCTCACCCAGACATGCATGTTTTGCAGCTGCTCCTTCCTTCTGACCAGCACAAAGCAGCAGAGGAGGCAAGGGAGAAACAGGAGAAAAAGTACAGCTTTCTGTGGAGATGTACAGGCCAGAAGCTGACTGATTAATCACAGTGTAACCTGGCAGATGAGCAACAAGGGCCACAACCTGGACCCTTGCTTCCACCCTCTGCAATAGCCCAACCAGCCTAAAGGGTCCCACTCTCTCACTAGCCTCCTCCAGCAGGGAAGAAACCATTGTCCTCCTTAGGCAGGGGTTATTTGAAGAGAGCCTGAGCACCCATGCTCTGTCTGAGCTCAGCTGGAACCATAAGTGGTCTGGGAGACTCAGAGCAGCATCACACAGGGAATTTTTGAATTTCAATTACAACAATTCACTTAGAGTTTTCGCCTCTACCCCACACTGTCCTTAGTGTCATCTCTCATCAGCTCTTTTTCAGTGCAGGGTCCCATCTGTAGGTCCTTGCTCCAGCACAATTATGAGTCAAGGTCTGCAGAATTTGACTGAAACCTCCTTGCATGTGATGTTCTCCTTTAACAACTCAGTCACACCTGCAGGACTTTTGCTCGCATCTTTTTACTTCCCTCAGTCTTAGAGAGTCTTTCTGAAACTCTAAATCACAATCCAAAACTGCTTGTTTCCCCTGGACACAAGTAGTCCATAAGACTCACTCAAAGGCAAGTGGAACTAAAGGTGAAATGGCCAGCTTCGACCCAGACTGATCCTGCTTTTCATCAAAAGGCGAGCCCTAAATTCTGTCCCTATAGGTTGTGCCCCTCCATCTTTCAGTCACCATGAAGACTTGTATTTTCAGATCATTCCCAGACCTAAAACCGTGAAGCTGTGATGCTGAGATCACAGGGCTCTGAACAACACCCAAGATTCCTGCAAATTCCTCTTTCTCTGGAACTTCCCTATCAAACACTGCTGCCTTTGACTGACGTTCAGCTGTTACAGTTTAATACCTCTGTCGGGCAAATTAATGGCACTTACTTCCATGGGAAGTGAGAGATGGTACAGTAAAATAAGACCCAACTCCAAATAACTTTCTCAGCAAGAAAGAAAATTCACCACCTCGTTACTCGCCTTCCACACTTTCCCTGGGGGAGTGCCGCATGTTTCGCCGAGCGCAGCAAGATCTTTGGTACAGCCTGGCTGCTGTTCCCCCTCCCCATCCAGCTGCGTTTTGGCGATGGACTTGGTCAGACAAAGGTCAGGGAATTAAAAAAAAGTAAATAGGAGTCATGTACTGGGAGCACACATTCACTGCATTGCTGAACTGTCTTACTAACCCTGGAGTAGCCTCCCACACTCCCATGCCGTTAGTGCACAGCTGCTGCTGGAAAGTTGCCTGCAGAGCTTCTCTCCCCTCCCACCTCTTTCAAAGGACCTTGTCTGGAGCTACCAGGCTTCTGCTGGTAATATTTGTCAGGGAACAGAGGACTACTGTCACTTAAAAACAAGCAAAGGATTACAAGATGCTTTGATTTCGTTGGGAGCAGAGAAAGGGAGGGATCGCCATTTCAAAAGCTAGAAGGAAACTGATGCACAGTCAGCTCTGCATGTTCATGATATATTTGGCAGAATATATCAATTTGTGTATGCTGAATTCCAAAACAGATCTAGCTAGAGCCATGCCAAGGGCTATAATAAAAGGGTGACTGCTTTACAAAGAACCTCATATACTTATGGGGCTCCAGATACTAACTTCGCACTGTACAGTCAAGTACAAATAGAAATAAATATTTTTCAGCATAAGGCTTCCAATGACACGTGCATAAAACCCCAGCAAAAGGCCCTCGGGGGCTTTCCCTGGTGCATCCAAGAAGTTGCAGAGTGAGACACTCACCAGCACTTCTGAGCCCAAGCTAGAGGTGCAGAAGCAGGACTCAGTTGGAGGGGCCTTTGAAAGCCTGTCCACAGACACTGCCCTGGGTGTGGCATCCTGGCTCTCGGGGATGGAGAAAATCTCATCCGTTCTGAGACACGTACAACATTTATTTATTCAGGCGCAAAACTTCCCCCTCCAAGAAAGTAGGAAATGTTGACGTAAATGGGCAAAACTGCAACTCTGAAATTAAAACACATTTCTTCAGTCAGAATCTCATATTAATGTGGCATCCCACAAAACTACTAAAGTTTGGATTTTCAAAGGCCCCTTCAGGGATATTTTACTCCACTCCCTTTGAACATCTCTTTGGTCCTTTTAAAAATGCCAGGCTAAAAATCCCTGCTGGGGGGCAGCATGTTGCCGTGCTCTTTTCAGGTCTTACCTTTAATACAACATTAACCTCACATTTTGCATTTTTCCAAGCGTGGCTTTCTGGGTTTAGGTCCGAGTCCGTGTCCCCTTTTATCCACAGATTATCTGATCTGATGAGTCATCAGAAATAATCCTGCAATGGCACTGCTCGATGTAAGGGTTAGTTTGCAAGCTACTTTGTGTCATCATTTATTTGAATAAACCATGCCCCTTGCCCTGCACTTTTTCTTGCCCATAAAAATTTAAAAAAAAAAAAAAAAAAAAAAAAAAAAAAAAAAAAAAAAAAGAAGGAAAACATTAAAAAGAAGAAAGCAGCCATAACTACTAACTATTTTAATCTCAACACATTTGTGAGATCTGAGCCACCAAGGCCTTCCTCTAAACAAAAGCTCTTAGAGTAAAAATGCCCTGGTAAGATTTGCCCACTCAAATCTCATAAAGCCCATATTGTTGCAAGAACTAAGAAAACCTACGTCTTTAAATACAGTAATTCTGGGCTAAGAACATTAATGGCATCCCAGAACTGGAAAGCTGGATGTGTAAATTAAAAAGCAAAAAGCACATATACACTCTTAATATCCTAATACCTATTACATGTGATCTCTTTCAAAGTAGCTTTAAATGAGAAGTGCAGTTACTCTTTGATATAGCTGCTAGAAACACAGCCAGGATGCCCTTTGTTATAAATTTTAAAAATTAGTCCGTATTTCATAAAGGCTCATAATAAATGAGTCTTCAAAACCTGAACATATTATTCCCTTTTTGTTTTTTTTCCTCCATATAAAACATAAATCTGCACCACATACAAAATAGTTCCCTTCACTCAGCAGAATCCTTTTGGCTTGACTTCCAGCCACCATGACAGAAGTTATCATATGTGCAATGAGAAACTCCCTCCACACCTCACCCAAGTTCCCTCAAGGTTAGCAGGAACCGGCATCAGCATCATGTGGAGGTCACAGCAAGTGACCCACACAGAAAAGCAGCTGGACATAGGACATGGAATGTGAGCCACAGTGTCCACAATCCAAACCTGGACCCAAATCCCAAGGTATGCCAGGTATCTGGACACTGTGCTTGTAGAAATACTGGAAAGGGACTGCTCCACCAAAGGGACTGCCTGGTACAACACAAGGGTGAGGGAGAACACTGGGTTTCCCCCCCCCCCCCCAAAAAAATCCTGATGTGTTACTTACTTTCATAGGCTTTCCCTATAGCGTTCATCAGAAGAGTCTGTTTAAATATAACAATGCATTTATTCTCACAGGATATGATCCTTGTTTTAGAGTCACTGAACAGGTCCCTATTCCTAAACACATCCATTCAACCGGAGGCAGCCTGGGGCTGCCGTGCAGCAGTGGCATGCGCAGGACACCGCAGCGATAACTCTGCAGATCCAGGGTTAATTATCACATCCCTGCTCTGGCCCTGCTCACCCCATGTCCTGAAGGAGGAGGATTTATTTTCTTCAGAAGGAATTTGGGAATTCAGCCTATATACTCAGCTTGCACATAAATCACCGATGTTATCTAAATGGGGTGGCAAACGCAGACCCGGGGAGCACGCGTAATTCAGTCACATTGCCTTGAAAAGGCCCCGAAAAGGCCCGATTTGAGAAATTTTAAATAAAACCAAACATTCTTTGTTGTGCTTTGCAGTCCTGAGGGAGCAGCGAAGCCAAGGCCGCAGGCCCGGGGCGGCAGCACAGCAGGGCGGCCCCGAGGGTTCCCGCGGCGCACCCCGGCTGTGCCAGCCCGCACCGCAGAGCTCCGGGACAATTCCCGCTGCCCCTCAGCAGCGGGGCCCCCGCCGGGGAGCCGAGGCCACAGCGGGGGCTGCCGCAGAAGCGCCGAGCCCTCAGCGCTCCCACCCCTGGGGCACCCACTCTCGACATTGCTTCCCAGGGGAGAAAAAACCGCGGGGGGTTTGCCCAGAGGGATTCCCGCCGAAGCGGCCTCTGGGGCGAGAGGAGGGGGTTTTTGTCGCTGCTTGCCCGTTCCTCGGGCAGTGTGAAGGAGTTCTGCCCCGCGGCCGCACAGCTCTGGCCCGGCCGCGCTCCTGGACGCGCTGTCGGGCGGCTCTTCCCGGCGGAGCCCGTTTGGCTCCACAGCCCGGCGGCTTTAAACAAAAGGCTTGGTCTGTTGGTTCGTTGAGCTGGTTTTTATTCTTCCTTTTTTCTTTTCAGAAAACAACTGCAACCTTCGTTTGCGAGAATATTATTTTTTCTCCCTCCCTCCCGCCGGTGCCCCCGACCACGATGTACTCCCCCTTCTCCCCCTTGCCTCTGACTGGCACACGTCCAGGACGGAAGAATTTCCCCCCTCCCCTTTTCTATTATTATTTATTTAATTTCACTTTATTTCCACTGCACATTTCGGCTCCAGCTCCCCAAACTCTTTGATCTCCCCCGCTGTCTCCTTACCCGGAAGAAAACCCCGGCTCTCTCAGCTGGGAGCTCGGCGCACACGTGGGCGCCCTGGCGCGCCTCCATGCTCCTGCCAAATTTAGTCACACAAAGAGCTCGGGGGGGGACCGGGGGGGGATGAAAGGGGCCGCCGGCGGGACATCAAAGGCGCCGCCGCCCCGCCCCACTCCCGCCCTTCTCGATATTAGGGGGCGCCTGCGGCGGACGGCGCTTCGCACGCAGAGTGTCCTGTGTCCCCCGCCCCGCTCTCTGCGCCCGGAGGGATCCTCACTGGCGCCCCGGTTCCCTCCGCTCAGCCCCCCTGAAGCTCCACGGGGCCGTGCCGCTGCTCCGAGCGCTGGTGCTCAGCCCGCCCCGGGGCCGGTTCTCCCTCGCCGCTCGCCGCCCCTGCCCTGGGTACGGGCAGCCAGGCTGGCCGTCGGGGAGTGCTCCGAGTGCGGGTCCCTTCAACGCTGAAAATGAAAAAAGCCCCAACGAACAAAAGAACTCCAACTCCCTCTGAAACGCTAAAACCTACCCAAACAAGAACAACAACAACAAACCCAGCAGAACCTGCTCAAAATTAAACAACAAAGCAAGCAAACAAACAAACAAAAAACCAAACCCCAAACCACGGGAAAGTACAAATTCACACTAAAAGTAAAAGAGAAAAAAAAGAAGAAACACCTAAAGCACAAAAATCAGTCCTTCGAAAGTACCAAACGGCGCGGTGGCCGCTGCGGAGCCGGGCGCGGCAGCGAGCGCTCCCCCGGTGGCCCGGGGAGGGCGACGGGTCCCGCCGGGGGCGAGAGCGGGGCCACCGTGGGGCGTCCCCGTACCCCAGGCCTTGCCCCCCGCCCCTGGCCGTGCTGTGAGTTAAGCGACAGCTTTGTGTTGTCTCCAGTCAAATCTGACGCTGGAGTTGACGTTTTCTGAGTTTATCTTTTTGTCGTAAATCATTACGGTTTCTACACACACATTCCCCCGCCTCGGTCCCGCCGCCCCCACCCCGGCCCTTTTTTGCCTTCAAAAACCTTCCACCGAAAAACCGATCCGGGAAAGATTCCAGTCCACGTGAAGGCACGGCGGAGGGGCGGGGGGAGGTCTGCTTTTCCTGAGGGACCCGGCAACGAAACAGAGGAGTGGCCGCGCTCCTCCGGCCAGGTCCCTGCCAGCTCCCGGGCCGCGCCACTCCGTCCCGTCGGGGGAGCGGGTCGCAACGCTCAGCCTCTCGCCGAAGGTCTTTTTTTCAGAACGGGAACGTCCCGGGGCAGCTTTGCCCGGCCCGGGTGTCCGGTGCCTGCCGAGCGCCGGGAAAAGGAAGAGGGGCGGGAGGGATGCGGAGACGCGCATCTCCGCTCAGGAGCCATCCCCGAGTTGTCGTTTTCCAAACAACCGCTTCCCCATCGCCTCTCTGCAGCCGTCTCCGGAAGAGATGTGGTCTCCCTACATCTGGGAGCATTGCACAATTAAGCCCCTTCCCAGGAGTTACATTTCTGATTTCTTTCTTTCTCGATCATTTATTTCACACACTTGTTCGACTTGGCAAGTCCATCCCCCGTTTCCCGCTACTTTGCTCCCTTTTTCGGGGTTTAGAGGGTCTAATTTCTTAGCTGGATTTTAATTACCCGTTCGAGGACGCTGACGCAGAGCCGCGGGCAGCCAGGCTCAGCCCGGCCGTGTGCGGCCGGCAGTGCCGCCGTGACGAACCCAGCATCTGCCGAAAACGGATTGAGCATCCACATGTTCCCGTTCCTCCGGCTCCCGGCGCTTGAAGGTTTAGCAACCTGACGGGGCATGTGCAAAGCACCAAGCACACTTTTCCGATGCCAAAATACTGGGAAGTTGTTTCCTGCAAAATGTGCGCCCATCGTGTTCGCAAAAGTTGCGGATCCTGACGTTTCCCAAGTGCAGCCCCTGCTTTAGTCTGGATGATTTTTTTTTTTTTTCTCTGTACTCGTGCCCAGTTGCAGGGCGCTGCCCGATCAGCCGGGAGCTAACGGGGCAGCGCGGTGCCGGAGGAACGGGACAGTGAAGGGCTGAATCTCCGTTACTGCTCTGGCTCCATTTACCGGTCCGAAACTGGGACGAGCTCACCCCGGCGGGTTTCTCCTCGTCCCTAGGGGGCTACTACTCGCTTTTGCCCGGCATTTGCTGGATTCAATGGGGATGTCTTAATTTCGCTTCGTCCGAAGAAGGAGCGGGCAGAGCCGAGTCAATCCCTCGCACACTTCCCACACTGGAGAAGCGCCATGTGGCGATGGGGAAGGGTCAACAAAGCAGCCCGAAAAAAGCAAGTCTGTCCACCCTTCCCGGGGATGCAGCTAGTGTCTGTGCCCTCCTCGCCCGGCTCTCGGCTGGGGAGGGAAGAGAGCGCCAGTGCCGCAGCGCACCCCCCGCGACGCGGACACACACACAAACGTACACGTGTGCGTGGAGATACACGGACACACAGAGAGGCGACTCGGTGCAGCCAGAGCAAAGTTTGCCCGGGGGCAGCCCCGCACCCGCTCCCTCCGCCCCCTCCTCTCTTCCCGCTGGCGCTGGCCCCGGCCCCCTCCTCTCCCCCGCCCCCGCCGCTCGGCCCAGCCGGCCCGGACACGGTGTCAGTCACGGCGGCGGTTCCTTTCATCTCCACCGCCCCCGCCCCGCCCCGACGGCGGAGGGAGGGAGGGCGGCAGCGATGCTGAAGTTGCGCTGCCGCCGCCGCCCCGCGCCCCACCGCCGCCCCCCGTGGGGCGCCGCGCCCGCCGGCTGCGGCAGGAGGCCCCGCGCCGGGCGCTGAGCGCGGAGGCGGCCGGGGGCGCCGCGCCGGCAACTTCTTCCCCTGCCCGCGGGCGCGGAGGGAAGCGGGGGGGGGTCACCTCCCCGCCCGCTCCATCCCTCCCCTCCTGCCCTCCCTCCCTCCCGGGACTGTGTCTTCCTCGGCCCTCCGCCCCTCGCGGTGCCGCCGAGCCGAGCCCAGCCGTGCCCGGAGCCGCGGACGAAGCGGCGGACAAAGGCCCGGTGGGTGCGCGGCACGGGCAGCGCCGGCCCCTTCCCCCGGGACGCCCCCTTCCCCCTGCCCGCCTCCCCCCAGCCATTTTAACTCGGTCCCGCCGGGGTGGTGGCAACTTCACTCGGAGGCGAAACGCGGGCGGGCTCCGCTCCCCTCCGCGTCTCCTCGCCCCCAGGGTGAGCCCGGGTCCCGGGGGGGATGGAGGAGGGTCGGGTCTCCTGGGGGGCGGTCCCTAGCGCGGTCGGGACACTGCGGGCGTATTTCGACCTATTCCGGCCGTGCGGCGCGTCGGAGCGAGAGCGCCCGGGACGTCGGTGTCCTGCGGAAGACGGGGTATCTCGGCCCCGAGGGGGCGGGCGGACAGGCGGGGGTCTCCGGCTGCCGAGAGCAACCCCGAGGAGTTCACGGGATTTTTCCTTCTTCTCTCCTCCTTCTCCTCCTCCTCCGCCCTCCTCCTCCTCCTCCCCCCGCTGCTCCTCCCGCTCCCCTTCCCGCGGCGGGCCGGCGGCCGCAGCAGACGCCGCGCTGCCGTGAGGATGCCGCAGCTGCCGGGGGCCGGGGGCGGTGGGGGGGACCCGGAGCTCTGCGCCACCGACGAGATGATCCCCTTCAAGGACGAGGGGGACCCCCAGAAGGAGAAGATCTTCGCTGAGATCAGCCACCCCGAGGAGGAGGGCGACCTGGCCGACATCAAGTCCTCCCTCGTCAACGAGTCCGAGATCGCCCCCGGCGCCAACGGGCACGAGGTGCGCGGCCGCGGGGGCTCCGCGGGCAGCGCGGACCGAGGGGGCGCGGGATGCCGGCGGGGAGGGAGCTTCGGCGGGGCACTGGGGGAAAATTTCCCACAGGAAAAGAAATCATTCCACCCCAAATCCTGTCTCCAGAGGTGCGCCGGGCAGATCCCCTTCCGCGCTTCGGCCCGGGACGAGAAAGTTGCCGCGAGTTCCCCGACGGTGCGCTGGTTTTAGACCTCAAGCAGCCATGAAATTTCCTCAGTAAAATCAGCGGGGTCGGAGTATTAGCTGTAAACTCTTTTAAGGGATTTGCATAAAACTGGGAAGAAATTCCCGACTCTAAACTTCAGGGCGAGCGGGGAACATGCATTTTAAAAAATGTTTAATTTTTTTTAATTTCCTTTTTTCTTTTTTTTTCCTTCCCCCCCCCCTTTTTTTTTTTCTTCCTCAAGATCTGCTAAGGAGGGCAACCTGATTTTCATTATTATTTTTGATATCTTTTTACCAAGAGCGTTTTGACCGTCAGTGTGCCAAATATTTTCCAGAAATGATCCACTTGCATTAAAGGCAGGGTGCTTCTGCTGGAAAGGCTTTGCAAAGTCCTGTAGTGATTCACGTTGTCATAAAACAATTGTTTACACAAACGCTTCTGATACAGTTGCCTTCCAAGCGACTTAAGAGGAAAAAGAAAGATGCTTGTCTTGTGCTCTTTAACTCCTCTCTTCCTTCAAGAAACTGTAGCAGTGTGATTGATAAACGAGCATCCATACAATGACTTTTCTTCTTTTTCTGCTTCTTTTCTGATGGTGGATTCCTTGCGGTCAGGTTTCCAGGCAGAATCAAGCACAGGATTCCTACCATGATAAAGGCAGAGAACACCCCGAGGAAGGTGAGACGCGTGCGGTCCTGTCTTGCGATGTTGTCCTTCTGTGACCCTTCACACAGTCCTGAAACTGGAACTTGGTTTCTTTTGGAAAACATAAATTGCAAATCTTTTGGAGGGGAGGGATGCCGGAGCACTTTCAAAGTGCATTTAAAAAGGAGCGTGTTTATCTGGAGTGACCAAATGGTGTTCCAGTTGTTTAGAAACTGATAAGTAGGCCAAATGGATCTTCACTGAAGAAATAACTATTTTTAGGATATCAGCTCAAATTCATCTATCTCTTCACTCATACAATGTGCAGTTGCATTCAGAAACTCTCTGCTTTTCCCCATAGCCGAATTCTGTCACTTAAATCTCCTCTTTCAAATCTAAGTATGAACACATCTCCTGCATTTTTTACTGTACCAACTGGTTAATTTTGATTGAGAAGGACAGAGGAAATAGAAGAGTTTATCGAATATAATTTAGGAAGCTGGACACGCGTGCAAAGAATGTGTGCTGTAGAGGATGGGAGATTATTTAAAATCAAATCATCATCACAAGCTAAACCAGCATATAAATTCCATATAAAGACAGATACAGTTCAGTCCTGGTGCTTTCCAGGACTCTGTGGCCATCTTCCTCCAAATTTGTAATTAAACAGCCTAAAAGCAATGATGTCCATGCTCATAGCATTTGGGCAGTGAGGGGTAGGTGTTCAGCTCTGGATAGTTTTCGGGTCTGCATCTTCTTAAAACCTCACTTTCAAGTATGGGCATTTATGAATGGGCATTTAGGTGAGAGACCTGTTCACCTTATTTGCAGGGCCTGGACCCAAACACTTCATTTTCCTACAAAATAGCCCTTTCTTGGCTTCCCTCTTGACTGTAGTACCATGTGCGCTCAACAGCCTCCCTTCCAAATTGTTAGGATCTCTTTCCAAGCCACCTCCTGCCCTTTAATCGTTCCCAATGAGCATTGCTAGAATGAATTGTTCACTGCACACACCGGCTCAGCAAGTGAAGGAAATTATTATATCTAGTTATCACAGCCTCATGATAACTCCCTTTCTTAACAATCACGTTGGAAACCCATACTGCCAATAACTCTAAATTGACAAATACTAGAGGCGTGTGTAAAATTGGGGAAAACTGCTACTTGAGAAATGTGCTGTCATTGCTGATGTGTCTATTTTGATTTGAATGAGTACTATGAAAATTATTTATTTTGAGGCTATTCTGTATTTTAAACATAAACTCCTCACCAAGAGTACTTGCTCCTTTAAGAATTAACTCTTCCTAAAGAAAATGCTATTACAAATTATATTGTGTCATTTTCTGTCAGCAGTAATTTCCATGGGTAAGGGAACATTTGCTTGCAGAACATTTTTATATATGTACAATACCTGTTTGAGTGCTCTAACTCATGAGAAATGCATATGTGGGGAATAATGTAATCATTGTTTCATCTTCCATAGGAAAGCATCCAGACAGTGGCTTATACAGCAAGGGACCATCATACTCTGGTTATTCTGGGTATATCATGATGCCAAATATGAATAACGACCCATACATGCCTAATGGATCTCTGTCGCCACCCATCCCCAGAACAGTGAGTTATCTCTTCCAAAGGCTGATTTTGGCAAGCTGGGTTTCCTCCTGTTTGGTCTGCAGAGTCTGTTTACAGCGGGGTCTTTTGGGTAGCTTCAGTGACGATGAAGGTTGAACTTGTGCTGTTCAGAGCCTCTGTCCGGTGGTGTTTGAGAGCTCTTTGAAGTGTTGGTCGTGATTGCAGTGGAAGAGCTGAGATTAATGTCTGTGAACAGGGCTGGGGGCTTTGTGGGGGTAGCCCTGGTTTGCTACTGTAGGATACTGTACGGCAGAATGATGTAAATGCTGTCTTTGTAGTGACTGGGACAGATGTGAATTTTCTCGCTTTAACTCTTCGTTTGTTGAGGAAAATCAAGGGCTGGAAGCAGAGCTGCTAAAGTTGCATGACAGTAAGATGAGAAGATTGGGATTTTTTTTCCCCTTCAGATGTGGCATTGCTCTTTGCTCATTGATATTTATTTTCACCATCAGTTGGTCTGCAGGAAGGTTTTATGTATCTGGCAGCATTGCTTTGAAACATACTCGAAATCTTCAGCCAGAAACTGTGAAACGGTTGTTTAGGAATTAATATCAACCATGATGCAGTAGTTACAGCTTTCCCTTACATTGTGGCCAGCACTGATTCTTCCAGGTTGGTCCCTCTGTTTCCATTCTGTAGATGCATGTTTAATGGATTTTAATGTACTTTTAATTCTGGATAGCCAATTCCCATTTATTTTTGTAAGCCTCTTGGTATATGTATAGAGCAATGGAGAGGCACAGTTAAAATGAGCTGTGGAAATTATATTAGTAGAACCGGAGTGGGAAACAATTTGCTTGTAGGCATCATGCTGGAAAAATGCCACTGCTGTTGTGCTGCTGTGATGGGAGAAGTTAAATGCCGTTACTTCCCTGTGATAAAGCAGTTTTCCCTCTTACTGGCTCTTAGATTTTTTGCTTGGAGGTCTCTGTCATGGCATTGTTTTGCTTTCTGGCGTTCTTGATTTTTATTCAGAACTGTGGCATTTGACTTCAAAAACAAAAAGAAGAGGGCCTGATCTGTGGTGGTAATTTGACAGCAGCAAAACATGTTAAATTAGTGTATATTTGGAGTCGGAATGACAGGGTGCTTTGGCACTGGAAAACACATGGATCTTCATTTGAAAGATGCAAAAACTCATGCAATATATTGCTTTCTATAGCTGTGGGTTTGGGTTTTTTTGTGTATAAATTCCAGTTCAGAGGCCTACAGCCATTTAGGGTGAAGCATGATGATCGCAGTCTGTTGATATTTGTTGTTGTAAACGTTGTTCTACAGAGAACTTCCTTTTGGATGTATCATAGGGAAAAGCATGCAGCTTTTCAAGAGATCATGGCGATTTAAACCTGCTCTTTGGAGGACCAGGAAACTTCAGACTTTTTCTTTTACCTCCTCTTTGCTATGTTACCTTCCTAAGAAAGTCCTGAGTGCTGGTACATGGCTTGGAACAACAAAATCGGATTTAATTATTTACTGAAAATTTTCTCCATATATGCACGCCGTGGGGCTGCCACTCGTTAGAGATCTGTCATCAATGCCCTCAGAATATCATCTTGCAGAGGCTCTTGTCTGATGTACTTGAGGAACTGCCCTTTGTGGGTGTGGTGGAGGGGAGGAAGGGGGGAAAATGCATCTTGTTTTTAATTGTGAAGCTGTCTGCTGAACATCTGAAGGGCTAATTTAGTTCAGTGCTGCTCTTGCATGTTACAGCAGCACCGCTATTTCAATAAAACAGTGCTGTTGCAGGGCTGCAATGTTGACATAAGCCTGGAGTTCTTTCAGTTTAACCATAAGGCTACACGCTTGAGTTATTAAATAATTTTTGTGTTTAATTGAACTGTAATCTTTGCTAGGCTCGCAGTTGACAGTTGTGTTTTAATGTGCGTGAGATCAAAACGCAGCACCCAGGAGGTGACATGCTCGCTCTCCATGGCTTTCCATGGCTCCGCTCGCCTCCCTGGGGTCCCAGCCGCTGCCCTCCAGGTTTGCTCTGCCTCCCCAGGGCAGCCTGCTGGGGCTCAGGGCAAGGAGGAGCTGAGATCAGGAGCACTGGAGGCAGAGGTCTCCCCTGGGGTGTCCATAGTCCCCAGCCATTTATGCCTGGTGTGTACCTGCGCCCTGCCATTTGCATGACAAAGACACTTCTTGTTGATGCATCTGTTGCCTGGAGGTGTTAGCCAGGATTAAAAAGGCGCCCTGGGGCACTGAATATTTTTTTCCACCTTGGGAAGGACCTGCGGACTGCAGACTGCCCCGGGGAAGCACCCTTGGGGAATGGTGTCCAGACACAGGGCAAGGACCATCTATGAGAACAGAGAGCAAAGCTTTCCTGGAAAGGAAAAAAAGTTTCTTTCATCCCCATATCTAGAAGCAGGGGAGAAAAAAGCATTTCCTTTTTTTAAAAAAAGTTAATGCTTTAGGAGCTTGCTTTGTAAAATTAAAATTACAAATCTGTAGTCACAGCTTGCCTAATAAACCATAATAAAAAAAAAAATGGAAGTCTAATTTCAGTGCAGCTTTTGGAAAAGAGAGGGTGTTTGAGAAGGATTTAGAATCTTCCAAAATTTGCTGTTAGAGAGGTCTTGTCTTCCCCATTCTCCTCCCCCATTTTTTTTTTTTTTTAATTTTCTTATTTTACTGGCAACTGATTTGCTATTTCTAAGTTGTGTTAGTAGGAGCAGGAGAGTGTTAATTGCATGTTCAGGTAGGAGCCTGGTGCCGCAGTGTGTGTCCTTATCAGATAGGTGGGGAGAAGCGCAGCAGTCGGTTTACTGCAGGAGAAGTGGCATGTGATGGTACCAAACCACAGTAACACCTGGTGAATGTGCATCCTGTGTGCTGAGATATCTCTTGGTGGTTTCTGAGCATCGAGGGGGTACTGAAGATGGGAGATGGAGATAGCTGTTTGTTTTCTAACGTGTGGGTTTTTTTCTTTGGTTAAGAAGACTAGTTTTGGGGTGGCAAAGCTGTTTTGACTCTTTGATGGGAACGTGGGAACAGAGGAGGTGACTGAAGAAGGATCATTTCTCCATGTTGTAAATTCATCCAGAAGATAATTTTGGATTTATTTCTCATTCCCTGTGAATTAAACTTCCTATGGAAAGATAGGAGATTTCTGCAACCTGCCTTTTGTCTGTTCTTCTGTGTTCTTGGGGTCTGGGTTTCTTTCTTCTGGTTCAACTGTCTCTCTGTAGCAGCTGGATGTGTTAAATAGGTCGGAGGATACAGTGTGTAAACATTTTATGGCAACGTGCACAATGCAGCATATCTGAAAATAGCGAGGAATTCTAAGAGAGTTGGATTGTTAGGAGCAATGCAGGACTAGCCCAAATTTTGGAGATTCTTTGTGTGTTTCTCCATGCCAGGGGGTATGGAGTTAGTTCCCATTTGAAGAGCTGATGTCCCAGGAGATTCAGAGGATAATATGGGCAGAAATGGCAGGATGAGGGTAGAAATAGCAAAAAATGAATGGCTATGGAGCCTCTGTGAGAGGGTTTTGTTTCCCTAGCTGTATCTTGTGTTCCTCTGGAAGTGAGCTGATTCACTTGCTTGTGGGGAAATTTTGGAGCCCTGAGGAGAATGCATGGGAGCTGCAGAAGGGCTCAAACCTGATTTTTCATTGCATTGTCTTTTCCTGCGAATTTGCTTCTTCTCACTATGCAGTTGTAGGGAATTGCTGGGAGCTGTGGTCGGCTAGAACCTCTCTGGCCCAATATGAAATAGGCTTTCACAGTGCAGAAGTTGTGGGTTGGCTCCTGCTCCCATATCACCCACAGAATGCTTTGCTCTGATTCCCAAGTTGGCATTGGAGCAGGATGCTCTGGGGGCCTTAGGAAGCTGTGATCCTGTCACAGATGTCTCTCTTCCCTCCACAACCCCAAGCCCATGCCTGAGGAAATGGGCAGCTGAGGGGCTCCACAAGCCAGAGCTGCTTATCCAACACCGAAGCTCTGCAGCTTCACCCTGCGCTGTGCACGGCTTCACCGCGCAGTCAAATTATGCCGATTATCTCCTTGAATAACTT
The DNA here is from genome assembly GCA_009812075.1 of Sialia sialis. Taxonomy (NCBI): domain Eukaryota; kingdom Metazoa; phylum Chordata; class Aves; order Passeriformes; family Turdidae; genus Sialia; species Sialia sialis. The sequence continues at coordinate 776,644 of VRYO01002778.1, read as the reverse complement.
GGAAATCAAGCACAGAGGAGCACAAACTTCCTGGCTGTATGGAAGCAGAACTTGATGGAGTGTTTTAGTGTTTGCCCAGGGAGGAATTTTAGCACTATTTTCTGAGGCGCTCGGTGAGTCGTGCCAAAAGAATAGGCAGCATCGGGAAAGAACAGGAATCTGCTCAGCCCTGATAGTGGGACCTCATTGCTGCAAACATGTCTCTCAGCTGCTCTGACTCTAGCAATCACAGCTGATCAGTCTAAGTTACAGGTCAGGCCACTGAAACATAAATCCAAGCTGTGAATGATCATGAGACAAGTTTTGGTGGTGTTTTCTTTCCCCGACTTAATAAGATATATCGTCCATCTGGAAAAGGAGGCAGAAGAAGTTACCACAGTGGCTCTAAGTTGTCCTTGTCTGAAGCTTGGTCTGGTTGCTCCTGATCAGAGCTGCAGGCAGAGTCTTAGGTGTAGTTCACTGTTACCATGATCTTTGGCATATACTGGTGATGAGAGCACCTTTTCAGCTTTTGCTGCCTCCTCTTTGTCACATTGCTGCAATTAGCAAATTACATAATTGTGAATGGGCAAGGGGAACACAAAATGTTCTGATGTCTCAGTGCAGAGGCAGCAATTGTGTGTGTGTGTGTGTGGCTTGAGCAGAGGCATTATCAAAAACCCCACCCACTGCAAATCATCAAAGTTGGAGCTTTTGTACAGCAATACCTGTATGTGTTTATGTCCTAAATATCCCTTTTTTCTATATATCTAGGAGCTGATTCAGTATAAACTTTAAATGGTAGAGCTGCTGCTTACTTTTTAAAGTGGTTTAAGCAAAATGTCATTCCTGTCTCTTTTCCAACTTAATCCCAGCCCAGAAAAAATGTTAATAAGAATAGCTTGTTATGGGCTGCAAGTGCCAAGGAGGATATGGCTCAAGAAGAAAGCCTGAAGCTCCACAGGTTCAGGCATCAAAAGAGGAAAAGGCTTTTTCCAGATAGTTGCAGCGCTGCATGCCTGCAGGCATTGAAAAGCCTGGGTACCGCAGGCCTGGCTTCTCTTGAGTACTTAACTTCTGTTTATAGTTAGCAAAAATGCCTCCTGATATGGGAAGGAAATAACCCACACAAAAGCATTTTACTGCTGCTTAATATTTCTGAAGTCCTATCAGAGGCATGTGCTTTTTTTTTTTCTTTTTTCCTTTTTTTTCTTTTTTTTGCTAGTAGTAAAACACCATGTTTCTCAAGAAGACAAAGAAACAAATATGCAAGAGTCTGTTTTAATATGGTGGACACTGAACATTTTGTGCTGCGAGGTCTGTGTGTGTGTCCTGCTGTGATCTCTGTGCTGTTCTCACGTGGATGGACAGTGTGTGGTTCAAGGGAAGCACTGCTGGGAGCCAGTCAGTCTGTCCTTCTCCTGGTCAAGTCAGGCTGTCCTCATCTTGTGTCCTTCCCGCTGCTGCAGGGAAGCCATGTGCTGTGACATTCCAGCTGTGCATAAATGGCTCCCACTTATCCCAAACTGCCCGTCCTGGATTGCAAGCTGGTTTTGGTTGTAAGACATGTTTGGTATGGGAGCAGCTCTCATCTGGCTGTTGGGTTTGGTCCCTGTCTGCAGGACACTGGTGGCAGGAGGTGCAGGTGCCTGGCATGCCCTTGGGAATTAGTGTCTCTGTTGCTCCAGCCCCTCGTAAGCATTAGATTCACTTAAGAAAATTGCATTCAGAATAACTTAATCTAGCAACCCAGTAGCTTCTATTTGAGACTTGGATCTTGTGGATATGTTTATTTAGTTTGGGATTCCCACTTCAAAGGAATCAGTTCTCTCAGCAAGAAAGTGATTGAGCACTTAAACAAAAATATATTCATTGAATCTTTGGGATTGAGCTAGAAGTGCAGTTAACAGTAAAAGAGAGTTAACATGTGCACCAACTGTGCTAATCAGTCAGGGATTGCCTGCTTCCTAAAGGAGAAGAAAAGGGATCTGAACTGCCTGAGGAAAAGTGGCTGGCCTTCCTCTTCCGTGGCTTCTGGTGGTGGTGTTGCTTGCTGGAGCTTCAGGATAAGATGAAGGACTTAGAATATCTTTGCTGTGATCTTCAGAGTTACCAAATCCCTTGTGTAGAAGAGCATTTTCATGAAGCTGAAAGGTCGACTCAATGATTGTTTATTTTCTTTGAATGGCTGTGGATATAGGTAAGGTTGAGGCATAAAATCAATGGGGTGAGCTTAGTCAGCAAAAATTACAAGTGTAAAGTTACAGGGCTTTGATTGAATATTTATAAAATGGGCAGCTCAACTTAAAAAGTGTAGTGCTGTCACCAGCTGTAACACATAAACCAGCGAATTGCTTTGGCTAGGAGTTATTAAGCAAGCCAGAGAGCAGTTAATTCCCAAAAGCATCTGTCTATCCAAGCACTTCCAGTACTCCAGCCCTGTACTTCAAACAGTGCCGCACGAGTCAGGTCTGCTTCTCCCAGACCAGGGCAGAGGAAGGAGTCCCTTGGGAGCATGCAAGTGTTTGCCATGAGGTACCTGCTGACAGTGCTGGGGCTTCAAAGGAGCAGGGTAGGTACATAGGCATGTGCTTGTGGTGCAAGGCAGCCCTAGTAATGCTGCTTTGGCAAAGAGCAGCAGAGATGCTTGTGTGACTTTTTTTTCCCCCCACCCCCTACTTGCCTTCTGAGGGGCGAAGCCTTTAAAATAGTTTGAAACGGGCCAGTGCTGCACGTCCAGGTACTGCATGTACCCAGCAACCCTGCTCTGAGAAACCTGAACTTGTGGGAGCTGCAGTGAGTCCCACAGTGTCAGCACAGGGAGTGAGATTGCGCAGAATGGAAGGCATGATGCTGAAATCCTGTGGATACTGATGACAGCTCAGCTTCACCTTAGCTGACTTGAACGGAGGTGTGGATAGGGTTGCAGTCATTATCCAAAGAAAACCAGTCTGGAAATTGTTTGATTCATCATGTATGCTCAAAAAACAGAGAAAGGGGTCATGGGACTTTTGTTGGGCAGTTTTGTTGGCTCAAAGGTGGAGGAGAACGATGAGCTCTAAAATGCTGTCCATGTAGGCTTTGTATTTCTGAGTAGGCATCCTTGTGACACTGTCTGCTCAGCCTTCTCTCTGTAACTGGTCACTTAGCTATGCTATAAGGCTCTATTTCTTTAATTTTCTGTCTTTTTCTGTGTTTCAAATCTACCTCAGAGGTTTATCTTTGTAACCGTCTGTTGTCTCTCCACAGTTCTGGCGTATCTTTTTGCCTTGATCTTTCTTCATCCCTATCAAGTCTTGCATTGGCAAGCTTTGTCTGGCATAAAAAAAGTACAATGTGGAGGTGATGATTAAAGGTGTCAACACTTGTCAGACGCAGACCAAGGTTTGGGAGAAGGCCCTTTGCCTGCCAATGTGCTAAAATGCAGATTAACTGTATCCAGGAATGCAAATATGTTTACTTTGCTTAAATGCCACAATCCAGTGATTTGTTGAGGGTCTCTCCTTTCTGAAGTTTGTGTGGTTCTGTATTGGGTTCAGGAAGCCGCAGTTACAAGTGGTAATTGTGTTTCTCCTCACTCTTTATTTTGCTCCCTGCCAGTCATGTATTTCCTTCATTGCAGTTTTGTATCATTCCCTTGTGCCCTCACAGTGAGCAAGGTTCTTGCCACCAACCTATGTTCTGTCTTATGCTGGAAAATTCCATTGCGCATCTTCTTCAATTAGTTTTTGCCGAGTGGCTTCATTCTCACATCTGTGCCCTCCCCTCAATTTAGGCTTTGTTCCATCCTTGTGGTCTGGTCAGCAGCACTTCCATATCTTAAACTGAGGAAACACTTGTGTACAGAAAAAGTTGAGATGAAACAGGAGAATAGCTGGGCTTGACCCAGTGCAGGGAGGGACCCCTCCAAACTGGGGGAGGCTGATTTCTCCCCTGAACCTCTGCATGTGAATTAGCCCCTGCCAAGTGTAAAAACTGTCCTTGTGTTCACATCCAGGTGCTCCTTTTCAAGTACAAACGTATGTGCAGTTCAGCCTCTTGGGGAGCTTTTGGGATCAGGACGGGAGCTCACAGGTGAGCGAGGGTCAAGTGTGGGAGCCCAGAGTGATGGGACAGCCCAGATCTCCTCTAGCCTGCTGGAGATCAACACGGGAAGGGGGAGAGAGCTCACCCAGCTGGCACTGGGAGAGCCGGTGAGGGTACTGAGGAAATAAGCCATACATCAAGCATACTGAAATACATTTTTGAAAACTCAAGTGATTAAATTAGTTCACCCCCTTAGAATGCCCCTTGTTTGGCTGCCCTCTGACAGTAGCATGCTGAGCTGTGTTTTGGTCTGGTTTTTACTGCCCGATTGCCTCCTGCACACAACTGAAATTCAACTTGCAAAAATAAGTTCCAAATGAATATGTTGGATTTGAAAAATTGTTACTCAAAACCTCTTGCACTTTATTTCATGTCTTAAATACTCTTGTTATAGGAAGAAAAGGAACCTGTGCTGGATTTAAAGGAGAAAGAATATAAATAAAAAGCTTAGCTCTTAAATGTGTGGATTTTTCAGGTTCTGTTGAGACTTTTTTTTTCCTTTCTTAGTTATTTGGTGGATATTTCTAAGATAATAGCGCAGCAATTCTGTTTTAGATGTAAATCTTCAGAAGGAAGGATTGGAATAGAAGAACCACAAGAAAATGCTAATTTATTAGGCAACTCCCTAGACAGTTTGACAGCAATATTGCAAACACTTCTCTTTTTTCTATAACTGGCAAATATAATCTTCTTATCAGAGTGACCTGTAAGAGGATGACTTCATACTTTGTAATAAGGAAACATTAACAGACTGTAGGAGACCTGGTCAAAATGCTGTCTTGAAAACATTTTTTTAGTACAAGGGTGTTTCCAAAACAACTTTTGTCAGGAGTTTTCCCTCTTTCTTTGACACTCCCTTTTATTGCTTTTTCTTTCCGAGGAGGTGTGTGTAAGTGAGAACAATGCAGGCTAATGGGGCAGAACAATAAATATTCAGTTGGGAAACGTGGCTGAATCAAAGCTAGTTCAGAAACCCCTGTGTTTGGGGCACAGGGAGACTTCCTAGGAGAAGGAGATCTCAGTGGTGGGTTTGTGAAGCTTGCCCAGCTTCAGGACTCCAAGTAAATACAGTTGGATAGTTACATAGTAGTGCTTACTGCACAAAAAATGCCCCTCTCCCTTAAATAAATCTCTCTGGCCAACATCTAGAGGATAAATTATTTTTTCATTTTTAGTCAGCAGAAGGGCCTACAGATGGGTGTTGCGCATTTTTCTTCTGGAGGTGGCGTGTCACAGCCCGGGAGTCCAGAGCTCACAAGTCAGCTGTGGGCTGACGCTGGCCTTTCTTGTGTTACCTGCGCTTCCTCTTTCTCCTCTGCTGGATTCTTCCAGGAGGAGATGGCTGGTTAAGCCAGGGGCTGAGATTTGTCTTAAGAGGTTAAACCAGGACTGGCAGAGGTGCCTGTGGTAACATAAGTGCCGCTGGTAAGTTATAGCTGTTTTGGGGCTGGAGTAAAAGTTTGTGCCTGTGCAATTAAGCATGAAATAGGTAAATTCTGTGTATAATTGCCCAACCTAGAGTGTAGCATGAGGACGTGACCCGTGGAAATTGTGGTGTGTCAGTGACTGCCGGCAGATTCCTGGGAAGTATCCCTGGCGCCCACGCTAGCACTGGGGTTATGTGTGTGTTTGTGTGTGTGAATGTCCTCTGCTTCCCCCCACTCACTCCCGAAAGAAAAGGCACAGTCTGGGAGGACACTTCTGCAAACGAGGACCTAAAGAAGCAACAGTTGTTCGGAGTCTTCCTAGAGGAAGGTGATGGTAGAGGTGGGAACAAAGTCTGTATTTCCTGAGTTCACTTTGGGAATTCACTTGAAAGACAGCTCGCTTCCAAACACGTGTTTATTAGGTTTGTTTCAGTTTTAGTGGGGTTTTTTTGTTTGTTTGGTTTTTTGTTTTTTTTTATGAAAGCAAACAAGAAATCTGAGAAAGTAAAAATGTGTGTGTGGAGGGAGGGAAAATAAGAGGATTCAAGTCAGTGCAGATGGGAAGAAAGTGTGTGTCAATGGTGGCTGTGGCTGTGTTTCATACCTAGCCTTTGAATGGAGGCACAAACAATGTACTGAAAGTTCTACATAAAAGCAAGAAGAGGCCCAAGAAAATAAGCCAAAAAATGTTTTGTCAAAAAAAAGAGACTTTATGTTTTCTCATTTTCCCTTCCTGTGACACGACAGCACCCATACTTTCCCACTTGCTTTTCTGTTTGCTCTCTCCCCTGCAGGGGAGCAGGCTGTTTGCCCTCAGCATCATTATTTTCATCCCCACTTTTGTCTCTCTCCCTTTCAGAAGTTCAGTGCAAACACAATTAGATAACGAGCACGGTGTGCTTCTCTCCTGGGAACCTGCCATTGATTCACAGCTCTTGCACACAATGTGCTGGGAACGACCAGCCGGGTTTCTCTATCAGCTGCCCTGGCACCGGCCTGGTGGGAGATTTGTTGTTTACTGTGGGGGGTGGGAAGAGTTCAGAGCAGCTTTTTGGGATGGTATCTCAGTAGCAATGGCATCTATCTTCCTCTTCCAGCCGTGGTGGGCACCTGCCAAGGCCTCTGTGATGTCCGTGCCCTGTGCCTCGGCAACCTCTGGTGGGAAGAATGATTTGCAAGGAGGTGCCGGCTCATTTGCAGCTGGAAGCTTTAAACTTTTTCCTGGGCATGCTGAAATACCTTCTGTTTAATACACAACAGTGCAGCCAAGCTGTGCTCACTGGAGCACAGCTCTCAGCTTCCTATCTGTGCTGCTTAGGCAGTGTGCCCCAGTGCCACTGCCCTGCCAGGGTTACCCAGGTCATCTGTGGCCTTTTCTTTTGTTTCTTCACACCTCTATAGCCACAGCTGATACACTGTGGCCACAGCTGGTGGCTGCATTGTCCCCAGCACCACAGCCAAACTTAAAACTCAGTTTGTTGTGGTTCTGCAGGTAGTCACCTTGAAGGGATTTCAGTTCCTGATTTCGGGAGCTGGTGAGGTTGGTCGTCGGGGTTGCTGGCTCTCTCTAATGTGGTTACCAAAGAATCCTGCATGAGGAGAATGCTGCCTGTGCAGGTTATGGAGTGAGCTGCATAGGGTGAAAACCTGGCAGACAGCCTTCAGGTGCCTCTTTTGGGCTAAATAGTGTCTCTTGAGTTTCACTGAATAGCTGCAAAACAGGAGCAAGCTTTTGAGAAAAAGTATCAAGTAGCAAGGGAATCCTCTGTAAATGAGCACAGAAGTCCCCGGAAGGGAAAAATTAGCAGTAATTACAGTAAAACATACTTTGTAATTACAGTAAAACATACTTTTTCGTCATAGTAATGGTTTGACATTGAAAGGTAGGGTTGCAGCACCATGTAGAAGTTATTTTTCTGCTGTGTCTTCATACTAGTGAGTGTTTGAGAGACCTTAGCAATGCTGTGCATGTTACTTGCTCAGTTTTTGGAGGCTAGCATTTGTTTCCAAATACTTGCTTCCAGATACTTGAGACTCCTTGTGGGATAGGCAGAAGTTGAATTAGCTGTCCTGCAGATAATGGCAGCAGATCCCTCTGTTTGCAGTGATGGGTTCAGCTCCCTGTATCTTGCCACTCTTCCCTGTGTATTGTTTACAAGCATCCCGTTGCTTATTAGAGTGAACACCAGAGTCACAAAGAATTAGTCCCGATTTTAAAAAGCAGGCTGTGCAGAGGAAGCAGTAAATTTGTTGGGGATGGCAGGAGAGTAGAGGGAGGAAAAAAACCTCCAAAACCTTGGATTACAACAGAAAAGACTTCTGTCCTGATACTAAAAAGACAGTAAGCTTTTACATCTTGGAAAAGAGCTTGCTATGTTTGACTCTATAATTTCAGCCTCAGTAGGGTTAGTGTGTTAGGGAACACTCAAAGTGAAAATAAGACAGTTTCCCAGCCTTGAAATGACAGGGACATAAGCTCTGTGTCCATAGGGAGGTAGGCCAGATCCCTTTGCTGTTGTCTTTGAGTCAGGGTTTTAATGACTAAGAGAGGAAAGGAGTGTTAGCACAGCGAACAAAAGCGATACAGCTAAGAGGAAATTATTTTTATTGCTAATACATGGATGCTCGTAATGTTTAATTCTTTACAGCTTATGCTTTATTTGCACATTCTTCCTTCCTAACCACTCCGCACACTGTAGTGGCAGGACCATATTTCAAAATTACTGCTCTTAAAGGCTCCTATTCAGTGGTTTTACCATAAAAAAAAATTTGTCGAAGTTGCCCTGGTGCTCAGACTGGGCAGCACACGCACACAGAGTGGTTCAGCTGCTGTGCCCTCCTGGGCTCTTGCTTTTATATCCTTCTTATCCTCCCTCCTTTCTGCTGATAGGTTTTTAAAGTTTGCTGGAAATATTTTTTCAGCGTAATGTATATTTTCACTAATGTAGATTTGCATTAAATTAAAATTCAGGACAATCTTTTCTTAATAGAAATTTACTTTTGTTTTCACTAGCAAAGCCAGATGAGGAGAGAAGAGGAGCGTGGGAGCATTTGATGCCCCTGAAAACAATATTGGGGCAAGAGTAGTTTTAAGGCAGCCCAAGAATTGTCTGTATGACTGGAGGAGAGGGAGTCTTAAATACAGCTTTTAGGTCATTATTTGTCTTTTAGATAGTTAATGAAGATTTAGTGTTTTTCTGCTGTGTGTGTGTGTGTGTCTGGTTTAAGGTAAGTGAACAACTGTCAGTTTGCTACAAGGAGCTGAGAGGGGCGACAACAGCCTGGGCATCTGCATTATTTTCCCTTGCATCAGGTGCTAAAAGTCACCAAACATACTGTGAGTCACAATATTTTTTCCCAATTTGACTCGCTTGCCCAATCGTATTTTTACTTCAGCCTTTAGGCTTGAAAAAGCATGTGCATAATCAGTTCATTTTGTGTGGTCTAGGCTATAAAAATGCCCCCTCTGTTCTTTCCATATGAAAAACGTGGTTTTAATTTTGGGGAACTTATATAATTTTCTGTGCTTTCTTTTGTATCTCAGATTAAAAACAAATGCTCCCTTCCCCTAACTTTGCATGTTCCAATTATGGAGTTGTGAAAATAAGTCATCCTTCAGCTTTTGTTACTTTAAAACAGCTATCGGTGATGTCAGAGTCAATACTAAAAGCATTAAGAATGCTGGCAGAATGTAATGCAGCTGCAATCCAACATGATGTTGGAAATGGGGTTGAGAGCATAAAGGCTTTCCATATTCCCAGGGCGCACAACTGCTCGCGGCCTTGGCTTTGATCTCTTCAAAGGCTGCTGCCTCCTCCTAGATGGAGAGACTTGGCTGCCACTCGCTCGCATTGAAAAAAGGCAGAGGTCTCTATTCAGGCAGAAATCAATCACTGTGCAGAAACAATTATGTGTAATTCAACCATCATGAAAACAGGGTGAGATTATGGGTTTGTTACCTGAGTGACTGCGTGGAGATGGGGAGCAGCGGACCGGGAGTCCTGCTGACATGCCACATCTTGATGACAATTATAGACACATGAATGATGTGGCGGGCGGGGGCGGCAAGATGACAAATGCTGGTCACGCTGTCCAGCAGAGCAGAAAATGAGGTTACAATTGGGAGATAATGTTTGCATATGTAACCATATTTCAGCAAGCTGGGCAACTTCAGGGAATGGCAGAGACTGGCGATCGTAAACAAAGTGCGTGTGTGCCATGACTGTTGGCTTTCCGCGATACAGAAATGTGCATGTGCAGTGAGAAACCTGGGTGCCACATCCTGGAGCTGCTTGTTTAAAACAGCCCGGAGGCATTTTTGTCCGGGGATGGGGGGAGGGAAGAATTGCCTGGGAAAAGGAGAAATCTCCAGAGTTTGGCCCTCAGAAGGCAGAGGAAGCGAAAATCCGTCTCCATCCCTCCGTGTCTCGGGACGGGGTGGAATTAACATGGCAGTGAGCTGTTTACAAGCAGCACAGAGGAGCGCATCCCTGTCTCCTGCCTTCCCCTCCCAGCGGGGATTTTCGCTGGCCTCATGGCAGCGCATCTCTGAGCAAGAGCATTTTTACATTTGCATGGTAACATTTTGGCTGCAGTAGGCTGCTGGTAGTGTGACGTGATGCTCGAAATATCTTCTGATGTATAATGGCCTCCTCTAATTAGGAAGTTTTTTCTTCTTCCCCTGAGTAGTGAGCAATAGCTGTCTGTCTTTAAAAAGGGAACGGGCATGTGCAGTATTTGCCATGAGAATATTTATTTAAAGTGTTATTGCTTATAAAGTCTCAAAATAGTTTTCCTCCCCAAAAGGCAAAATAAAACACAGATGACTGATTAAAAAATGGTATCCTTGCTCACTTTGGTACACAGGATGAGCTTTACCTTTTATACTGCTCGGGCTTAGACATCAGAGGCACAAGAAGCTGCTTTGAGTTACAGATCTTCAAACAATAAGTCAAAACAAAAAATCAATCCCTCCAGTCCCTGGGTGCAGTTAGCTAAAGATAAAAGAGAAAAATAAAGTTATGCTAAAGCAGATAGAGGAAAGGAACAGATATGCCAAGGAAACACAGAGGACAAGTGCAGAGTTGAAGTGGGCCTAGTGTGAGCCAACATCAATGAATTTTTATCTTATCAAAAAGTTTTAGGGTTGCCAATTCTTTTCAAACTGGATCCACTCTGCTCCAGGGCTGCCTGAAGCGTTGTCTTCAATAAAAATTGCTTCTCCCTACACCCCGCATACCCCCCTCTCACTCCTAAATGTAATCACAAGCAGGGATTAGGCTGCACCTCACTCAAGGTATGAAACTTCACTGCAGACTTCAACAGTAAATCAAGGACTCTGATAATCTCTTGTTATTACAAATAAGAGTCGAGATTTCTTTTTAAGTATTTGGTGAATGATACATAATCTCTAAAAAAGTAAAACTAGTATTTTCTGGGGTTATTTCTCCCCCCACCTCGCCTCCCAGTAAATTCAAATTAAAAAGGAATTTCTAAAATAGATTTTTTTTTAATTGAGTGGAGTTCTTTAACATTTTTTTCATAGCTGTTTAATGAAAAATTTATTTATAATGTCAGTTAACTGCCTTTATTGAATCAAGTATGTGGCTTAAGCCTTAACCTATAAAGAGGGAAGCATTGCACCTCAGTGTTGTGATATGCAACCTAAAGCCCTCTGTTTGTCTCTTTGGGACTGAATTTCAGGGATTTAGTCAAACAAAAAAAAAAAAGCCTTTTTTTGGAAAGAGGTCTGTTGGCTTTGACCTGTTTCTGTTGCACCTTTTGGGGTGTTTATAATAGGAGTGAGCATGTGTTTGTGTACTGTCGGGAGGAGCTTGAAGCGTCTCTTGATCAGGACACTGATGCTGGTACCTGGCCATGGTCACATAAGAGGCAGACAGGAGATGGTAATGCTTCAAATAATTGGTACAGAAAACATATCTATTCAACCAAAAGTGAATAATAGACCTAGGTTGTACTCTGTGTTCAAAAATACCTGGAATGAACTGATATTCAAAGGATTTTGGGAAGACTTGATGTGCAACTTTAACTTGGTAGCTGGTATCTCAGGGCCTGTTTCCCCATCAACAGTGTGGCATAATATCCATTTCAGAGGTGGGACAACAGAGCAGAAGAGGAAGAATAAAGGGTTCAAGGTATGCAGATTAAAGAATGCTAAGGCAAGGTTATTGATGTTAGGTCTTGCTCTTCAGTGAGAATTTGAGGGGGCGATTTCAGACAGCTGCCTGGTAAACTGGAGCTGGATCTTCTCACTTCAGGCTGTTGAACTGCTGCCTTTGCTGCTTTGAGAAAAACAGAAAGCACTCTTCTACGTGAACAGTTGCATGAGCTGCTGCAGAGGTGTTTATGAGATTGTGAACTGAATGGGAAAAAGGTTAGTGAGCATAGATGTTACTGTGAAATATGGTATGGAATACGTGGCCCATGCTGTGAAAAGAGATGGTATCTGTAGTCTCTCATTTCAATAAGATGGAAGTTACTGTAGGTAACTACTTAGAGTGAATGTTCAGCCAGTTATTGCCTTAAAAAAACACATCAAAATCTGCAGCTAGGTAGTTATTGCCATTCATCTCTGGGTAGATTACTTCCTTAAGATAATATTTTTTTAATTGCTTTAATAGTTCTCCTTATGGTTGTCTTCTTTGAAGTGAGGAGCAGCGTGGTATGGTACCTCTCAACAGCGGCAGCTGCACAAGGATCTGAAGTGAAGCTGAAGGCTGCTACAGCTTGGTGTTGCAGACCTGCTTTTGTCCTTAACCAGTTTTGATTTCCTTCAGTCCAGCTGTAGGTGAAGCCTTGTCATCAGTAATTGTTAGCCTCTCAAAAGAAACATTTAATGTTTTTTGGAGGCAAAAATGGGTTCGGTACTCACAATGCTTGGTATTAGGTATTGATAAAAGGCTTGCTGTCTGGTGCAGTTTTGCAAAAGCCAGTGGGAAGATCAGCAGTCCTTGGGATGGCTGATACAGAGCAGAGATCTGCAAGATAATAATCCTGCCCAGAGGAGGAGGATTTGTGAGGCCTATGGTGCATTGTGATCTTTTGTGTCCTTCCTGAAGAATACTATGCACAAGCTGCAAAGAGTGTTGGTTTGAGTCAGGATGAACTAGGAGGCTTCCAGGGCTTAAGCAGCCCACTCTGAAATGGAAAGTGCCTTAGCTTGAATTTACAGAATATATTTTGCTTTTTTGTGTGTTTATTTGAAGGATTTGTGGAATGGAAGCAAAGGTTGGGGCAGAGGTGAATGGGAACGGCAATGCTCTGGCCCCTTTGTCCCTCCTGCCCTAGGAAAGCGAGCTCGTACCTAGTTGCTTTGGGAAGCATTGGCCATCTCCCTTTCCCATTTCAAATATTTTGATTGAAGTATTGAAGACAAATGTGTTGATTGGACCTGGTTCGTCTCAGTGCGAGGCTTTTCTTTCTTTGTCTTTTGATCTGGCCTAGGCTGAGCATCGCAGCAATAGCAGCTAATTGACTTAGCCTGTGTCAACTCAGTGCAGTACAGACACTGGGTTGTTTCAACTCTCCCAGTACAGCACACAGGGAATAAAACCAGTAGCTAAATGCTGTGTCAGGCTAGGATGGAGCCCGGGCTAAATGCAGAGTGAGGGCATGGCGTGGAGGTGTGTGCTGAGGAACCCCCAGGGAGCTCCTGGGAAACCTGTGGGATGGAGGGGCAGGCACGGTTCCTCAAAGCTGGCCTACTTGGCCTCTAAAGTAAACACTAATTTGCGGTCTCTTCGTAGGGAGGGAGCAGTCTAATAACGCTGGGATAACTTTCTTGCCAGCAGCGCTTGTTGTTCAGGGCAGCATTTAGCTTCATCTGATTGGGACACTCGGGTTTCAACAACACCTGCAGAAATGGCTGACAACGTGAAGGTGCCAGATGATTTGTAGATGCCCGTGATGAGAGCCACTTTGCTGGGTCCCCTGAGGGGTGACTGGCTCACTAGCACGAGCAGGTGCTTCTGGCAGAGAGGGTGACAGAGCCCTCCTGTGATGGCAGCGGGAGCGTCAGTGGGTGCGCAGGGAAGGGTTCAGAAACATGAAGTCCGATGTGGCTGCGGGAGTGAGGAGTGACCAGCCTGACCTGTTGGGAACACTTCTGCCCCGCGATATCTCTGGCAGCAAGGAGTCCTCCACAGACACTGGCTCAAAGGTCTGCCCTGGTAAGTTCTGTCCCGGTGGAGCCTTAAATAACAGGCAGATGTTTGCAGAGCGTGTATTATGGAAATCAGACCAGTCATAACTTGACTGCTCTAAAATAATGCGCGTCTCTTCTAAAGAGTGTCGGCTTAGTTTTTTTTGGCTCGAGGCAGAGACAAATTTGTGTGCACAAGGCAGTGGCCTGTGTGGGGCGGCCGGGGGCCAAGCCGGGCCATTCCCATCCCTCGGGGCACTCGAGCTGTCCCAAGGCGGCACTGACCTGGCAGCACATCCCCTGCTCCCGTGGGAGGGTTTCACTCCTTCCAGCTCCTCCTGGCTATTCCCAGTCCCTGCCCCGAGAGAGCTGGGGGCGCCGTGGCAATTAGGAGGTTGCTGAGGCAATTAGGAGGTTGTCGGTGTGGCCCTGCAGCTGCTGATTTGCATGTCTGCCTACATCGGGCAACTTCCATGTTTCCCCACTTTTCTCCCCAGGGCTGCCAGCACGTGGCTGTCTCTCCGGAGCTCCTTCCCACACCCTGGCAGGTGCTATCCAGCATGTGACACGAGTTCTGTCCCCGGTGCCCCGAGCTGGCGGGCTCAGCAGCACACACCAGGTTGGAAACCTGTGGCTGCCTTTCAGAGTTCCTCCTCCTCCCACAAAGTAGTTGTGGGCAGTGCTGCTTTGTCATCAGCACTTGCACAGGGTCACCTGCAAGAGTAATTCAGTGTTAAAACTAAGCCTTAGTCTTGTTGGAAACATAGTTTATTTTTTACATTTCCTGTCTTTTCAGCCCTTGGGCTCTTCACTTTGTCCTGGAGCAGGTGTTGGTGCTGAGGGAGGAAGGCTGTCTCCTGCTCTCCCTTGGCAGCCTCATCAGCCAGACCTGGAAAAGTATTGAATTAGCTTTATTATGCCACTGATTTGAAGTCATTACTGGTGTAAGCCGATGCAGTTCCATTATTGTTGATGGGATTGGGACTCTTCGTGTCACAGGTGAATTGGACTCAATTAACCAAAGCTGTGGTCTTAATTAGAAGCTTGGCTTTCAGTGGCTCCTCCTGGGCCCTGACGGTGGAACACCCCTGCCACATCTTGCCACCCCTCAGGGCTTGGGGAGTCAAGGGGAGAAGGTGCCACTTTTTCCCATGCAGCATCTGGATGGACTGTGTGGCATCCTTTCTTGTGCTGCACATCCCCTTGGCTTTGCTCTGGGGGAGGGGAAACCCAGCACAAAGTGTGGAAAGTGCAAACCGTCCCTTTGGGCTTGCCAATGTCACCAGTGTCTGTGTCGCATCAGTTCTGGATCTGCCCCCATAGCCTAAGTAGTCCAGCTAAGAAATGAGCATTTTCCCCTTTACTTGAGAGACAGTTAGTCAAGGGTTTTGACAGATACTTGGCTTGACAGGCGAATGGGAGGTTTTGTGTTTTCACTAGCTGACAAGTTTTTGGTGGCCGTGCCTGGCTCTCCTGGCACCTGGATGAAACAACATATCTCTAAGTGCTTTATGAAAAACTGATGCCCATTACTGCACTTAGGAAAACCCTCTCACAGAGGAGGAATCATCAATTTTTGGGACTGGCCAGCAGCACAGTTCCCTGGGAGGTCTGGGGTCCCGCATCCCACTTGGCCTCTGTGGAACAGGGACCTCTACCCAGTGACCTTGCAAGTGGTTTCCTGCATCCTGTCTTCACTTTTCCTTAGGAAAGGCAGCTGTCCTGAGGCACACTCATGCTGGGGTGCCAGCACGTGCCACTGCAGCAGGGCTGGAATGCAAGACTATCCCAGGGGCATGCCTGGCTGCCTTCCCTCTGATGCTGGAGGGGGCAACAGCCTTTTTTTGAAAGCGTGTACCCTCCTGCTAAATATAGTATCGGTGCAGGCTCTATTTTTAGCGTGTGTTTTAAGTGCCTTTTTCAGCAGAAGCCCTGCAGGATTTCAGCAACAGACCCCACAGCTGGGTGTCCCGGGTGTTTCTGTCCTTTCCCAGTGAGGAAGGATGTGCTGGGGATGAGAGCTCATGTGGTGCACATCAGTGGCCCCGTGTGCCACGTGCTCACCCGGCTGACTGCTGCAGAACAGACGGTGTAGCGGCTGATTGCTGCCTCCTGCTCAGGGAGAGCTCCTTCCTCTACATGGTGCTGCGTTGTTTTGTCCTCTCTCTTCCCTTCCAAAGCTGGCAGGAGTGTAGTAGCACTTGGAAACCTCTCCACCAAGCTCAGGTTGGCCAGCCTGCTCTGGAGTTAAAAGGGACTGAGCGGTAAATGTGGATGAATATTGGTTTAACCTGCAGCCTCATGTAAATCCGTTTCAGACCAGTCTTCCCATTCAAAGTTAGGACTTGGTACCATTGCTATTGCACCCTGTCCTATGTCCAGCTGCGGACTGGCACTCCCTCTAGATGGCAAGGAGGGAGTGAGAAGAGGAAGGCCTGGGCAGTGGAAGAAGGCTCAGCTCACTGTGGTTTAGGCTTGTGAACTGTGTTGCTCTAAGTCCTCACTTGGCTGGTTGTACTGCAGGTGGCAGCTTTCCTTGGGCTAAGCTGGATTTTGAACCCACCAGCAGCCTTGGGGGAGTACCCTTGTGCTCCACAGCTGTTATGAAAGGCTGCCTTTTCTGGTAGCCATCCAGAAGGATTCGGTGGTTCCCTAACAGTGGCTGGAAGATACATGAGAGGAGACCCATGCTTAGCACCTCTGAATTTGTGATCTGGGAAGTGTGCTTGTAGCCGCACATGCGGTCAGCACTGCCCTACATGTGGCCTGTGCCCGGGGGAGGCAGGGGAGAGAAAGGTGCTGCTATTTCTATTCCAGTGGTGGTTTATGATAGTTGTTTCATTGCCTAGATATCTTACAGTGGGTGGCATTCACATCAGACACTACCCCACACCTGAAAAACAGAAAACAAACAAAAGCTGAGATAAGCAGTACTTTAAGGAAGATCAAAAAGTTGCCTGCATGTTTCTTCTTCTTGGGGGAACCTACAGTACTACTGACAGATCAAATGCAGGCTTAGGTGTGTATTCATGGTGTCTTGGTGGGCCCCATTCTTCCCCTGTAAAAATGGCAAATGAGGATATGACAAGTTTGGTATGAATCATCCTATCAACTCCGGAAAAAGGTATTCTCTGGAGAGATAATTTTTGACTCAAAGTATATGGTCAAACATTGCCTCAGAAGTTGCTGGGACAGTGCAGTGCATGGTGGGGGACAGTAAAATGGCTGTGATTCAGGCTATAATCACATAGAGCACACTTCTTGTTACTTATCTCCCTAACAAACTTGCAATCGTGTGCATGGTACTTTCTGAGCCTGTTTTATTCTCATTTCAGCTTGGCTGTGCTGGAGCAGCTCAGCATACCGTGCACCTCTGTGTATTTTCAGCCCTGTTACCTCAGACAGGTTGAACCCCGATGGCTGAATGAAAAGCATAGCATTGCTGAGCTGCGCTCTCCTACTAAAGGTTTATGTGCATCTTCATTTTACTTGCATAACTTGCATGTGTAGGGGCTACTCTCTGCTGCTATTGCTATGCAAAAAGTCAGCCTGTAAACTTAGCTCTGAGCTACGACATCTTCCTCCGAAGATGCACAGCACTTCTTTTCACCGTCATTGCTGACAGGAGGGGGTTATATAATTCTAAGTTCCTCTTCCAGTGCTCTGCAGAGCCTGTGTTTGAGCTGTACCCTTCTCGTTCTGTGCACGGTGACCCCTGTGCTGCAGCAGGGTGAGCAGTGCCAGGCTGTGCCGGTGTCAGCAGCGGGGCCGGCGGGTGCCTGGCACACACGGCTGCGGGAGCTGCCACCGGTGTTCCAGAGGGCACGGAGCTGACTCTTCTCCGATCTAAGCAAAATCCTGTGCCAGCTGGGCAGTGGGGAGAGATTAATGACTGCCTTGGAAGCCAGTTTTCCAGCCTACTGGCCGGAGGGCAAGCATCATGATAGTTGTAGCAGCTGGTTTGGAGAGGAGGGAAATGAGGGGAAGATAAAATTGCACGCCCAGAATGCCAGGGTAGCCTGTGTCCATGCTTTGATGTCTTCTCCCTCCACACCCTCCTGTGGGTTAAAAATGAAACTAGACTGCATTTATAATGGGTGTGTGAATATCTGTATTTAGCTGCTGCAAGCAGGCTCCTGGACTGAATCCTTGTATGTGGAAAGATAGTCTTTGACCAAATGCAGGAATGGGTGTTTTCTGTGCTCTCATTGTGGGGACACACAGGCACATGTCATTTCATCAGTTCAAACATCACATCCTAACAAATTCTGACATACATGTACGTGATGGGTTAGGAGAAGGGATAAAGGGAGATTAAATACCCTTTAATTCCTCCTTAATGGTCCTGAAGTGTGTAAGTCATGGTTAGGACGGTGGGAAGAGGGCCCATTCGGGTCTGCAGTGAGGACACAGGCACACAGGTTTATTTCCAGTGAAATAAACAAATGTTGCTGCCTCTAAACCTCTGAAATCGATTTGCACATCTGAAGAAGTAAGGGCTGGACATCCTCCCAGTGCCCATTGCAGAGGGCAGGAGGCATCCTTGCTCCCTCAGGAAGACCAGGGGAAAAGATGGGGTTCCTCCCAAGTAGCAGATGGGGTTTGCACGTTGGGGCAGGTAGCTCAGAGGAATTGTTTCCGTGTTGTGTTACTGTGCAACACTTCTGCATCCACTTCTGCATGGCGTGCTTTAATCAGCAGCCCTCCCCTCTTGGCCCCCGGGCCTTGAAATTCCACGAAACCCAATTAAGAGAGATGAGAGAGCTCTAGCATGTATACATATGAAATTTCAGAAGGCTGAAAAAGTGACTCTTAATACCATAAAGCCTGCCCTAAAGTAAAATTTGCATTGAAATCTACATAGTTAACCCCGTGAGGAAGACAACATAGCTGAGTACAACTTTTTTCCCCCCCAGAGGGGTAACTTATCCAGGTCTGCTCTGTTCAGCATCAGCCTGCTTGCAGCTGAGGAGTGCTGCAGAGAAACCCTGTGCTTCATCCACAGCCTGCAGAGAGCATCAAGGAATTGTAGCTCCAGCTTCAGAGACTGTGCTGCAGTGTCCCAAACAGAACAAAACAAAAACCAACCCCAGCCTGAGAAAATAATGCAAACTTCTCCAGGTTGGTAACCAAAAGCAGACTGGGTGGATGAGGTGCTTGTGTAGACTCATTAAAGGAAGTATTCAAGATTGATCTAAATGTCACTTACAGATTCAGCACATTCAGCCCGGGGTTCCAAGTATTTAATGTTTTACTAACCTGATACTACATTGTCTTGTTTAAATTGCCCATCATGAACTATCCTGAGAAAGACACCCACCTTTAAAAGAATCATAAGCAAACGAAAAACCCTCAGCAAATCCTGTATGGGTTGAGTGTTGAGAGGGGAACTGGGGAAAAAGCTGTATTCCCCTTCCATGCTTTTATCTATCTCTTTTGCTATCTTTTTTGTATAAGATACAAAATTTCTCCTTCTATTATCCTACTTACAGCTTAATCACACACTAATTGGGGACCTTACTTCTGTTGCTTTGCTTCTTTTTGAGTCTCTGTATCCTTCCTAAGAACAGTGCACAAGTATCCTCTTCAATTAAGAGAAATTAAAGGAACGAAAAACTCGTCTGAAGGCTTTACATGATTCCCTTAGTTGACAGCAATGGGTTTGGCTGTAAAGTGGCTGAAATCTGGGGTGGACGGTGGTGGGGACTGGGCAGTGTGCTGGGAACACAGGTAAGTATTTCCCTGCAAAAACACGAGGCCTCAAAGCTGCTTTTTTTATTACCTCCGGATTCTGCAAAGGGCTGGTTATCTCACGCTGCGAGCCAGCATGATCAAAGCCCCGGGAAAGGTCAGGCATTCCTCCAGGAGTGACACTCAGCTGCCGGCAGCGCTCCTCCAGCCCACAGCTCCCACAGCCCGGCTGCGGCACCGAACTGAAATCCTTTATCTCGTTAACGAGTGAACCTACAGATTAGCCAGCCTGGCCTTAGCTTGATGTCGAGAGCGTGTAACACCTGGCCTGGGCCTTCTGAAGAGGAAAGGTGGTTGTTTTTAAAAAAAATAATGTTGTGGGGGAGGCAGTGTTTCCTTCCTCTGACTTAGCGCTAGAGAGTTAATGCTGATAAAAGCTGTGCTCTGTCTCTGTGCTACACCGAGGGGCTGCTCTCCTCTTGTTCTCAGCTCCTAGCTCTGTGCAACTGATAAAAACAGTGAGTGCCAAAATCCTGGGCAGATCAGAAATCATCTACATTATCTTCCAGTGAGAGAATATTGTTTTCTTACTGATTTGGTAGACTGGCATTCAATTACTCACTTTGAGCTGGTTGTCCCCCCACAAGCAGCTTGTGCATGGACAGAGAGGTTTGGGAGGGTGAGTGGAAGAGGTGTTTGAGATGAGCAAATCCTGTCTATCTCTGCTTCCTCACGCAGGTGCCATATTTTTGCATCTGTGCTAGTTCAGTGGCATGAGGGGAGTGCATGTCTTGAGTAGGGGTGATGAGGATTCCCATGGCTCATGGTCCTGTCTCTGGCTGTCTGGAGGCTGACTGTCCTTAGCCTGGTTGGTTGGCATAGGGTATTTGTCAACTTTGTCTTCAGGCATGGTTGCTAATGATGCCTGGAAAGGCTGACCTGGAACAGAGACTAGGCAGAGCAAAAGGAATAAAATAGGTATTTATTGAAAGGGTACACCTTGGGCAGTGCAATAACCTGGCCAAGGCCGCACTGGAAACAAATCCAATCCAAAACCAAAGACTCAGTCATGAGTCTTTATACCTCTACAAGTCCTGGCCCATCTACACACTGGGGTCAGTGTCCAACCACAGCCCCAGGCTGTGGAGTCTCAGCCCCCCGGCTTGCCCCCTTCCCTTCGATGTTGTTTATACCTTTTGTCCTGGATTCTCTAGCTGAGAAGGGATTGTCTTGTCCAATCACCCTGTGAAGAGAACCTACCAACACCCAGTATGAAGTTTTAGAGTCACACACCAAGCATCAGAGAATCAGAAAAATATTAAAGCTAAAACCCAAAGCGTCACTGAAATTCTGAGAAAGGCATGGGGAACTCTGCCTGTTTTATGATGTGAATTCAGTTTGATGATGAATTCTGTTAACTGCCTGAAATTTGGACTAATTTTCAGTTTCAAATGAGGTTAAGGTATCCTTATTCTAAGTGTAGGATAGAAGAGAGACCATGGACCGTGATTTCTCTCTATCAGAAAGGATACTTTGTGCTATAAAGAGGAAAATGAATTATTTTTTTTAGAGCAGAGCATTTGATTCCTTGATTAAAAGGCTGAAATGAATATCCCTTAATCTGTCTCCCAGCCTGTTTCTTGAAAAAAGGGGCAATAAAAATTTGCCTCGTCTGCAAATTAATGTGTCAAACTGTGGACCTGTGGCCTCTTGAGCAAACGCTAAATGTCTGTGTGCAGCATCTATGGGGCCTGCAGGGGGAGTGCCTGTGTCTCTCGCCCCACTACCAGATGATCCTCAGATCATCCTAAGAAGTCTGCTCCCTCTGCAGGGGAGAGGTGAGGTTCTTAAAGTGCTTGCCTCTGAAATTATGGCAATGGGGAAGGAGTCTGCTAGTTCTGGTAGGAGCAGGGAAAAACAAAACCAGAATAAAAAATTATCTCCAGTATGTGGTTGCCAGCCTTGCCCACGTTGCTGGCTGAGGGTGACAGCTGGAGGGGCTGCTGGGTGGGAATGTCACTGGTAGAGTTTGCTCAGCCCCAGTGCCAGGCCAGGCTGGACACTGCAGCAGTTCCAGCTTTGCTGCCCTACAGCAGCTGGTGTGTGATGGGCAGGTCTCGTGTAGAACCTGTGTGTGTCTCCACGCCAACAAAGAAAAGGATTAAAGCTGCATTGGGACATCTCTGGCACTCTTGACCATTTGCCCTGTCAGCAGTGGAGGGAGGTGAGAGGCTGAGTGCTTCCTCAGGCTGTCCTGGCATAAGCTGGTTTTTTGCCTGATAAATTGTTTAGTGGTGTTTTGCGGACTCTTAACACACAGTGTTTCTCCCAAGCACAGTCTTTATTGCAGTGAAAAGTAGCAAGGAGGGATGCAGTTATGATAAGAAATAGTCCATCCCAGCCTCTGCCATGCTTTGAGGGAGGAGTTGATTGCACAGGGGAAGAGTAATTGAATGAAAAATCAAACTGTTGGTAATGATTGGGTGATGGTAAACTTTGGAAGTGCCTCTTTAGTGCAGTCAAGCATAACTGTCTTATAATGTTGTTTGAGTTCAGTAGGATTAAGATATATTTGCAGGGTGACCCGTTACTACTAGTGGGGCTCTATGTGCAGCTCTAAGCCCATCTGGAAGGGTGATTTACTGGAGGCTTGGGCAATCTGGCAATTTAGGCTGTTTTTTACGATGTTTAGACTTCTACCCATGCTATAAAGCATAGCCAAGGGCTTTTATGAGGGCGTAGGTGCCTGCTGCACAAAACTTAGGTTGTGGGCCGGGTGTGGTTTTTTGTTTTTAAGAGTGATTTTTAAATTTTAAAGAGCAGCTGTTGAATTTAAAAAAAAAAAAGAAAAAAAAAGAAATTAAAGTCTATCAGCAGGCAGAAATATCCTGTGCAGGATTTAAAAGGCATCACATGTCTTGTGCATACCAACAACCTTTTTTTAAGCCCTGTGGCCAAGTGGGTGAAGGAGTTTAGTGGAAACAGACCAGATTGATTGGGGTGGGAAGAGGAGTATGTGAGCCCCATGTTTCTTCCTGCCTTCCCCCATCTCATGGGCTGCCACCGCAGCCACCAGAGCATCTTCAGGTCAGTGCCCAGGACAGCCATTCACCTGCATGTGTAAGGCCTGAAAGCTGAAGGAAATGCCTGGTTTGGGGGAGCCTGAGGGTGTTCTGGAGTTAAATGAGCCAAGCAGGGTCAGGAGGCCCAGTAGTGAGTACAGGGTGATGGAGCAGAGGTAGGGATGGGTGGTGAACAGGGCTAGTGAATAGTTGGAGGAGAGCCAATGCCACCAATACAGGGAAAGATGCATTTTCTTAGAATCATAGAATATCCTCAACTGGAAGGGAACCACAAGGATCATCAAAGCCCAAGTCCTGGTCCTGCACAGGACACCCCAAGAGTCACACCACATGCCCAAGTTTGCGTCCAAATGCTTCTTGAACTCTTATCAGGCTGGTGCTGTGACCTCTTCTCTGGGGAGCCTGTTCCTGTGCCCAAGCATCCTCTGGGTGAAAAATATTTTCCTGTTATCCAATCTAACATATCCAACCCCTGACACAGCTTCACTTTGGGTCCTGAGGACTCCCTGGGTTGAAGTGTGTGTTTCAGTGGGGACAGGCAGCTCTTCAGAGGATGATCTAACTCCAAAGCTATTGTAGGATCGTCCCTCCAGGGCTCCTTTGTTGGTTTCCCTCTGTGTCTGCAGGCGGGGCTTGCTGTGAGGTTGCCATATCTGCTTTTGGGGAACAAAAAAAATAAGTTTCCTAAGCTGCCCTGGGAGAGACAGCATGCAGGCACAAAAGTGGGATATTCTGTCTTATCAGGATATCCTTTTTCCACTCCTCCGCAAACAGGGAGCTTGCACAGGTCCATTGTAGTAACAGTCCTCCCCTTACTTGAGTCATCTCCCACTGTCAGCCCATGGCTGGGAGGGGTTAATCTGTTTTTTTTTGTCTTCTAAGATGCCATTTGGCAAACAAGACTAAAAATAATGAGCATTCAGATTTTGTGTCAGTAGCTCAGCATCCAGCTGTGTTATGTGGTAGGGTTTATTGCTCTTTTTTTCAAGAGTCCAAATGAAACACCATCAATACTTTGGGCCAAAAAAAGTGTTTCCAGCCCTGCTTCTTTGAGCCCATGCCTTGTTTGGGTTCATTTGTTGCTCATCCTTAGCTGTGTGCTGTGATTTCTGTATTTTTAGCTACATAAAAATGTAATTTTAGGGCATGTTTTTGTGTCTCGTTGATGCGACAAACCCTTGTGGGAATGATCTATAAAATTAAGTTAGTAGCTTTTCAACACTTTTGTTTGTTCTGAAATCATCTTGCAGAATGTGGTAGAGGAATAATTCCCGTTGTGACCTTCTACTGATGGTTGAAATAACCTGTCTAAGAGACATCCTGTTTCTGGAAGGCCTTATTGCTTTAATTCCTGTTAAAAATTGGTTTTGTCTTCTGGAACAGTGCTGCTGAAATTAAGTACTTGAAAATGCGTTTTACCTTCAGATAAACGTTGCAGTTTGCATTTTCAATCCCAGTGAAGCTTTAGCAGACTGCTACTTTTGGCCTAATCATTTGTACATTTTTAAGGATATTTTTTTTTTTTTTTAGTTTGAAAATGAATATTTTATTTTAAGCCTTTGGACCATCTTGCCCACATCCAGTGATGGATGTCTAATGAGATGACTTTTTGCCTCCACTAAATGGTTATATTGTTTGCACTGATGTATGCTAAGACTTGATGCATTAAATCTTTGGTCATTAGCCGATGCCATTAGCAGAAAAGTCCAAATCACTTAGAGCTGGGACTTAAGACTTTTCATTAAAACCTGAATTTGCATGTTATTGGATAAATCTGTTAATACGGTTTAGCCAGGCTCAAGGAAGTTACTTGAAAACTTTTTACAGTGCATACGCAGGGTCAACGATGCCTGAGAGCCTCGAATTTGGAGCAAGGGGCCCCTCTGAGGGCATGTGCTGAGCAGCCCATCCATCCCACCTGGCTCTGCCTGCCCCCACCACCCGTAATTCCGTGCACGCAGCCCCAGCTGTCAGCACTGCACTTCGTGTTGCACTCAGGTCTGCTCACTGCTGCCAGGAACCACCCCCTGAAGGAGCTAAAATCCCAGCAGCAGGGTCTCCTCACCTCTCCATGGTGAATCAGGGCAGCCCTTCCTGCCCCTTTGGAGCCAGGGGGTGTTTTGGCACTGATTTCGCTGCAGGAGTCTTCAAGCAGCATCAGTGTGGTGGGGAACAGGGCTTGCCAGGAGCAAAGGCCAGCTGAGATGAGTCATTGATGTCATCAATTCGTCACTCCTCCATCATCACATCCGTTCCTACATTTTTTCTTTTTGTCCCCTGTATTTTAGAGGGCAGATGAGGCAACAACACTTCTAAAAACATCAGTCGCGTTGGGTAGCTTGACCAGCCCAGTATGATCTCTGCTTTGCTTCTTCTTTTGCTTTAAGAAGATGCTGCTCGGTCAACCTCCAAGTTGCAGACTGAGCCATGGTACAGAGGCTTTGGACATGTAAGGGTGTGCCAGGTCCTCAGACAGGTGTTGAGCCCTTGTCCTTACCTTCTGTATGACAGAGCTAAGATGTTTTCCCAATACATGTCATAGTCTTGCATTTTCTTAATTGAGAACGTTCAGTGCACCTTGAAAACTGCAGATCAGAGAGAAGCTGACCCATTTCTCAGTTTTCTGGGCCTCTGATAGTCTTTGTTATGACATACGGTGTTGGATAGGTTGTAACATAGACTTAATATAAATACATTTAAGAGAGGTCCTATTTCAAGGACTTTTGATCCACTGTGTGTGCAGTGCCAAAAGGCATCTTCCTGTCACCAGGGTGCAGGATGGATTTTTTTCTTGGTTTCCCCCAGGAGCCTGGGTCTGTATCCTGTGAGACTTGAGGAGGCCAATGAGGAAAAGTCATCCCATCCTGTGACGCATGTTGTCTGCCAGAACAGGAATGCTGGGCTTCAGAAGTTGTTGTCGGACAACCTGCGTTCACACAAGACTTGTGTGCTTATGTGGTAGATGGAGTTTTACTTGCCTGAGACATTTCCAGGGTTTGAATATTGGACTGAAGCACATCCCTCTGCTTGTGAGAGAAGCACATGAGCTTGTGGGTCTGAGTAAATGCCAAAAGTTGTTGTGAGCAGGGATGCTGATAACCTCGAGGCAAGCAAAACAAGCTCGGGCCTTTGTCTTAACTGAGTAGACAGCTCTGGTGACAGAAACCAGAGCAGCTTTTTCCCCAGGGAAGAGCTGAAAATGGTACAAGAGGTGACAGCAGGAGGGACTCCAGCCCCCTTCCCTTCACTCAGAACCACTGGGGCTCTCTGGTCACATTCCACTGTTGCCTCTGGGCAAGCTGCTGGGCTCTGGGCACTGGCTCCTCTGATGTCCAGTGGGCTTCCTCTAGTGGCTTAGGTCAATTGTCTTTATTGTCCAAGTAAGCAATAAGCCAGAACTCTGTATCTCAGGGGCTCAAGCTTGGCCTTGTTAAAACATTGCTGGGCCTCTGTTCTCTTTAGCCAATAATGAACATAAAGTGTTCTGGACAGGTCAGGAAACAATGGGAGAAAACATCTTTCCAGCTGAAGGGATTGCTTGTGTGTGACAAGCATGCACTAGGAAAAAGAAGGGATGCTGTGCAGAATAAAGGCCCATGGGGTGTGTCACCATCCAGAGCTTTTATGGTGGCAGCAGTACCATTCACCAGGTTTTTGGGAGTGCTAAGAGACTCCTGGGGTTGGATGTGTGATTTGATGATGCGGGTTCCTGCTTGTTGGGTGTGAGGCTCATCTTTATATCAGAAAAAAGATGAGCTGTTCAGGATGGCCAGAATTAAGGGAACTTCTTTCAGAAGTCAGAGCTTTAAAACAAGCATTGGCTGTCAAATTGTGGAGTGTTTGCTGACAGCTGATCTCTAAGAGAAGCTATTGCTGAATTTAGAGAGTGAAATAAGATATTGCAAAATATTGTAACAGGGAAGGTCTTTTCTGTGAGTATGTGGCTTTTCTGCTAATTAAATGCCCCATCGGTGATATTTCCGGAACCAATGGGCTATGTAAAACTAGGTGTAATCTCTAGATGTGAGCTCGCAGTGCAGAAATTGAAGTGGGCTTCTCCTTCCCTGATCAGTGCCTTACAAGACCTGCCTGGCTCCCCTCATGGTTCACCAGCACTCCAGGTCTGACAGCCTTCCTGAGCAGGCAAGAACAAACAAATTAGGAAGTCATGGGAGAGAGGAAAATGGAGATAGCAGGGGATTTCTAATCAAGCTGTTTTAATACTGGGTGTGCTTTAATCACTTACTTAATGGCAGTGCTTAATGAACACTTGAAATAAAGCATGCTTCTGTCAGATATTCAACACCCGTGTTTTTAAAGCTGTCTTGAGGGAACTCAAATGCTTATTACAACTTTTCAGCAAAAAAAATCACAATTCTGCTATATTAATTTCCAAGATTGAAGGGGAGGGAGGGGTGAAAAAGTTTGAAAAAGACAAGAATGTAGACTAGCCAATTGTGGTGGCTTCTCACTAATGTTGCAATTAACCTGAATTTAGTGACTGATTGTAATCCATCTAGATAGATATTTATTCTAGGCTTTGTCAAATCACATTTGCTCCTTCCTTTGCTATGCTCCCCTGGCTGTTGCGCTGAATTTTTTATTGCACACCAACCCTTCAGGCTTCTGGCAGAGTAGTTTTCTCCAATTCCTCTTTCCTATCCCTGTATGTTGCCTGCACTTTTACCTGTGACACCCTCTTTGCTTCAGTTGCTGATCTTTGTGCCTGTGGACTGTGGCGTGGTCCTGTTAGCCCTGAAGCTGCCTTTCCTGTGCATTGCAGACACAACCACTTGCTGCTGAGTTTCCCAAAAAAGAAAGTTGTGCGAGCAACTGGAAAATGTTCACAAACTTTTCCTGCTCCCAAATAACTGTGAAAAGCTCTAGCAAGCATCCTGGGTGCCTCCTTTACCTGCTGCTGATGTAGTGGCAGCTTCTTCTCTCTGACTTCTGAGGGCTCCTGGCATGCTCTGACTCTGGTTTTGTGATGTCCTTGGGAGATGGGGAAACTTTCAATAACTGACTTAGAGTAAATTTCTTCTTCTGCCCTTTGCTGACTCCCAGCACTGAGTGCAACTTATTTCTGTGGTTGAAGAGTTGAGTGCAGTGCATGAGGAAAAGTGGGACCAGGAGGAATTTTTTTTGACCTCGTGAAGGCATCAGTTTGCCCCCTGAAATGTGTGGTTTTGATTTTAGTCTTGTTCTGAGTAGGCGTTAGCAGTTGTGAAGCTGTGAAGTTTCACATCAGCATTGATGCAGCATTTCACTTCACCTCTTTAAAATGGCGAGTCCCTGGGGTGTCCCCCCTGCTGTTGGTAAGCATGAAAGGTCAGTGAGATAAATGGCCTCCTGCTGCCCAGTTGTGAAGCAGGGTTAAAAGACTGCACCTTTTTTATTTGTCTTTCATAAATCACAGTATTCCTAAGCCCCTGTTTCCTGTGAGCAGTGTGTTCCTGTGGACATGCTTCAGGTGAGGCTAAAATAATGCTGCAAGCCACCCCTACTGTACCCACTCTGGCATTTTCCCAACTGCACTGTCCTAGGACTAGAGAAGGTTTTGAAAATTAGGCATAAAATTATCTCTGCTGTCAAGAGCCTAGAAAGAAACTGCCGTAGGACACAAAACTCTTTCCTCTGAAAGATGGTTTGGGAACAGGGGAGTAACCTGAGCTCTCTATATATTGACCTTGCTGCATGTTTGCAAAGTTTTCTATGAAAAGGGATTGTACAATAACTCTCAGGGAGATGGCAAATTGTGGTTGCTATTACTACTGGTGCTGATGAGCTTGTTTCCTCTGCTGGTAACTAGTTTTGGCCAAAACACTTTACTTGCCTCCTTTCTACCACTGGTACTCCTTTGCTGAAGCCTGTCCATGGTGAACTCAGACATGGGCCTGGTTTTGACATTGCTCCAAAACAACATTCTTCTTGATCTTGCATTTTTATTGCAACAGCTGGTCAGCAAAGGCATAAATACAGAGTTAGTTTAGCCATTAAAATGCTGTTGGTATTTTGAGAAGACAGCTGAAATTGCTGTCTTCTGGGTTTGCTAAAAAGTTCAGCCTAAGGATGATTTCAGGACTCCAGAAATAAGAATAGGCTCAAAAAGGGATGAATTTTTCTCTCTCTTCAGATCAAGGTAGCCTCAAATTCTCCCACAATATTTAATCGTTTTATTTTGAGATACTGCTATAGCAGTAGTGGAAAGGTTGGAGGTGTTGTACTGGTGGGTTTTTTTTTTGAGGAGCTATCTGTTGTGTTTTCCCCCTAAACTTAATACTTGCTGTCAAAAAGTTGAAGCTGTTTCTTCAAATGACCCCACCTCTCAGGAATGAAAAGAAAAGCATGCATATATTCATCCTTAAGTTGGTTTGTATTTTTTTTTTAAGTTGTCTTATTTTAGTCTTAATTGAGAAGACCATCTGCTAGTATCTGTAACCAATGCATAACTTGCTGACAGGAGAAGAGTGGACAGGCTGGGGCCTTTTTTTTTTTTTTTTTTTTTGCTTTTAGAAGCAACTTTGTGTTTAAAGAGAAGAGGAAAAACAAAAACCAGCCCAGCACCTCTTTGGATGTTGACGAGGGACACTTGGGTTTTGTGTGCAGAGGCTTGCTTGCCTCATGGTTCTCTGCAAAGCTCCCTGCCTGCCTGCAACCTCCTTTGTAGATGCGTGTCCTTTGAAGGGTCATTAATTTAATATCTTTCTCTGTGCAGCAGCTGGAACAAATGGTGGCCCCAGCTCCAGCAGGAGCTCCCAGCTGCCCGCCTCGCCCAGCGCTGACCTACAGGCATTTTTGCCGTGGCTGTCTCAGGCTTTTTATAGTTTTTGCACACTTGTTGCATATAAGATACCTTACAGGTGTGGCCTTCACTGAAGCATTAGCTGGCTGGTTTGTTTTTTTTCTGGATTCTCGCTTTTCTTCAGAAGCATTTCAAAAATGAGGGATAACCTACTGGATTCAGACTGAATTCGTACTGCAGTATTTCACCATGAGCTCACCAGAGATTAATCTGAATTGTCTCACAGTGTGCTCCTCGGATGGGAGGGCAGGCACATGTCTGAAATGGTGAGTGGCTCTGGGAGTGCAGGTGTCACGCTGCCAGTGCGGGGCACTTGCAGGGGTCACTCAACCATGTGGCAGCAGCTCCTTGCCCTGGCCCAAATGCCCAAGTTCAGGCTTTACCACTTGCAGACTGTAATTGCTGTTTGCAATGGAAGTGTTTTCTGTTGTACTGACTTCCTGAGTTTCTTTAACACAGGAATAGTTTTAAACAGGTGTCCAGTGCTTGGCAAAGCTCCTGCTGGGATAATGCTGACTGCTGGGTCAGGATCCTCTTCCCTGCAAACTCTTTCCTTTGCCCACCACTTTGCCCACTTTGGGATTTTGTTTCAGGTCAGTCATAAAAACTGAATAGCAGCTTCATCTTAGCCCTAACTGGCCAAATAATTTGGCTCCTGCTGTTTCCAGTACACATAAGCTTTCCCAGTCCTGTTGGTGTCCTTCAGGGGACTGTCCCCTGCCTGCACTGCCTTAGAGCACATGCTTGGGAGAAATAAAAAATGCCAACTGGGAAGGCCAAGCTGATGAGAAAAAGTGCCTGAGGGAGAGCCACACAGAGGCCAGTTCCCAAAGGATGGTCTATGCTGCAAGACTATGCTCTGGGACTGGAGCCCTGGTGGCCGTGTGGTCTCTGAGAAGGAGACCACCAAGGCTGAGTCACTCCGGAGTGTCCCTTAGAGCTGAGTGCTGTGGGGCACAGCTGTGTGTCCCCAGGCCAGCAGGAATAGGCTATCCCTTTGCCATTGGCCTTTAGTGTTTGTAACAGGTAATGCATGTGTGATAAGGTGTCCTAAAATGAAACAGGAGGTCTTCAGGTTGTAAACAACAGGTCCTCATTTTTAGCAATTTACTTTTTCCAAATTGCATATCTTGAGCTGTATGTTTCCAGGTTATGTGAAGAACCTTAGGCACAGAAAATGGAACTTCAGTGGTCTGGTGTGGTAATACACCATTTATGCTGTATCAGAGCTGTGCTAGGGACAGTTTCAACAAATGTTCAGCTTCTCCAGATTGTCTTGGAAATGAGAATGGAAATGGAAATTTCATCCTCATTCACTTTATTGTGGTTTTAGAAGCTGCTTGGGTATCTACTTGCACCAAAATGGTATGTTTTGGTGGGTGGATGAAATATAATTTCTGTACTGAAATACTGAAGAACCTCACATAAAACAGTGTGTAATTATGTCATTGTCTCATTGAAGGCATGTGGACTGATCGGGTTTTGCGGATTTTCAGGCTATGCTGAAGAAAAAAGGCACTTTATGGACCATGCCTGTGTTAGATATAAATGTCACCAGTGTGACAGCCAGGGAGAGCTGGCTGTGGGCTTGGTCAGCAGGTGCTCAGCAAGCCATGGGAAGTGGTTCCCCTGTATGGAGGTCATGTTGACCAAGATCAGGTCTCTTGTTAGTCTCTCAAGTGTTTCTGCAGCGGTACGCATTGTATTTTGAGGATTTGAGGGGACAGATGTAGTAGGGGTGCCATGTTTGTGGGAGGAGGAAGCCAGTGGGTAAAGATTGGGAAGCAGTAGAAGCAGTCTCATCAGCAGTTTTGTACCTCAGTGTGAGGTAGGTTTTGGCCATGGTTCACAGCCCTGGAAAGCATCAGTGCCCACTGTGAGCCGTAGATGGTGGAAAGGGCTATGGCAACATCCCCAGTTCAGATGTCCCCAGGGCAAAGGGTGCAGGGCAGTGTCCATGGGACATCTGGGGCCAATCCCTCACTGCACCTGGGGGTGGGAGGGTGGCAAGAGGGGCATCCAGGTGTCTGCATATGAGGTCTTGGTCTCCTGCCCCGAACTCTCTCTGTGAGGAGGACCCAGATAACCCGTCTGGGTTGCCTTGAAGGGCAGGTGCCATGGCAAAACCACAGCAAATCCATAGGGCTTTTGCAAAATATGTCATCAAGCCTTTCTCCTCCTGGTTTCATTGTGCATGTGTCACCCTGTGTGTCCTCCTGCTGTCGATCACTGTGGCCGTCTCGGTGGGAGCAGAGGGAACAGGGAGGCTCAGCCTGTGCCCAGCCAGCCCTGTCTGTTGTCACACTGGGCTGACCAGCAGCATTTAGCTGACAGAGATCCCTGGGTCTTCCCAAAGCGGTGTGGAGCAGGCAGGCTGGGTAGCTTTGCATTATTGCTATTTTTTATTGTTACTTTTTTTCTCCCAATTTCTGGCTCTGCAGACCCCCAAATGCTCTTAATGGAGATATGGCCCGTTTATATGTTAATTTTAAGCCCGCTGACAAGCGGTTTGCTTTTCTCCTGACTTCTCACGGTTCCTTTGCCCATTGAAAGCCGCTGCCATGGGCTTAGGGGATAAGGTGCCGAGAATTAGAAAATAAAATAAAATCTGCAGGATGCTGGAGAGCAAAGGGGTACAGGGATTGGCATGCTCCAAGTATAAATGGGTGATTTCTGAAAGCAAGGAGCCCTGATACCAGGAGCATGCATGACAATTACATCCAGTACAATACAAAATGTTAATTACTAAATTTTGAGAAATTAATGCTGATTAGCAGCTGTTGTGTGTGACCTAAATACATCTAGTGCTTATCTTTATTCATAATATACAGTTTATTGTTGATAAAGTAATGGCTGAACGGTGGGCTGGCCCACGAGTCTCATAGCTAAAGACTGAGGCCCAATTTGTAAATCGTCTGAAATTTGTTGGCATCTGTTTTTTGTGGAATTTATACAGATGGGAAAGATCAATAGCAGCCTGAGCTATCCCCTTTATGACTCAACTCATAGATATTATTGAGAATTCATATTGCTTTTATTATTTGGTCATAAAAATGGACCTAATGCTTGTTGGCTTTAAAACACCTACCAGTACTGCTTTCTCTCTCCATCTTGCAAAATATAAGACAAGGCCGAAGCTTAAATTAAAATCCTCAGGTTCTTATCTCTTTCCCACAGGAAAGCAAATCTGTGTTGAAAACCGTAAAATTAAGAGGAGAGCAAGGATAGCATAATTTAGCAAAAATTCATGGCACTAGATTCTGAGCTATATGACTGGAGGGATAGGTCAGACATTAAGAAGATACTGCCTGCTAATGCAAGTTCCTTAAGGTGGTGCTCTGGAAACAAGGAAAGCGGAAAATGCTGCACTGCTTCCCGTTTGCTCCCTTTCCTCTACACCTACCAGCCTTAACAATAAATTGAGTCGTCCATTTAATAACCCATCCTCTTCCAGAAGTCTGGAAAAATCATGGACTTGTGCAGGGAGCTATGTCCTAACATCTGCTTTGTGCCAGGATTTCAGTAGTGAATGCCATGAAAATTAATTTCATTGGCCTCTTAATTTTTTTTTCTTAATTCCTTGTGTTTGACAGGCTGTCCTTGCTGTCAGTGTGTCTGTCTGAAGGATAGCTTTGTTTTTTGTGGGCGTATTATTAAAACCCCATTTGTTCCATTATTATTTGTGCTAAGGAGAAGGGTAGAGTGGCAGGGCACAAACGAGGAGTGCGTGTTACATGCTGGCATCATCACTATGGCTCGTCCCACCAGGAAAGAACAACTTGAGTTTCAAGCAGTGTTAATAATGCAGGATTTCATTGGGATTGAGGAGTTCTGTTGTCTTGCAACCTTGATCTTAGGGGGTAATTTTGGACAGCATCCTCCTGTCCTGCTGCCTCCTGCTCTGCTGTGCCTCTGCGCTGTGGGAAGTGCTGGTGGGAAGTGTGACTCTTGCCCTGCAGGGACATCACCTTATGGCACCCATTTCAGGACCTTTGTGGGCGTTTGTAGCACTTTGAGTCCTTGATAGAGTCAGAGGCCTCCCAGCTCTGTCCCCGTGCTCTCAGCAGTTCTCCCCTCTAAGTGACCTTCTTGAGAGGCCATTGCCAACTGCTTCTATATGAAATCAGCCTTCTAAGGGTGATGCTTTAGTTACCCATACACAGGCCAAGAGTTTCAACCAGAGTAAAACTGCAAGGAACAAACTTGCTGTTCCTCTGGTGATGGCAGGGATTTGCCCCAGCTGTGCCATGCCATGGCCATGCAGGAAAAGCAGTGGGGGGAGGAAGAATGAAGTTGAATCTTGTGTTCCTTTTAAGCCTTCTTTTTTTAAATGCTGTTCCCGTAACCAAAGGGCTTCTGCAGTGCTGCTGCTGACTGCTGTCCTTAGGTCGCAGGCCTTGGTCACAGTGCCTGCCTGCCCAGCCCAGTGCTCCTCCTGCCCTGCAGCTCTCCAGTTGCCATTTCCGCAGCCCTGTCTCAATGTCTCCCAAATGCCTTTCTTCCTGCTCCCGGCCCCCACCCATTTCCCTGCATTTCCTCAATATCTGTATCCCTCTTAGGGTGCCAGTGGTTTGAGGATGCCGATTCTGGCAGCAAACCTGGTTTCCATCCACTAGCCCCAATGTCATGTCTGTCCATCTGTTTCCCCTGCTTCAGTAATGCAAATATTTAAAAATAGCATTTTGGAAATGTTGGTTTGTTAGTTTTTTTCCAAAGCAGAACCTCACCTCGCTAACACAATTTAATTTTTGCTCTTTTCTTGCAGTCCAACAAGGTGCCCGTGGTACAGCCTTCTCATGCGGTTCACCCCCTCACCCCTCTTATCACCTACAGCGATGAGCACTTTTCCCCGGGGTCACACCCATCTCACGTCCCCTCTGAGGTCAGCTCCAAACAAGGTGAGCCCATCCTTTCCCAGCACAGTGGGGATGCAGGGTGGTCCTGGTGCCCTCTGTGCTTCTGACAGAGCCAATGTTACCAATTTGTAATATTTTAGAAGGAGGCTTCCAGGTGCATATGCCACTTTCAGAGATGGCAATTCTGCCGTAATGCTGATATTTAACTTGGTTGCTTGAATTTTTATGCTCTTTCTAATGTGATAATTTGGGCTTGCTTTTCTCATCAAAGTCTTTCAAAATCTCAGTAAATAGCAGCCAGTCTTCACCATCTCATGTGGTGCCCAAGACTTGCAGCATGCAAATACAGAAAGGGCAACCATCCCTCACCTTCCCGAAAACAAGGGACAAGTGCTTCAGTAGTGGTGTTATTGAAACTTTTTCTTTCACTTTATTTTATATCCTTTATTCTGGCTGTCCACATTCTTCTGTATATCAGTTGGCATAATCAAAGCATTGCTCATAAAAAATAGTTTTGAGCCTGTGCAAATAAAAGCTTTACAAAGCTGATGTTTTTTAACCTTCTTGCGCTAGGAAAGCGGAAAGCTTTCATTTTTTTTTCCTTCTGCAGAAAGCATCTTTTTAGATGTCCAAGTCATGTTTTCTCTGCACCTCTAGGACCTCTTAAATCAAACACAAAAGCCTCCTTGATCCATATCTGGGAACGTCAGACCAGCCCTGCTCAGGGTCAGTCTGCAATCAGGGAAGAGCGGAGAGTCTCCAAGATGTCAAGCCCAGCCTGTGCCAAGGGCTTCTGCCCAGTACCCAGGAGAACATAAGGGATTCCAGGAAGGGTGTGCTTGCTTGCAATGGGTTGGAAGAACTGGGGAGGGATGTGATGGATGTTGCAGAGGCGCAAGAGGAGGACTAACCTTGGCCGTCGCAGGTCTGAGCCAGGGTTTGGGTCAGCACCTGAGCAGAAGGAGCCTGCATGGAAGTGCTGATGGTGAGGAGGGAAGGAGAGATCAGAGGCTTTACAAAGGCATTCACTGTAGTCTGGATATCTCTGCGTGGGCAGAAGTCTGTCAGTGCCACGACTGGTCCTGGAGAGTGCCTCTCCCTGCTTCTCTCTGTGCTCGCATGTCCCACCACGTGCTGTGACACCCAGCTGACAAAATCCTGAAGCTCTGCTTTACCTGGGTACACATCCATATGCACAGTCCCATTTATCTGAAGAGGTTTTTAGTTATCATTGTTCAAGGAGAGAGACTTTTTTTGTTCTATCTTTCCCTGAATGCCTAGGTTTCATTATGGCTGTGCTATGGAGATAATAACATGGGCTACATCCAGGAAATGCTATGGCCTGCTGGCTCTGTGTGGTTTTTGCTGTTTGTTGGTTAGGTTTTGTTTCTTTCTAGGGAGGGGCAATACAGAAAACACTCTGCCTGGAAAGCCTGGCCTGTAAATACATGTATAATATCCTTTTCAGACTTGGAAGAAGCAAATGGAGACCTCTTATCCTCACTTGTCTTCCTCCTTTGCATCAGTGCCTAGGAAAATGATATTCACACTCATTCCTTGAAATCCCAGGGGTGCCACGCGTTAAGAGAATGGGATTTCCACCTCTTGCTGAAGCTGACTGTGACAGCTGGGCACAACCCACCGCTGCAGTTTGTGAACTCAAGAGGTTTTTGCTTACTGCATGCTGAGTTTGCCCTTTTGTGCCCGATTTTTTCCCTTTACCCCAGTTTATTTTTGTATTCCTGCACAGCAGACCCCAACTGAACAACATCTGGTTTGTTGGTTTTCAGTTTTTGCTGCACATCCTCTCTTCTGTTTCTTCTCTACCCTCTCCCGTCCAGCATCCCACCAGTCCCCATCCCTGAGTGCAGGCCTGCTGCAGGGCTCTGCCAGGAGGCACAAAGCTCACTGCCCTCTGGAGTTCCTGAACAGAGCCTTGATCCCTTTGCTCAGTGTCTGGCAAAGATGGGGATGGATGATGTGGATAATGCAGGCTGGAGACTACTGGTTTTGTCTGGGATGGTCTCCTTGATGTGTGTGGTCTTTCTGTCCATGCTCCCTGTTTCGGCGCCACTGGCGCGTGGGAGCAGCCGCAGTGAAGTAGCCCGTGCAGTTGCTGCAAAGAGAGGATTTTTTTTTTTTCCCTCAGGTCCTCTGCCAAATGCCTCCAACCATTGTTTCTGTCCTTGCCTCCCACTGTGGGTCTGGAACAAGGCACTGCCCTGGCGCCCTAGCCTTGATGCCAGGGTGCCCTCCTCCCACCAAAATCCTCCAACAAGGGAGTCTGCAGCAGCTTGCCCTCAGCACTGCCTCTTGCACCCAAGGCATTTTGGGATGGACATACAGCACTGCTTTCCCAAAAGAAGTCACTTCTTTATTTAATTTTTATTTTTTTTTATTTTTTTTCCTTAAACCTCTCAAGAGAACTTGCTTTGGAGGGCACTGGCCATATGGCAGCTCTGTGCTGGTAGCCTTCCATAAGGGCCAGGAGTTTTGGATTAGGAATAACAACTGCGCATTAGTTAAGAGAGAGCAGTGTTGTCTGTGTGGGCCAGAACTGCAGATTCTGGGGAAGGAGTGGCCCAGCTCCTTGTGCAGGACTTGGTCTGGCAGGGGCAAGGTCATGTCATCACTTCTAGGAGCATCAGTCATCGTCAGAGATGTGAGAGATGAGATGCTGGGCTTCTTTTACATCTTGTTTGATTTTCTTTTTTTTAACCACTTGGAAAGAGTGTTCCCTCTCATGTAGAAGCCCTGGGATATGTAAAGTGTTTCCTTCTCTGTCAGCTACCAGCTGTTTTACACCTTTGAAAAGACAACTGGACAGAAATTTGATCCTCACTTAGGTTGTGGTTCCAAGTCTGAAAATTCAGGTTTTCTGAGACACTACTGGTATTATTTTCCATGCTTTCCGGTACATGGTCCTGACAAATATTCTTCAAATCTTGTAATTAAATACAGAAAATTTAAATACAAACTGGGCAGGGGAATAAATCAGTAAAATCAGTCTATAGACTATGTCTCAAGGTAGCACACGCTCAGTCTTGGACATTTGGAGTGTCACTACATAAATATTTAATACCCTTTTAAAGCAGCTGATTTAACATGTGAACTAGACTTGACAATTCCTTCTGCTTCACCCCCTCTTCCCCAAACACATTTAAATAAACCAATGTCTTTCTGGCCTCTGCAACTGTAATTCTGTGTCTCCTGGGAGCACAAGGTTTAGGTGAAGAATGGAGACCACAGACCCTTTTGGGATGAGGATTAGCTTTAATCTTGAGGTGATTCTTGCAGTTGTAGAACTCTGTGTTCTGGGGAATGTGAGCTGATGGATCATTCCTGATGGGACTCTTATTTTTCCATGAAATACTACCATTGCAAAACAGATTGACCTTGGAGCCCACAGGAGTCAACTTGATGAAGAGCTTAGTTGGAACTGGAGTGACAATTGGAAGCCAAATGAATCATATCAAGTGTGACCATTACAGGCCTGAAAATGATTCTTAATTAACCACTGATCCTCTGTGGTAGCAAGTTTCCAAAATCTGTGAATCCATAAGGGAACCCTTGAAAATATAAAAGTAGCAATTTACCTAATCTAATAGCTCTTCTGTGCTGCCTCTTTGACAATGCTTTATTTCCCTTTGTTTCATGATGTGTTAGAAGAGGTCCTCAGGATCCTGTTAGATTTGGTGAGACCATTGAGAGGACAGTAGTACCTAATGCACTTCACAGGAGATCTAAACTTGCACAGGTCCTTACCCATATATTTATTTCCTATTTCCACTTTTTTTTTTCCAGTATCTCCCTTCGAATTGCAGTTTTGTGTGCTATATTTTTTAAAGGTGGCCTGTGGAGCCTTTTGCTTTTAACACTAACCAAGAAGGTGGTTATTCCTTATCCACAGCATTAGTTCCATTTCAGTATTAGCTGGGAACTGTAGGTCATATAAGAAGTATTTTGAGGGGAAACTCACTCATTCTTCTGTGCTTTTTAACAGGCATGTCCAGGCATCCTCCAGCTCCTGATCTCCCTACCTTCTATCCCTTGTCTCCAGGGGGGGTTGGACAAATAACACCACCTCTTGGCTGGTAAGATTTTTTTAGCTTCTTTTCAGACAGGTGCATGTTCACACCATTTGCTATTGTTGAATCAATCACAGCGTTTGCAAAATAATAATAATATAATGTCATTCCAGTAAGAAATTGCTACTTTATTTTAGCTGGAAAGATGAAAAAATGTCCATCTTTGAAATTAAATGAATCCATTTTTTGAACACATGCAGAAATTGAGGTGTGTAGATTTCACTTTGAAGTTTGTATGTTTCTTATGGCGTAGATTTGTGGCTCTTAGCTTTTGGAAAGATAGCAGAAAACAGTTCTCAAATAATTAAATGTAAATTTTAATAAACAAAATTGCAATTGCTGAATAGAGGGGAGGTAAGAAAAAACTATGAAGTGTGTGTGCAGGGGGAAATCTTGAAACTGCCCCAAAGGGAGAGCAAACTTTTGTAGTCTGCTGCTTTTTACAGTTTCTGTATGGAGAGAAGCCTCTGCCACTGGGAGATCTTGCTGCTCTTGCTAATACTAGCACTCTCATGATCTCTTGCTGCCACTCAAGGTGTCATTTTCCTTTTAGAGGAAATGTGGTATTTTCAGAGTAAAAGGTTTGGCTTCATGTCTGCTTGGGGTAGATATGCACTTGCCTTCAGTTCTCTTGGAGCAGGGAATAAAGCAACTCCGCCACAATTCCAGTGCTTTGGAATCGGTATTGTGACTAGTCTGTGCCCACGCAATGAGGGATGCAGAATTTTTTGGTTTTTAATGTCTCCATGGGAGGGAAACATGATCCAGATGACAGCAGGCAGAGAAAGTAGAGAGCAGAAGATGGTGAAATGCTGTATTGCTGGCATATCTTTCAGGAAAGGTCACATGCCTTTTGGGAGCAAATAATTAGTAGATATCAGACTAAAATATGGAAGTATCTGACTATATTTTTTTAAATCTTTTTTACCCCCCTCTTCCCTATTTTGCTGCTTAGCTAACTCCTCATTTCTACTGCCACCATGCAGTTGCTAGCATGCGTTTTCCAGATGTGGTCAATCATTTCTTCTGAATGGTTTCTCAGTGCAGAAACTGAGGGGAGGGGAGAGAGAAAAGAGAAAGAAGAGGAGGACAAGATGCAACCTTAAAAGCCTCAGGGATGTGTTCAGCAGCACTCACCAACAGCAGGACATACTCAGCTGTCCCCTATGCTACGGCTCCCTGCTGTGCGTTAGCGCTGTTGGGACTTTCTTAAATTTTTTTTTTCATTTGCTCTTCCCTTTGAGTGCTGCTCTTTTCCAGTAATATGCTCCAAGACTGAAATCTGCAATCCTGAACCTTACAAAGGCCAGGTTCTGTTTTTTCTCGTCTGAGAGCTGACTGACCAGTCAATAAGCAACTGTTTGAATAGGATGGATGTGTGTGGTGTCCCTCTGGCTGGTAGAGGTTTTTTGGGCTCAACTGGTGTTTGCTCACATTACCATCACACACTACTTCAGGGTGTTCACTGTAGTCATGACTACATGTGACTACATTGTACATGACTACAACCATGACAGACTGAAAGTGATCAAAACTGATGATGATAAAAATTACAGACCTCAAATGATGGACTGGTGGCAAAATATTCTGTATACGTGGGAGTGCAGAGGAGACAAAACTTCACACAGGCTTCTCTTACTGGACTGCAAAGTTTGATCTTTAAGTACTAAGATAGACTTGTGTTGCTGTGGGCTTTTATGTGGTTGAGTTGGGGTTTTTTAATCAAATAAATTTCTACTTAGCAAAGCTGTCCACTTGTACCTCACTATAGCAAGTAATAATGGAGAAAGTCTTAAGTTTTCAAAGATTTAATAAAACTGTTCAAAAAGATTTTTAGCTTAATAATTCACCATCTGGAGTTCTCACTCTGATCTACAGTAGAACTATTTGGAATAAGTGGCTTTTTTCCTAAGAGCTTGTTTAATGAATCTGATTCCAGTGCTTCTAAAACTAGATGAGAGAGGGATGGAGATAGAGGAGTGTGTATGGGTGTGTGTGCACCTTTGGGGAGGAAGGCTGGTTTTTTTGCTTTCCTTCCCAGTGGAAACTTAGATTGGGAATCTTTCAGTAGTAAGGGAGAAAGTTCAAAGCCTTGAAGTATTCATTAGTTTCATTAGGAGAACTCATGAAAGTGTTCGCTCTTACTTTTCGTTTGTGACTCGTACTGAGTTCCCATCAAGAGCTGTAACTCTAGAGTAACCATTGAATACCATATCATATGATTGATGGGTTCCTTTCTTCTGTGACCTCAGGCAAGGTCAGCCTGTATATCCCATCTCGGGTGGATTCAGGCAGCCCTACCCATCCTCACTCTCAGTCGACCCTTCCATGTCCAGGTAGGTGTAGGAGGTGAATGACTGACTGGGGAGTAATAACTGCTGGCATTAGAGGGCAAGTTGCTCCTCCGCTTGCATCTTGGTCTGCCTTTGCTTGCTTTTCAGTCAGCTAAACCCTTATGCATTCATTTTTATTTAACTTTTGTGTGTATATGCAGTTTGCCTGTATCCCACACTGGTCTCATTCAGCATTTTCTTGTCAGTCTCTGAGGTGTTGCAATGAGGAGCACCCAGTGAATTGTCAACAATTAATTGAGCTGTTTCATCTGAAATGAGTCATTTGTTCATTTCTAGATGCAACACATAGTGTTGTGCATAGCATCCTTGGGTTTTGCTCATGTCAGTATGCAACCAGGTGGATTGTCACTCGTCTGCATTCTCTAGTTCCAATTTCAAAGTTGTTATTAATTAGTCTTGAATCACGTAGGTAATGCTCTGTGTGGAAACTTGCTCACAAGTAGTTATTTCATAGCCCAAAGCCACTAATGGCAGGGGATGCCAGCATGGTATTTGTACTGGTGTGTGACTCAGGCACTGTGTCTTTATGTCTAAGTGCAAGCAAGCAATGCTAATTGAGACCTGGCCATGACACACTCCAGACCTCCTATGCTCTGCTTTTGCATTCTAAAGACAGCTTCTGCATCCTGTGCTTGGTGTACAAGAGGTTGCAATACACAATTCTTGGGGTTTTTTTCTGTGATCTGTAGAAGAGATGTCCTCTTGCACAGGGATTTAAGATAGGACACTTGATAAGTGGTAGGGCCTCTTACCTCTTTGTGTGTGGGCTCCTTTGGATTATCACTGTCCCTTCACTTCTTTACAGGAGAATGATAAGCATGTGCCTGTCAGGGTGATTGGGAAGAAAACCCATTCTTTCTCCATGATAAAATCACTTGATTTGGTTACAGGGATTTGTGTTTCCTTTATTTTGATCACATGAAGGAAAAGGGCAACAAGGGAACTAGGGAATGGTGAATGGAGAGGCTGGATGCCATTCCTTAGCCATCACTCCTTCAGTAAATTTTGGAGCATGAGCTTGCTTTTGATGTTAACAGTACTTTCCACCAGTTTAAAATATAGCATGCAGGTTTTCTGCTGTGCCAGAGTTTGCAATGCTCAGAACCTTCCAAGATCTGTCTCAGCTGTCCTTGAGAATGACCTGGGTTAGTAAAGTAGGATTATTCAGTTAGTGGTATTTTGATTTTGTTTTCCATTTTCCTTCTTGTACAAATGAAAGGAAGCTTTAATTAGGACAAAAATCTCCCTGCTCCCATCCTTCATCCAGGATGCAGGATTTTCAAAGTTTATTTTAAACATTTGAGGTAAGAATAGTGGGTTCAGAGGAAATTATGTTAGAATCTTTTACCTTAAGTACCTTGAAAAGTAAAGAGAGCCATCAGGGACTTCTTGAAAAGACTCTACTTTCATTTTATTTGTTTCTGCATGGCAGTTTCCTCCTTTGCATTGGCTGGTGGTGGATATTTCAAGGATGTTTATATCTTGGTGTGGAAATACATTTTTTTGGTTAAGAAATGTGTATTTTTATTGCTAGACAGTGCAACAGTACAAACATTAAATACTTCTCATGTGCTAAAAGTGTTTGCTAAAAGGTAATAAAACAACTTCTCTACAAACAAAATGTTGATTGATATGTTTGTTTGTTTTTCTTGAATAATTGGGCTACAATGCACAAATCTTAGCCAAATATTTTTCGTGTGCTCTTTAAGAGTTGTCTTCATTGCAAGCTCCGTAGCGTTTGCATTCTTGGAGTGTCCTTCTGCTGTCATGCATGTTTGATCCCTGTCTTCAGTGGGGTTACAGACCTTGCTTTGTTTTCTCTTTTAGGTTTTCGCATCACATGATTCCTGGTCCTCCAGGCCCTCACACAACTGGAATCCCTCACCCAGCTATTGTAACACCTCAAGTAAAACAAGAACATCTGCACAATGACAGTGAGCTAATGCACGTGTGAGTCTGCCTTTCTGCTCTAGCCTTTAATGAATAAATGCTTGAGAACTAACTCTATCTGAAGAAGAGTCAATTATGTTTAAAAAAAGTGCCTTTCATGACCTCTTTGAATTTTAACTCTTCTCCTATAGCCAAAACAATGACTATAGGTTACTGTTTGGTAAGAGTAATGAGAAGTCATTTTCTGTTCCAGTCCAGCACTTTTAAGCTGTTGGCAACAGCCATCTTGATTCAGTCACAGTCATGGACCCGTCCAGTTGGGACTGGTGCTTGAGTGTGAACTTTTGAGCATCTGCTGGAAAGTTCTTACCTGCAAAACTCGCTAGTAAAAGCAGTCGCATTGCTTAGTATTCAGAGGTGAAAGACAGAAGATATTCTCTCGCCTGTGGCAGTGGTCTTTTAGGATACCATGGATAGCCTTTCAAAAAGAGAATTGAGACAAGTTTGGAGCAGATTCACAGATTAAACGTTACTTGCTAGAGAATGTTAACCTGACATCCTTTGTGAGTATTGAACTAAAAGATATTAAAGTGGATGGGACATGACCACTGAAATTCTCATTCTTACTGCTTAAGTGCTACTGTAACCACAAGTTAGTAATTTTCCATTGGATCTTTTTAGGTTGAAGGCAAATTAATGTTTTTTTTCTTCCCTTTCCCTTTCCCAATCACGTTTTAGGAAGCCTCAGCACGAACAGAGAAAAGAACAAGAGCCAAAAAGACCTCATATTAAGAAACCTCTGAATGCTTTCATGTTGTACATGAAAGAAATGAGAGCAAACGTTGTAGCAGAGTGTACTCTGAAAGAAAGTGCAGCTATCAACCAGATCCTTGGCAGAAGGGTATGTACACAAGGGTTTGTGAACGTCATGTGTGCTG
This sequence comes from Sialia sialis, assembly GCA_009812075.1. Classification (NCBI taxonomy): domain Eukaryota; kingdom Metazoa; phylum Chordata; class Aves; order Passeriformes; family Turdidae; genus Sialia; species Sialia sialis. The sequence goes on along the minus strand of VRYO01002778.1, from coordinate 733,289 downwards.
CTAATTTGTGTTTCCCTTTAGCTGGGTGTGAAGGCTGACTTTCTGCTTGAGGTGATAACTGATGTGCAGCTATCAAATTAGCTATAGAAGATAAAACATGCAACAGAAATAAAAGCAGTATCTTGATTTTCTTAGTTCAGCTTTAGCAACATCATCAAATTTGTGTCTATTCCACTCACGGTATGGTGTCAGCATCTCAGACATGAAATACCCTCAGTCACACATAGAAAGATCATTTTAATCACATTCTGGGTCCTCTCTTAGGCTGGTGTCCATCAGGGCAGGAAGGGATGATTTAAAGATGAACACTGGATGCCACTAGAAATTAAACTCAAAAGTGAATATAACATGGTCCAGTTGTAGTTTTGTATGTTGGGAGGGACCCACAGAGGTCATGTAGTCCAACATCTACATAAAACAGGTCTAGTTAGATCAGGTTGGTCAGGAACCTTCATAGCCAAGTTTTGAATGTCTCTGGAGTCATCAGCCTAGCACTGAGGATCCCATCACATGTACCAGAGCCTTGCTGAGAGCTGTATGCTTCGGTGGCATTGTAGTTGTGCTTTGTGCTTTCCATGCTCAGAATAAAACCTGTGCAGGCCAGCTCTCAGTACAGCCTTCGTGTTCACTGCCAGTGTTATTCTTCCAAGGAAAGGCAGCAGAGGTAAATGCCCATTTTGCAATTGACTCCTAGAAATGAGAAAAGGGGTGACTTGTATCAATCTGAGTTTGAGTTGGGATTATTCAAATTCCCAGTGAACACCTCCTTTTGATCGCTGATCAAGGCAGTATTGAGAGGCACTATGACTCTCTGAAAACCCTGTACTTTTAAGCGGGAAAAGTGCTGCTTTTGTCTTACAGTCCTCCAAACAGAGCAGAAATCTGTCCCAGTTCATGCAGTCTTCTGCTTTCTGTTGTTCTCATTACCTCCCCTTAAAGGATGTCTTGGTACTTGCTTTTTCCATACTTACTTTCATGCAAGTCTCTAGAATCATGTATGGGCCATTTGCTTAAGAGTTGGACTTGATGATATTGAGAGTGCCTTTAAACTCAGAGTATTTGTGATCTGTGAACTACCCTGGGACTGATGGCAGTCCCAGATGATTGGTCTTAGTTGCTTAATGTAACAGCCTTGTTTTCTTGGCCTGAGCAAGGGCAATGGCTTACTTATCTCTGCCTTGGGAAGGAATCAGCCTCAGGGCTCCCTGATTTTTCTTCAGCTTGGACTCCTCTTTTCAAGTTACTGCTCTCCATGAAATTGCCTGGACTTTAATTATTGTCTATTGCCTTGTGTTCAGTCCTGGTCAGTATTTACCCTGTGCTGTCCCAGAGGAGGAGCCACCTCTGTTCTCACCAGCTGACACTTTGCACGCTGCTGGGCTCCTTGATGCCACAGCATTGTGCTCACTACCTTCCAGTTCTTGGTTGAGCATGTGGAGCTGGAGAGTTGTGGACATGATGGACTACTGTGGTCTCAAATAACACATCCAACTTGCCAAGTCAAGGCAGACAAGAGCTTTAGTTCACATCCTCTGATGTGTAACCAGACAACATATTAAATCATACAAATGTGATGTGATCTGAAATCTTAGTTTTGTATGTTAGTCTTGTATGAGTGTCGTAATGATTTATTAATGATTTTTGTCTGGTTTTTGGATTTTTTAATAATTTCTTCTCCCCTTACTTCCCCATGGATGTTGTCAAACAAGAAAATACATCTAACGCTGCAGCAGTGGAACTTAATTCTAAATAAAAGGCTTTTACTCTTTCTCATTCAGGTCTATGATAGGTGTTTCAACAAGAACAAGTTTACTAGATACTGATGTAGCTGGTACCTTTCCAGCTTGTGAGGGTCTTCTGTTTGCTTCGGGGGTGGGGGAGTGCTGTTTGTTTTTTTTAAGTACATTAAACCAGGAAATTTATTCCTGCTTGGCTACAAAGGTCAACTCATGTGATTCGTAAGACTGTAGTTCTGTGATTTCTTTATCTTTGAAACTTCTGCAGTTGCCATTTCCTTTTTCAATCAGAAAGAAAGTACCTTAAAATTCAATACTTAGGAGTTGATTTTGGACCAGGGGTGCTGGTGCCCAGAAAGACTTCTGTGTTAACATTGAAAGCTTATGTCTAGTTGCTGCTTGAAACCAAGACAGCAGACCCTTCTGTCAAGGGGAGATTGCTGCCCTTTAAAAGCAGCACACACCCCCTCAGTTCTGTCAGGAGCTAAAGGCTGGTTCTGTTGCTGTTTTTTTGTTGGGGTTTGCTTTTGTTTGTTTGCTGTTGGTTTTTTTAAGCAGTGCTGGGAGAGCATGGTTCTGTGAGTAGATTATTTGGTAAGCCCTGTTTCCATAAATAATTTTTGTCTTGCTCAAGGCACTTGGCAGTTGCAGAGCTGAGAAATGCCTGAAAGTCGTTAATAAACACAGGTGCTTGTAATTGCTAATGAATTCCATTTTTGCAGTGGGGAAGGACTGAATCAAGTCACTAAAATGCTCAAGTCATCTGATGCCTAGGTATAAGTTAGCTCCTGGTCTAAAGGTGTGTTTATTTTGTTTGCAGTGGCATGCTCTCTCCCGTGAAGAACAAGCAAAATATTATGAACTAGCTCGTAAAGAAAGGCAGCTACACATGCAGCTTTATCCAGGCTGGTCTGCAAGGGACAACTATGTAAGTCACTCACTTGAAGGTTATTTTAAAAAATTAACTTTCTTTTTGTAGCTTCTAAAATTATTGTTGTTTCTTCTTTTTCTCTATATCTTGTGGAATGTTCTGGATGAAGGGGTAGTGAACATACATATAACATAAACCTTATATTTGTTTTCACTTCAAGCACCCAGAAAACTTGGGATTTTGTTGTTGTTGAGATGCTTCTTAGAAATTCACATTTTTGAGGGAAAAAAAATAACATGGAAAGTTTTATTCCTGGGACAGTGGCCAGTACTGTCTGGAACCTCATGCTGTACTGTACAGCTGTGAATTTTCCATCATTTTCTATATGATCACTTATTATCCAGAAAAACTGATGTCTTGCTTTCTAGAGAACTGCAGCCCAAGGGTCTCAATGCAGACTGAACTTTAGCTGAAATTAATTTAGAATGTTCCATTTGTGCAAATCTTGTATAAGTAACCTTCCTGGTAGAGCCTGCTGTTATATATGTTATATATGTATGTATACATTAAGAAGTTTTCTTACAGTTACTCGTGTTTTATAATTAAATACCAAATAGCCTGCACTGCATGGTTACACTCTGGTGCCTACAATGAGCTGTCAGTGTAGACAAATGTGATGATATCAAGCTCAGAAACTGCAATCCTGAGAAACTAATCCTAACCTGAGACCTGAGCTCCTCTCTGTCCCTCCATTAGATTTGACACCATCTACTGGAATAGGAAATGTACATGCTATATCTGGCTCAATTTTCATTCTGCATTAGGTGGACACTAGCTTTTCTCTACTTCAGTGATGTCTTTGGACATTAAGGATTGAGGTCCCTGAATACAGTGTTAAGAGAAACTGCAGAAACTGGCACAGAAGCTATGTGATTAACTCTGAAGGAAATGCCCTGGTCTTGCTGACATGCATGCCCGGTTTTGCAAGCACACACACAATTGAAAGCCCTAACAGCTTCTTTCTGTCTGTTTTATACAGCCAATAAACTGTCCTGACACTACACAGGTAGGGTTTATTTCCTTAGCCAGACCATGCCAACAGTGCTGTTTTGGAGCATAGCTGGGAACAAACAGGGTCTTAGGGAAAAACTCCCTGGAAACAGTGGGGGGTTTGCTTGTCTCAAATTTACTTGCTGGAAAATCCCGCCACTTTGGAGTCTTGTCAGCTCATGCATACTGGACATCAGGCTTCAAGATGTGATGTTTGGTCATGTTGGCTTTGAGAACCCTGTGTTCTGCCCCAGCCTGTGCCACAGCACAAGCAGCGGACCTGCAGTTTCTTAAATGCCTTGACAGACATTTGGAGTGTATGAGGTGGCACGTACGAGTTATCTCTTTGATGTGCTTCCAGCCTATATCCTGTGTGGAAGTATAGCTCTGACATACTCCAGTCCTGTATGTTACAATGAGGAACTCTGCTAGCTTCCTCCTGCAGCCCTCCCTCGATCTCTCCAGGAATGCACACATTCTGCAATGGTGTTCAGACGGTGATCATAAGACAGCACAGTTTATCACTGAAACCTTTTCAGATGTACATCATCTTGGGTCTTTCCAAAAAGTGACATTGTGCTAATTTAGCACGGGTATTACTCCAGTATTTTGAGGATTGGAGGTGATTTAGGGATGGTTCTTCTGTTCCACAAAACAGTACAAGTAAAAAAGACATACTGTTTGGTTTTAGTTCTTCTATTTTGGTTTGCCTGGTTATTCAGGATTTTAGGAATTTGAAGAAAATGTTATACATTGTTATTCAACTGTTGAAACTATCTTTTTCATATGTTTTTATTACTGATACCCAAAGCAGTCATGTGAAACAGTGTGATAGACGTGAGAAGCACAATGTTTTCTCAACACGAGGGTGTCAGTGTATGCTGCTGTTGTCAGAAACTATCTTACTTGGGAATGCTGACAACTAGTTTTCAGCCCAGTCTTCTTTCATTGTGCCATCTCATAGGTAGATTTCAGATCAACTTGCAGTTTGTTTTAGCACTTGAAGTCAGCCTGACATAGAGAATAAAACAAAATTTCTTCCCATGACTTTTCCATATTAACATCTGCACTAATACACTTTCTCTCTAAAATAATACTGCCTTGATGCCTAAATGATAAAGTATATTGCTGTGAGTTCCCAGAGCCCTTGAAATGTGTTTTCCACCTTCTAGTATTGGTTCTGACTCCAGAATCTTGCTCACAAGGCATTGCCCAGCCCTGTTGCCACCCTTGGGATAAATAAGGACAGGAGCTTGAGAATCGGCCTGTCTGGAGGCTTCTTTAAAATATAGATATGATTTTTCTTAAAACACACAAAAAGCTTTCACTGACTTTACAGGGCAATAAAGACAAGACACATGAAAGAATATTAGTGGTGTTTAGAGTGATGGAAGATGATTGAGGTTTAAAATTGTGGGTCTAAGCTGACCTTTTGTTTCAGCTGGCAGATTGTGTGAAGCAGGAGCTGTAGCCATGTCCATAGATGGGGTGCAGGAGAAGGCTGAGTGTGTAGGTTGGCATGCTGTGGCCAGTGTGGTCTCTCAGAAAGACAGCTGCCAGGCATTCATTCATGTTCTGCACTTCAGCCATGTTAAGGGTGCTCTGCTGTACAGCCTCTGCTGTTTGGTTATTGCTGAGCGTGCTCTCCAGGCACAGCCACACCAGACTTGGCTTTTGTTCAGGTACGAGCATTATCAGAACTGGTTTGCACCCTGGGGATAAGTCATGGTTGTCCTAGGTACTTTCAACACCCTGTCTGCTCCCACCATGTATGACAGTGTAAGTATCTGAATGTGTGAAGAGTTCTTGTAAGAGCCATAAATTATGGTATCTACATACATGTCATCAGATTATTGAGCAGAAGTCTCTTAGGTGCTTGTGGCTGCCAGTGTTAGTTGAAAAACTGCCAGAAATTGTAATTCCATGTGGATTTAAATGTTTTACTGATGTGCCTATTTCTCCATAGATGCTCAGATCAAACTTTATTACTATTGAAATAGTTAAAAGTGGGATAGAAAAGCTACCCTGAAAATAACTGGGCTTTTCCCTAACATTTTCACTGTCCAGATGACTTTTGCTGTGAGGTAAGTGACAGAATAAAGTTACATGCATGTAATGGTATGATAAAATTTCCTATTTTTCAGGGGAAGAAAAAGAAGAGGAAGAGAGAAAAGTTGCAGGAATCAGCATCAGGTAGGCATGACCACCTCGTACTTGCCATTCACCTCAGGTATATTTTAGAAACCAGGGCTTGTGCTATTTAATTTTTACGAGCTTTTGTCTAATACTTGCTTCTGATGGATGTTTTAAGATATTTCACTTGGAATGCCTGTGAACAGTCACACAACCCGTGCCTCCTTTCCCTTCACCTTTCTGAGCAGCAGTTCTGACGGCATCCACATCTTTGGCTGAACTTACGCGTTGCTGCAATCACTGTCCTGTTTCACCTTTGCTTTTCTCCTCAATCAGTGTTGTACCATCTTCAGACTTAACTGTGTCTCAAGTCTTATGTGGTATTGTTGGACACTGGAAGCTTTACACAGACCTTTTGTAGTAACTGTATTTTTTCTCACTGTATTTTATGTTTCTTTGTACACTAACAGCTGCCTAGTAGGTTGGCTAAAAGCATCAGTGAAGTCTCCTCTTTGCCTTTAAAATATATATAAAGAAACACCCTGTTTTCCCCAACAAAAAATGGCTGGTATAAGAACCATAAAAAACCCAAACAACAAAACCAAAAAACACACACAAAAAAAATTCCATGTAACACTGTGGCAAACGAACTTACTTGGAATGTGCAAAAACTCTGTAACAGAAATTTGTTAAAGGAAAACAATCTTCTACAGGTACAGGCCCCAGAATGACAGCTGCCTACATCTGAAGCATGGTAAGAACATCTCTAAAGCTTTCCTGCCGATAAAAATGAACTGTAAAATAAGCCTTCTTATAAATTTTATGCAATAATATGAATTTAGCAAAAATTGCAGAACTATCATACCCCAAAGCTAATGTTGCTCTGATTACTGATGGTTTTTATACCGGCTATCTATTAGGTGTTCACCATTTCACTGCTTAACCATAATATTTTCAAACTGACCACGCCTCACTGACTCACTGCAAGTCTGTCTGTGAATCAGGGATGGGTTTATTAAGTGGTGCAAGCCCTCCCAGACTGTCATAGCTCACCAGAGCAGGGTAGATGCTTTGGAGCACATTTTATGTGCTGACATCAACAAGATTCTGGCTGGCTGGGTACACCTGTTAAAAACAATTTATTCACCTGTATATAACAAAACACCTGCAAAGAAAATGGGACTGTATTTCAGTTGTTTCAGAATTTCTCCCACAGCTGTACAGTGGTATTTCATGTGTGGTACAGGTTGGGGTTTTTTGTGGTTGTTGTATTTCCAGCATGTGTTTGCTTTCTTTGTATCACATTATCTGCACTGAGGGTGGAATGTCTAGTGATTATACACGTGCAATAGTACCATTTGGTCAGCTTGTGAGCATACAGTACTACAGTGAGATTCTAATTTCTCAATGTCTATGTTGGAAGGCTGGTCCTTCTCTTGCTCTGTGTGATGTGTTTTCTAGTAGGAATTGCATTAATTTGAAATAATAGTTGCTTCTAAACTGTCTAATTAACCCAGATTGCACTTGGGAGATTCCCCAAGAAGTCCAGGAATCATGCAAAAAATGAAACAACTTTTCAGAATCACCTACACACTGTGTCAGAAATGGGCTCTGTCCTCTCTTCCTCTGCCTCCTTTGGCCACATGTTCCCTGTGGCACTCAAGAGTAGTCAGCAAAGCAGGCTCCTGTTGGCCCTCTGCTCTGCTTGGGCTTTCAGCCTGAGAAAGCCAACTTCAGTTTCCTGTGTGCAGTGTGTCAGCCAGCAGTCAGCATGATTCAGGCCTCTTCTGAAGTTATGCCATTATGCTGGTTAGTCTAAACTTGGTTAAGACAAGACTTTGGTGATCTGCTGTTTGTATTTTGTTTGTTTTTAAAGCTGAAGTGAAAAGGCAAAATGTGTGCTCTTTTTTTCTTCCTAATTAGCAGAAAATTTTCAGGCAAGCAGGCAGCCTTGCCTTTTGCAATGTAACTAAGTCATGCTGATTTAAAATGTGGATTGGAGTGTTGGGGTTCGGTAGCCTATACAACAAATGTAGCTGTAAAATATCATTACTTAGAGTATTACACCTACTGAAAAGTAAAGTGCTTTAACCTTGAGTTTTATAATTGATATTTCAGCTTAGTTGCCCAGGTCCATGACTGTTGTGAATATTTTTCACTTTGATCTTAACACAGTACCACTAGGCAAAACACCCATAATTTTATCATAATTAATACAGAGCACTTGA
>VRYO01002778.1:709034-724271 GCA_009812075.1 Sialia sialis | reverse complement strand
TGAAACTACTGTATTTGGTTTCTTGGATGCCTTGCAGTCTTGCCAATGCTGAACCACTTTTGTTGGAGTTTCTCTGTATTTTCAGTATTAGGGGTTGAATGTTCTGAGTGTGGGGGCTCCCTCTTCCTTTGACCTTTACACTCCTGCCTTCCTGTGTTCTCTTAGGCTTTGTAACAGTGTGGAAACTCTTGGTAATACCCATCTCTCTGCCTTCAAGCAGTTTGTAACACAGTCTGAAAACAGCAGTATGTTTTTCAGGGGGGTTAGTGTGCTGTTGTCTCCATGCTTGCACGTGAAGGCAGCCTCCTCACGTGTTTCATGCCGAGTGAGTGATCTGCACTGGAGATGTACAGATGTGCTCTTGCTGGAAGTCGATGCACAGAATGATTTAGGGAACCTGAATCAGCCAGACTTCAAAGTAAACTTCTGAAGGTTAAGGCTCTTGCCCTCTGCAAGCCTAATCCAAAGAATGTTTTGCCCACAAGCACTGTATCTTACCAGGCCCACAGCAGAGTAGTCTTTGCTGGATGGAGATAATAAGTTTGGGAATAACTTTCTTACTCGCACGGATGGTGCAAGGAAGAGGGAGAAGGAGGGTGGGAGGTCTGGGAAGGAGACAAGCGTTCTGTTATCTGAGAAGAATCAGAAATGAGTAGGTGGCAAGACCAAAGAAAGAATCTCAAGATCAGCACAAAGGAGATCAGCCAGGGCTGTAATTACAGTGATGTAAGTGAGAAGGATGAAATGGTGGGAGGGTTGTGTGGTGGGATGTTCAGAGGAAACTAACGGAAGAGACATGCAAACAGACATGATTTAAGATACTGTGAAAGTTTTGGGTGTGGGGTTTTTGTTGGGGCTTTTTTTGTCCATGAACATTCAGCAAGTAACTGATTTTTAAGGTGGACCTCTAGTCCTGCTTTTTAACTTGAATATGATTAGAGCGGTAAAGTCAAGGTGGCAGCATTAAGTTGCCCCTTTTCCAAGGGTTGTACACAGCAGCAGGCATTTAACGGAGTTCTGTGATCTCCAGCCTGCTGAATGGCCAGTTTGTAAAACACTTCAGAATGCTCTAGGAATATTGTGACCCTCTGCAGTCTTTGCTATATTATCCTGCGTTACTCCAAAGCATCAGGAGTTGTGTCCCAAGAAGGATTTTGTTTGTAGTTGACATGGCCCAGCACTTTGTTTGAAATAACTTTGATTTATTGAAGAAATAACTCTTATCTGTTCTCTTCTCTTGAAATCAACCAAGACTGGAATTAGATCTGATAATGCTAAAAATAAGTTGAGGCAAGGTCAGGGAGGGAAGGGGAAATGAGGAAAGCTAAAATTAAGGACACTGTAGAGATCACCTATTGAGCACCTTTCTGAAAGGTGAGTAGTGTTTTTTTTACTTTAAGCACAACCTTCTAGGGGATTTGTAAATAGGAGCAATTCTGTCATGGAAGAGGAGATTTCTAATTTCCTATCCAGTCTGACTTTTGAAAGAAAAAGAAAAGGCCGTTTTTAGCATCTCATGAATATTTTGAAATCAGTAAAAAAACAGAAGTGTACTAAGAAAAATTCCTTATTGTTCTGCAGCATGGAAATACTTAACTTCTTATAACTTGCTCTGTACAGAACTCTAAAAAGCACATCATTCAACATATGGCAGGATGCAATTGGGAAAAGACATAATTTAATATTGTGTTTTGGCATGTCTTCAAGGGTTAAAAAGAGTGATAGAGAAGCTTAATAGACATCTGAAAACCTGTGAGAAGTGTATTTGTGGCTTGCAAAATTCCATGACAATTAGCATCTACATTAGCCAAGCTTTCAAAACCAAGACAACTTGACTAATACTGATTCGCAATCAGAAGTACTTGAAAGGATCAGATTAAGACCATTTAACTTTGAACAATGAATTATCTTAACATTTCAAACTTCCTACATGGGAATTGGAGCCAAATTTCAGCACAGAAGTTATTTTTGGGCAGTAATTTGTGACTGGATTATGTTTTCCCCATTACTTAAAAATAAAATGGAGTGAGGCTGTGAAAGCAGACTATAAAGTAGACCAGTCCACAGCCAGAATACTGTGGAAAGGAAGCCTCTGATGACTGTGGTCATGGTTGACCATGGGTTTCTGGACAGCATCTGAGAAAGGAGATGCAAAGAGGATGTGGTACCTTCCTTTTTGAGGCATGTTTTCAAACCTGGGTTGTCCAGTGCTCTTGAAATTGCTGCTGGAGTAGTTCAAACTGAGACAAATGTTCCATCCTGGATTGAAATATTTGTATTATTTCAGATAGGCATAAAATTTCCATAGAAAATGGGTATAGCCCTCCACAGAAAATGAGTATAGCCCTCCGACAGATCATAGCTTGGATTGAAAGGGATCTGAAAGATCATCTAGTTTCAATGCCCCTCCACCATGGCCAGGGACACCTTCCAACTAGACCAGGTTACTCAAAACTTCATCAGATTTGGCCTTTGAATACTTCTAGAGATGAGGCAACTTCTTTGGGCCTCACCACCCTCACATTAAAGAATGTTTTCTTAATATCAAATCTAAACCTATCCTCTGTCAGTTTAAAGTGCCACTGTAAGAAGTCCTTCTCTAGCTTTTCTGTAGGCCCCCTGTAGGAACTGGAAGACTGTTATAAGGTCTCACTGGAACTTTCTCCAGGCTGAACAAGCCCAACTCTCTCAGCCTGTCTGCAGAGGAGAGCTGCTCCAGCTCTCTTGAGTATCTTTGTGGTCTCCTTTGGGATCAGTCTAACAGGTCCATGTGCTTTTGTTGTTGGGGGCCCCAGAGCTGGATGCAGGACTGCAGGTGGGATCTCACCAGAGCAGAGGGGCAGAATCCCCTCCCTTGCCCTGATGGCCACAGTGCTTTGGATACAAAGCCACAGCCATAGCCCAGGATGCAAATGACTTTGTGGGCTGTGAGTGCCCATGGCTGGGTCTCTTCCACCAACACCCCCAAGCCTTTCTCCACAGGGCTGCTCTCAGTCCATTCTCCACCCAGCCTGTATTTGTGCTTCGGATTGCCCATACCCAGTTGCTGGACCTGGCACTTGTCAAACTTCATGAAGTTTGCACAGGCCACCTCTCAAGCCTGCCCAAATCCCTCTGGATGGCATCCTGTCCTTCCTGTGTGTCCCCTCATGCGACTTTATTCTGACCTGACATTGATCTTGCTGGGGCAAAAGACAGAAACCCTCCTCTCTTGCAGGCTCTCTGACATCAAGGCAAAGGTCAAAAGAGCAAACCCAAAGAGAAGCCAGAGCCCCATGCAGGTGGCAGGTACAGGGGGGCACTGACACCTGCTGGGGGAGGAGCAGCAGAGCAGACCTAGGTCCCTGCTTCCCTTTGTCATCCTGGTGGAGGGAGAGAGGGAAGCAAGGAAGGAAGGACTATTTTCAATGCAATCACAGCCTGTGGGATGGGTGAGTAAGTGAGGGTAGTAGCAAAGCACAGGTTTTACAAATTAAAGAGCAGCAGAACACTTTCAGCTAGACAATCAGCATAGATATGGGATTAGAGAAATAAGGAAAGAATGTTAAGGATTTTTTGCAAAATAAGTGAAGTGTGGTCAGTTATGAAGCTGATCTTCAGCATTTCATATTTTAAATTGACACTGACAAATGGAAAAATAGGTAATTCAGGAGGTAAATGTGTTTGTTTTGTTGGAGACACTCAAGTTGCAGAAACTGCTGTGAAATTAGAGATGCTTAATGAAGTTTGAACTTAACCACATTTACAAGTGATTTAAAAACCCCTTATTGTTTCACTTCTGAGGTGTTAGCAGTAGGCGGCTTGGGCTAGAATGAAGGAGAGCAGTGGGACAACTATTGTTCTGACTCTTCCTGTGGGATAGGGTGGGGACAGTGAGTTGACTGCTGGTGCACCATTCTTCTCTGGATAAAAACGGTGTGTTTTGGTGGATTTAGTAAACTTACCACCAGACTGAGAAGTCTAAGATCATGAGAAAAACTCTGTAGAAACAAACTGTTTCATAAATAAGATGTAAGGTTTTGAAATGTTTCATTTCCAATTAGAAGAAAACTTCAGAATTTTATTGTTTTTCTCAGGTCTGCATTGCAGTTTCACTTTTTTGGTGTATTTACATGAAAAAAATTCAACATGAGGTTTTGATATTGTGTTCCTGATGAGCTAGAAAGCAAGTTTTTATGGCACTGTCAAAATCTTTCCCATTTATTTCTGAAGACTAAGATTGGGTGTAATCTGCCTTCTCATTTCAACAGAATTGTATTCAAATGCAGCTATATCAAAGCTTAACAAATCCTAGCATACCCTAGCACTGAGTTTTGCTTCCATTTGCCTCTGATTTTAGAGATTGTTATTAAAGAAGTCATCCGATATACATGAATGCAAACCTAGCCATCCTGAAGACAAAACTAACCAAAAGAACAGAACAAAACCAAAGAGCCTTAACCACAATATTAGAGCAATAATGCTAATAGAGCAAACCTTCTCATACCAGTCAGTTCCTTATTACTCTACTTTAAAAACTTTTCCTGCACGTTATATTTTAAATCTCTGACCCTTTCCCTGCTTGTTAAGGCTGCACCATATAGACAGTTTTGAAAGCTTGCAGACTGGAAAGCCGTACAAGTAAGGAAGCTCATAGCACAGCCAACTGAAGCACCACTGTCTGGCCAGTTCAAACATGAGCCTGGCAAGTCAGTGAGACATTATGGGTTTTAGTGAGAGCTTTCAGGACATGAGCCTTCAGCTCCTCCTTCCAGTGGTAGGAGCAAATGTTGGAAGGTGTCACTGGCACTGGGATGTAGTGTGTGAGCAGAGGAGAGGCAACTGAGGAAAGTGGTACCAGTGACCATCTCTGCATTGGTGTTCTTGCCACAGGCATCAGTGCAGTGGGATCAGGGGTTAAGAGAACAAAGTAGGCTTCAGTAAGCAGAGAGCATAATTTCTGAAGTTGCTTCCTCCTTGCAAAAGTTACAGGATATGTATTCCCTCATTAATATTAAGTTGTATCAGAATTAAACTCAGGAGTTATGAGAGCCTTCTGTCTATCCTATCTCAGGGATAGCTGAAATTACACATGGTAAAATATTATTGCCAAAATAACTACACAGAATTGGTTTCTATGGTATAAAGGCAAATCACAGACTAGGTGGGACTACATTTTGATGAACAGTTGGTTTTCTTCACATATATGTGTCTTTTGAGGTACACAGACTTCCTGTTGTATATTTGGGACCAGCAGAGATTTTATGATGAGATGAGTTAATTGCATCAAAGTGAAGTTGGTATGTTTGAATTCTGTAGTGGTTTCTGGGTACTGTTGTCTTACACTTGTAGTGTTGCTCCATGGATGCCTGTGTGTAGGAGAGTTGATGGAAGCACAAGAAGATATTCAGGATTTGCCTTTGGTTTCATGAAGACAACTATTTAAATTATTCTAACTATCAGAAGATTTAACTGTTGAGATTATCTTTCTAAGTACTGTAAATTCTAACCCATGTTTACTTGTGGCAGAAAAAAAACTATTAACAAAGGAAACTACCCATGTTATTTCTTTCTTCTGAAAGAATTTTCACTTATTGTTTACCAGTACCTCATGTTCTTCCCTGTTACAGCAGGTGAAAACTGAAATAGCAATTTCAGTGTCCCTAGCTCTCAATCTAGAAAATAAATAATTTAAAAAATAGTCTTCTGAATATTTATTATATGCCATAAAGATACAGAAAGGAGACAAGCCTGTTTCTTCCTTGCCTTACTATACTGTTCCTCTTTAAGAAGCTGCTAGAGACAGCTGTCTAGAGGCAATCTGGTTTTTATTATAAACGTGGAGCCTCTCTCCCCACCCACCCCCAACAGGAAAAACATGTCTTGGGTCTTCCAGTAAGATAATTTTAAGGACTCTAGCATGGTGATAGGGCTTGTAGTTTTGTGCTGCCTACACTGGGGGCCTTTGATAAGAGCCACACCTGCTTGGTATCACTGCCGTCAGCTGCACAAAATGGGAACCCTAAAATACCTGGGCGTTTTCCATGCTGAAACTAATCTGCTCTGGAAGAGGTCTCTGGCTTGGGAAGGCTGGGGGAGGAATATTCCTGCTGCTCAATTAATGCATCTAGCTGAGGTCAAACTATGAGAACAGAAGTAAGGACTCCAGGCTCCACCTGTAGTTAATGGAGAGGTGTTTTCAGGGGCAGTTAATTCAGGGCATTTAAAACAGCAGTGAATAATTCGCTGTTGGAGCCTCCATTCACAGTTAACAGCAATGGACCCAGGTTAAAAGTAGCAAGGAGGATGGAGGGGTTGGACAGACCAAGAAAACTTCATACTAACATAGTTTCAACATGGCAGCATCTGTTATAGTTTTAGGGTACAATTTTATGTCATTTATTTGGATACAAAGGCAGTTTAAAAAGTTTCCTCTGCTGCCTGCTTGTATCCAGCTCTTGTAGAGAGGGCTTTTTCCTGTCTCCCGTAGGTCTCTCCATCTATGTTTTGTAACAGCTTGTGGGACCCTGCAGCAAAATGGATTACTAAAATGACTGGGGTTTTGTTGGGAGGTGCTTTTTTTGTTTAGAAACAACAAGGATTGTGGAGTGTTTGTTTGTGTTTGCCCTGAACATCTCAAGGATCTGGTTTGGGCTAAACCCACAAACCATGGCACAGCTGGGCAGGAAGAGGAGCAGACTGCAGTGCTGGCATCTATCTGCTTGTGCTGAAACCCTCTCCAGTTCTGCTCTTAAAGAAAATACAGAGGGACTTCACAAACAGCATGAACCACCCTGATAATGACCTGGTTTTGCAAAGCCAGGTTTCTGGAGCATGGCTGGCAGTAAGTTGAACATGTTCGTTTTGGACTAACAAAGTAAATGACATTTTCAGCTTTTGGGTCCCTGAATCTGCCATGTTGTTTGAAGTACCAGTTTAAAAGACAGGTTTGGAGATGAACTTTTTTCTTTTCAAAAAAATACACGTGACTGCCTGTTATATGTAGTCTTGTCTCTTCTTAGAACTGTATTCAAACAATGTGGTAGAGAAAGGTGTAGAAAAAAAGTACCTCATTTAAAATGTTTAATATCCCTTGCCCTCTGTGAAGGGTTAAGTATCTCTTTTACTCCATTCTTATTCCTGTACTGACCCGGACACTCTTGACTTTCTTCAATAACCTTTTCTGATTAGCATGACTGGATGAAGCTGCCTAATTCTCTCCCTTGTTCTAGAAAAGTTAAAAGACCAGAGGAGGAGAACAGGACTTTGCGGACCCACCCTTCAATCCATCTCATTCTGAAGCATGGGGAGAACTTCAGATCTCCTTGTAATCCCCTCAGCCACTGAGCCCAGGCTTGCTAGGAGACTTTAGTTTTACTCTAGCAATTTCTGAATTACAGTTTTACCACTTTTTAACACTAGTAAGGCTTTTCTTTTTGCACTGCATTATTCTTGAATCATATGTCTATTTCTTTCTGGAGATGTTGTTTTCTTTTTCCCCTCTCCTCCTGCAGTCAGATGTACACTGCAAATGGCACAGACAGTGCCTCTTATTGTGGCTCAGGCTCAAGACTTCACATATGTAAAATGTGACTTGCAGCACTTTCTTTGAAGCCTAACCACAGCCAGGGAGCTGTAATTGCAGTCTTTGATTTGCGCCGACTTCACTTGTGGATTGGGCTTTGCTAGGGCATGCCTTGCCTGGCGAGACTTCAGCTGCAGCCCCCCAGTGAAGCCTTAGATGTGGGAAGTCTTCAGTCTCCTTAGCACATGCCTGTGGTTTCTTAAAAAGAATCCTGATTTGACCTGTTTTATATCTGTAAGGCAACACCATCATCACTTGTATTTTTTTAGGTATTATTTGGTTTATCAGCAGCAGAAACAATTTCCAGCGTGTAGCCTTAATGTGCAGCAGGCTGGGTTCTAGATGCTGTTTTAAGGATCGCTACTGTGTAATTTGCTGTACTGCATGGAAATAAAAATACATGGGGCTTCCCTGTGCCTGTCCCCTTTCCAGAATCACCATGGTGTCTGCAGCCTCTCTAGAGGAGCTGGGCGTAGTTAGGAGCTGTGGAAAGGAGGCAGGCGCTGCAACAGCTGCCTCTGGATTGGGAAAGAAGCAATGGCCGCTGTTGGAAAAAGCTGAAGGGCCAGAGCAAGGCCACAGTCGTTATTTTAACCTCCTGACTTCAAAGACAGCTTGCTGGTAAGGGAAGGGGGGAGGAGGCAGGGAACCATCTCAACAGAAGAGCATTTCATTTCCTTCAGTGAAGTAGACATTCCTGGCTGCTAATGGGGAGTAGCTCTGAATCAGAGTGCTTGTATCAGACTGCTGTGAACTACTGGCCTGGCGCCTCAAGGCCATTCCTCAACAGGAAGCTGAATGTTTTCATGTAAGACTGAGAGGAAAACCTTCCCAGGAAGAGCAACCTGGACCAAACCTTTGAAAATCTGGGATGAAAAGGCACAAAATAAATATAAAGCTGCAGGGTGCTCTCCCCAGTGTTTCTCTGCTGTTTGCTTGGCCTCTCTTTCGTGCTCCTTGGAAAGGTAGAGCCCTTCGTAGCTCTTTGATCCGCACGTGTTACGGAGCACTGCGCTGCTTTATAAAAAATAGGAGAAAAAAGACAGGAAGCTCAGGAGGCTTTTTTTAGTTGGGACATGGGTTGGTTTTATGAGGAAATAGGAACTGAATTAGTCAATACAGACCACCTCTGTTGAAACTGCTGGTTTGCCAGTGGACTTCTAGTGGTGCTGTTTAAGAGGCCTCAGTGGCTTTAAATGTGCTTTGTGGCTACCAGCAGCAGGTGTAAGTTATTCATTATGTATCAGGGATGGCAGTATTTGGGTGACAAGGGAGCCTGTGTCAAATCTAAGCTATACAGAGCAGTTTGCTGTAAACTTGTGCTGGTCTTTTCTACCTTAGTCTGCCGCTGAACTTAAGTGTCCTCAACTTTGCGCTATAACAATAGCCATGAGGGTGATCTCCGATAAGGAGTCAACTTGTTTAATAAGATTTTGGGGCCTCTGCTTATGCTGACTAAAATCAAAGGGCACTAAATCAGTTTTAGAGGCTTTTTACTAGATGAGGCAGTGTAACTCCTTACTCAGGAGCTGCCACACTACTCAGCCGCTATGAGTGAAACACTGTGTTGCAATGGCTTACATGGATCCTGCAGCTGATGGGAGGTGAGTGCTCAGTTACAAAAGGCCCCGATTTAAATACTGCTGAAATGAAATGTAACGTATATAAAATTTGCTGGCTAATTCAGCCTGTGGCTCTTGCAGGCTTAAGCAGTCTATCTATCATGATTAGTCTAAAAGAAGTTTGACTTGTGGCTTCAACCATTTCTTCATAAACTTGTTCTGTCTCGCCTTGTGTGACTCAAGGTGCTGGCAGTGTAACTTCTTTATGTGACTAAGCATTTTGTGTTTCTTCTGATGAAAATGCATTTACCTTCTCCACTGAACTGCATTCTTGTGCTAATTTTGATCACTCTCAAAAGCTTTGTTCATTGAGCCTTCTACCTGTTTGGCAGTTGAGTAGTACATGGAGACCTAAAAGTTAATGTTGATTTTTCTGAGATACCAATAATCCCCAAACAGTTACTGGAGAGTATGTGTCCATGTGTGGAAAAATGCTTGACTCATTAGAGAGATTTTGGGTGGAGACCCTGTTATAACCCACTTGTCTGGATCAGTAGGACAAGGGTGATGGTTGAGTTGGCAGTTTCATAAATCAGCTGATGTAATTCAGAGACATAGTGAGGAAAAACTCTTCCTCATTGAATAAGCAATTACTATTAGGCCTGTACTGTGGGCCATTTCACATGCTCTAAGAATATAAATCCTTCCCTTCTAGTGAACTTTACTGCTTGTGAGGAGGCCCATGTTTCTTACACAGCTGGAAGATGTTCCCTACCCTGCTGAAGAGCAGAACAAATCCTCTCCAGTCATGAGGATGGATGGATGGTAGAATCAGTGTTCACACAAGCTTCATTCACCACATTCCCCTACCAAACTGCTTGCAGAAGATAGCATTTTTTCATGTCTGCAGGGAGTAGAGCTTGAGGCTCTGAAACAGAGGTTTAATTGACCTCAACCACTGCACTGCAGTACTAAAGCCCGAGGCTGTCTAATTTTGTAATGGTATCTGGGTCAAATGTTGTAGATAAATGAAATCCACTACAAAAGGGAAGTACTTCTGTAATATGCTGGATGTTTATAACCTCACCTTTCTAGTTGGTATTTCTTTACAATCCAAAGCATTTTACATAAATATAGTTGCAAACTTCAAGCAAAAGCAAGTAGTAATAAATTCTGCATTTAACTTTGACATTGTAATGCACATTCCACTAATACAGTTGCAAGAGTTACAGTGACTCATCACCAGCTTGTTTGAAGAATTCAAGTTTTTTTAAAGGCTTCAGATAGTTTTTATCACACTCTCTCTCTCTTCCTCCCCCTTCCCTGTAGGTGGGAAAAGAAATGCTTTCTCAACTTGCAAAGCAAAGGCGGCGACACCAGGACCCCTTCTGGAGATGGAAGCTTGTTAAACCCTAGGTGTGTCCTTCATCCGCACAGACCACCCCCAAGGAGTCTGTCCAGGATGTCATTCACCCTGATGTCACTGCTAGAGACACTGAATCATAAAGACAATCACTGCCAAAATCCTTCACTATCACGAGGTCCAGCCCTGATATAAATAGAGCAAATGAGCTCCTGGGTCAGCAGAGCAGCTTTTGTCTTCACCTCTGCCTTGCACTCTAAAGCCCCTGTTTCATCTGTGTCCATATTGAGTCAGCAAACAAAGTAGCATGGCTGTCTCTGCCTGCTTCAGCCAGCAGAATAAAGTAGACCACAGCTGCCCCATACAGCACATTGAGGAATGGAATTTGCCTGGACCAGGATGACACGCTCAACCTTCTTTTTATTTAATGGTGCGACAGGATCAATTTTGGTTTTAGCTTTTTTTAAGAAACTTGAATGCTTTTATATTTTAACTTTTAGTTTGTAATTTCTTTGGTGTATATTTTACTAGGTATGAGCTTTTAAACAAGTGTCAGAAATCTGAAATACTTTTTAAATAAAAGGAGTTTTTCTTTTTTTTTTTTTTTTCTTTTTTTTTTTTGTCTGCCAGAGGAAAAATCTGTATGGAAAAAAGGTGGCTGTTTTGTTAAACTATTTGTAACAAATAGTGGCCTCTCAGTCTATATAATACAGTGTCCTATAGAACTAAAAATATGTAACAACAGTCAGCTGGTCAGTAGACATGTTAGTCTTGCATCATCTACTCTGTAAACGTAAGCAATACATCCAGCAAATCTGACTGCAGTGAGTTCTCCTTCTCACCCATTCCCCTTCTCCTTGTAAAAAGCCCAGCACTTGAATTATTACTTCAATTGTTCTGTATTTGTATCTGTTTTTGTTAGCCTGTTAGTGGGATTTTATGCCAGTTGTTGAAATGAGCATTGATGTACCCATTTTTTAAAATAGTAAGGCACAGCCTTTGCCAAAAATACTGTCAACCAATTTTTTTTTGTCATTCCAGTTTGAGTTAATGTGCTGAGCATTTGTTTTTTAATAAAAGCTTTGTAATAAAATGAAAGTTAACTGTCTTCAAAATTGACTTAAAAAAAAAAAAGAATGTTTTTTTGCTAGAATCCCTCGAAGGCAGAAGCATTTCCTGTTGCAGGAAATGCAGTGTGTCTGTTTGGCTGTTTGCTCACCTAAAGTGATTTCGGAAAATGACTTCTTATTTGAAAAGTGAGCAGAAGTCTCAGTTCCATATCAAGAATAAGGAGTGGGGAGGCTCAGTTCTCCCTTGTGCTGCTCAGTTAGCTTTGGCCTAAGTGGAAGTACTAAGAATCTCTCCATCATCGTTTTTCTAGCAAAATCTTAGTGAAGGGAGCAGTGGTTTTAAGCTGATGGTTAGGAATATGGGTGCGGTCCATGCCCACATAAGAGGTAGAGGCCTAAAGTTAAATTTCTTGTTGCTGTATAAATTATTCCACAGCCAGGGACTGAAGCTGGCAGCAGAATCATCTGTGCAAGGCCTGGTTTCATGGTCTGAGATCCAAAGTCAGCACAGCCTGCCTACTGCCGGTGGTGCCTGGGAGATGTTCCTGCCTTAGCAAGCAGCACAGCTGCCTCACTTCTACTAAGGGACTTAAAAAAAAACCCTAGACACTGAAGCCATAGATAAAGTACTCCACTGATTTGTGAGTGGAAAAGAAATATTATGAACTGTATATTGAATCAGCATTTGTTGTATTCCAGCTTCCAAATCTTTTTTGGTGTGAGACTGGACTGAGTCAAGCTTAAGCTACAAGAAATGACATAGGGCAGTTACTGCCTAAGGAAGCTTTGGAATTGGATTGTTTATAAATGACCCTTTAACTTGGTTGCATAAGAAATTTCATAATTAAAAATGTTATAAAACAGCTTCCTCTTAAACCAGTGTGCACTGCACACATGCCCAGTTTTAAGGTTGTAACCAGCATATTAGTCCTTGCAATATTTATTTCTAGTGATTACATTTTAAAAAAACCAAAAAAACCAAGAAAAACCCATAATAAAACAAGTGACTGGGCTCTCAGATGGCAGGAGAAAATATTTCTTGAGTGAATAGCAACTGTACACTGGAGTTTTGCAAGACTTGGCTACGTTTCCATTCAATTATCCCAGCCTTTGCTGGAAACCTGTCTGGCTTTTGGTTTGGGGTTTGGTTTTGTTTTTTTAAAGGGGAAAAAAAGGCAAGTACTTAGTGCTGTAATTGTTCTAAATCAAGGATTACTGCAGTGAGATCTGCAAATTACATGTTCCAAAGACAACAGTTCTTTTTAGAACTTTATAAAACATGACTACTTCATTTAGATTTTTAATGGCTATTTAAAAAGACATTTATCCATTTTGAAAATAATAGTTCCCAATGGAAGTGTTGGCTTCGTGTAGGACGTTGTCCCCAAAACAATGTTGTGAGCCATTGCCTGCCTTAAGGACGAAAGGTCTTTCAGCTCTAGTAGTGAAGAAAAATAATTTGGGAGCTAAAAATAATATCTCTGCTGTTAATATACAGTGAACCAGCACCATGTGTTGGGCTCATTCCTAGATCAAAGACCTTTCACATACAGCAGCTATGGGAAAGGTTAACTAACAGGCAAGGCTTAGGATGCTGCCATGAGAGCACCTGAAAAGAGTAACCCAGCTATCCCAGAATACCCACTGTGAGTTGGGTCAGTGTCCACTCCTGCCCTCCCCTGCTAATTGGCATTTGTTCCTGTGGGACCAAAAGGGCCCTCACTGTACTATGCCAGCTTGTCAGTGGAGAGAGAATTAGCAAAGATGGCCAAGCAATGATGGTGCTATCCTGGCTGTAAGACTAGGCTTAAACCCTTGTGATATTGAACAAATTATTCCAGGTGAGACTCAAAACCAGCACCTAAATTCCTGATGTGCAAATTTAGGCAGACATCAGAATCTAACCTTGTCTCTTTTGGGTGCCTGAGGAGATGATTATCCTGTATTTCCCAGAGAAAACATCTTCAAGGATTTAAATGTTCCTACCTAATGGCTGAGTTAATTATCCAGACACTTCTGTACAAGCATTCACAAACCACTCTCTGCCCCCACACTTGGTTCTGTGCACATACTAAAAGCAGTTCTTGCACAGATCACAGCATGGGTAGTCTAGCTCATAAACACAGAGCTATTCCAGTACTTAGGAAACACACAGCATTCCCCCTCCCCTCACCAAAAACAGCAGACATAGAACAGGGGAGTTGAGCCAGAATTATTTACAGCTAATCAGGCCAGCATCACAGGATGGTCTGGCTCCTCCGGCTTCTGGATCACTTGGACCATAGCCATTTTCCCTGTGTTACATAAAGGAACAATGCTTCAGCTAACTTTGGCTTCTTACACAGCAAGTGATGACAGATTCACTAGTTGTGATTATAGGGACTCACCAGCTCTACTGAATTATCTTCTGTTGTAGTTTCCACTTTGGATTAGGCAACAGAAAAGGCAGTAACTTAGTTGTACAAGGGATAGCTTGGTGGCTGAGTCAAGTTGCAGCAAATGTAGGACCTTAAGAACCCAATCCTTGCTCCAGGCTCTAGGACAGCAGAATCCACAGCATCAGTTGTCTGCACTCCTTTAAAACCACTACAGTGCACAAGGCTTTGAAGCAACCATTCTGTTTCCTGGTGGCTCCTGCTCTGATCTATATGGCAGCTAATTAGGCACAAGCAAGACTGGCAGAAAATGAAGGACACTACTGAGACTAAAGAAATGCCCTGTAACCTCTCCCATAAGGCAGCTGCAGTTTTTTCCCTTAATTTGCAAGGGAACTAACATACAAGGAAGCCTCTCCTCCAGAATAAGGACCTAACAAAAAGTAGAAAATTAGAGGGGAAAGAAGTAAGTCCATAAATAGCCAGAAGTCTATCAGCTATGAATACATTTCTCCTAGGTCAGGTGAGTGAAAAACTACTGGGCTAAAAAGGAGAAGCTGTAACAGGAAAATGATTGGCTATAAATACATCCCGAGATGAAATCAAAAACCTAGAAGGTCTGCCCAAACACATTAATTTCTCCACAACACATCAGGAAGAGAAACTCTGGATTAATGTATTACCTTTTGAGTCTCCTCATAAATACGAAGCTCAGGTTTAGAAAGCCAAGCAAGCAAATGGGCATCTGCCCAGGAAAAGGAATATATGTGCCAGAAATAGGGGAAATTAACCTCTAATTCACCAGTTTTTGGCTGGGCGAAAACAATGATTGAAATACTGCTCCCCATTCTTCCAGATAAAGTCATGCCTTCAGAACTTGGATTTTAAATGATGTCTTCTATTTGGCTGGGACACTCCTCCTGTAACAACCTTCACTGAATCACAGGTGTCTGCTTGGCTGAGATAATAGTCACCACATACCTGGTCTGGGAACCTTAGAAAACTAAGGTTTTCTTCTTGAGAATGATGATCAACAAACCACATTTTGATCAACTCACCCATCCCACCTTCCAGAAATCCAACACATACAAACAAGCAACAGGTCCATCAACCAGTCAGCTATGGAAAATCAGCACAAACCAGCAGACCTAGGACAAAAGTTTCTGCTTCATAATAGAAGAGCAAGTAGTCTGTACTGTTCACTGTGCTGAGAAAAGGTAAGTGACATAATAAAATCTTCAGCAGAATAAGGAAAATAACATACTGCATGCTGGCAGTGCATGGCTTGGACAGGAGCACTCTT
>VRYO01002778.1:637246-708034 GCA_009812075.1 Sialia sialis | reverse complement strand
TACAAGCTGGGGACAGTTCCAGTTCTGGGGCCCTCAGTTTAGGAAGGATGTTGAGACGCTTGAATGTGTCCAGAGAAGGGCAACAAGGCTGGTGAAGGGCTTGGAGGAACGTTTGAAGGAGCTGGGATTGTTTAGCCTGGAGAAGAGGAGGCTTAGATGTGACCTTATAGCTCTCTACAACTTCCTGAAGGGAGGCTGTAGACAGGTGGGGGTCAGTCTCTCTCACCGGGCAGCAACTGACAGAACCAGAGGACACAGTCTCAAGCTACGTCAGGGAAGGTACAGGTTGGATGTTAGGAAAAAATTTTCACCGAAAGAATAATAAAGTATTGGAACGCTCTTCCCAGAGAGGTGGTGGAATCATCATTTCTGGATGTGTTTAAGAAAAGGCTGGACATGGCACTTGGTGCTATAGTCTAGACTCTGAGTTGAGATCTTAGGACATAGGTTGGACTCGATGGTCTTTGAGGTCTATTCCAATCTCATTATTCTGTGATTCTGTGATACTCCAAAACTTAATGATGGTCAGAAGAGTTATTTGCAGAGCCCACTCTTTGAATTTGTACAAATTTCCTACAGCTAAGAAAAATGGCTAAAACAGTCCTGCAGAATATCTATTCAGCTGAGTTAGGACATCTGTCTTTTAACACAGAGAGAAAAAAAGCCACAGAAATAAGGACTCAGATCTATAGCAAAATGCTATAGAAGGATTAGTTTTCCTCGGCACCTGCCTCTGGAAGCAAAGTGCTGGGTAACAAAAGAGAAGACAGCACACAGCATAACATGGTAGTGACTACATCTCTTGACTGAAAAAAGCCCAAGATGGACCAGATTCTTACATTCTAGATGCTGTTTTTGCTACCCTGAAATATGCTGCCTTTTTACTCTTCTCTGTGAAATGTTTAATTTTGTCATTATTAACATCAATAACTTCTTTCACTCTACACTCAATTAATCCTAAATTAATAGACAGTAATCATATTTGCAGACAAATCATGGGACAGAACAGCCACTGCTTTTTTCCTGTAAAGACCTGATAGCTTCAAACTGTACTCAAGTTTTTATGACAATAACCTGAAAGAATTCACAATCGAAACAGAAAATTTAACCATGAATGGCTTTAGCCACCGTTTGAAAATTCAAATTTTATAAGGCAGATCTCGCATATGGTCAAAGTTTCCCTTTTGAGTGGGACTGGTGTAACTGCATGACCCAGAAATCAAACCACTCACAGCACTTAGTTAATCAATGAGCAGTCTAATTTTGCCTATACTAGTACTCTAAAGCACTGACTACCCATATTTAATTGTTTAGTAAGTGTGAACTTACTGAAATTACATACAGAAATTGAATTGCAAGCTGTTTCTCAATATTCAAGTGGTTTATTCTCTGCTTCCTCTAGTCCATTTGATTTCACTTCTACTCTAGGGCTCCTCCCCCTACTCTCCTGTGTTTGACTGACTCCTCTGCTCTTGGCCTGTCCTTCCTGGCAGAAAGAGTTCCCTGCTGATGGAACAGCTTTGCTCACTGCTCTTGCCCACTCAGAAGCAACCCCCCGCTTTCCAATGACCTAATGCTGGATTTCCTATGCACCTAAAAAAATGGACTTCAAACTAGCACATTTTTATATATATATTTTATCTACTATATTTTTATTGTGTTCAGTTTGGAAATAAATACAATTTGAAGGAAGAAAGGGGCGAAAGATGAGAAAAACTATTTGCTAGACAAGTGAAGGAAGAATTTCCCTCCATATCTGTTCCCCAAGCACATTTGAAAGATGGTACTTCCTTATCTCCCAGGTATGTTGTGAGGATCAGATACAATTATATGTAACTATGTAAACCACAGACAGAAGAATTAAGGGATATTTTAAATGAGATGCACACAGCTATACTACATGTATAGTTACCATAATAGCTACTACACAATTATACAAACATGGAATATACTGTATTTATCAACCAAAATTCAAAGAATTCTTCAGATCACCTTATTTCACCGTTGTCTCAGAAACTTAACCCTGTGCCATTTTTGGGCAGGAGTTAGCTCACTTTCAGAGGCAATGGAAAGGGAACCCAGAAAGAACAGAGAGAATGAAGCACAAAGAAAGCTGCTGGGCCTGGATTTAAGACTTTCACCTGAACTATTTGCTATTGGGCACTACTGCTATTGTAGAATTTACCCTGTCATGACCCCAAGGAAGTGTGGAAAGACCCACACTTAGGCTGAGGGTGTAACTAAGCAGAATTAACACCTCACAGAAAAGATGAAATTGAAAAATGCAAACACCAGTTCCAACTGCTCAGCTGAACAATGAAGACTAGGCAGGACTTTCTCACCTGTCCCTTTACCAGATTTCAAACAGTTTCTTTTAGACATTGTGGCCAATACTTAATTAAATCAAGCAGAAGACAACTCCTAAACAGGATAGGAAAGCTTACTACATTCTTCGCAGCATACAGTAGTGTGAGCTGAAGGATGTCCTTGCTAATTCACATCTTGAAACCACTTCTAGTAAAAGGTATCTAGTAAAATCCTTAACACATGCTGGATTTCCAGATGCCAAATATCAAACTTTTTTACTTCTCTCTCCACCTCCTAGCAAACTCAGCAAGTTCTCCAAAACCACTTCCTTGCCTGCAGAAGGTATGGCGTTCATTTTAGATTGATTTTTAGATGTTATTTCCCCATTTCAATATAAATCCATTGCAAGTTGATCTATGTACCTGTGTACTAGCACTACTCTCATAATATGAATTATAATATGAATATGTAATATGAATTACATGAACTTCTAAGATACCAGCAGTAGCTAAGCCCAGTCTCATCTGTCACTGAAACCATTCATTCTCTAAAAACACAATAAAAGCAATTTTTCAAAGTCATAATTTTCACTAGAAACTTTCCTCCTTGTAGTGTTAGAAATGGTTATCACTGTGGAAAAGCTCTGGCCTTTGCTAGAAAACAATGAGCCTGTGGGTGAAGATAGTGCCTATTGTATGATCATTTGACACCTCCTTCCACTGCTACTTCAAATATCACATGTCAGCTTTAAACACGTGCAAATAGCCTTTAGAATATAACTCTGTCTTTGAGGTAAACTATATGTTCCTCTTTTAATCTATGACAACCAAATGTCCTTACAAATTTAGATCCAAGTAACAATACTGGCTTCAGTTCATAGATTTGCTAGTTAAGCGTCAGCTTAGGCAACAATAGCTTTCAGTCTTAGCCAAAAATAAAATGCTAAGAAACAGAGACTTCTTCCTTAGTTTTAAGTAATGCTTTTGTTTAAAGCAATTTAAAAAATTGTATCAGGAAAACCACATATGTGAAATTCATAGCACCTTCTCTCTGTCCCCCATATTCTCTCCCATTATAAGAAAAAAATTACCCTTATCTATCTTCACCTCTCTAGAATAAATTAGATTCTCCAATATCTTATATCTCTTACTCTGAAGTAAGCTATTTAAATGCCCATCCTCAATCTCACACTTCACACACACTGCCATTTTCCCAAAAGCACCCTGACTGGTTTCAGAATCCACAGCCTCTTTCAAAGCAGTTCCCTCTCAATGAACTATTTCCCTGAAGTCTATTTCACTCATGCTCCTCCTCAAAGGACTCACAGAAGTCTTTTAAGGCACTTAAAACATTATTTGGGTGTCCACTGCTCGCTCTCTAACACTGATGTCACAAAAGCACTCAGAAATCCATCCATAAGAAGATAGGATAACCCTTTGACTCAAAAGGAAATGAAAGAAGAAGAAATCAGCAGGCACTACTTTTTTCCAACTGTTAGAATCACAGTCTCATTGCTACTATCTGAAGTTATTAATTAGCAAGAGCAGAATTTAGTTCCTGCAAGTAACTGTGTTCAAGAAAGTAGACAAAGAAGAAACAGAGGAAGAAAAGTATGAAAGTTGCTGTTTTCTTTCACATTGTCTCAAGAACTGAAGGGAGGCTGGAGAACTTGCCATTGAAGAACATGCCAGTTCTTTTCTAATATTCCCCACTATTTTGGAAATTCGGTTCAAGATTTAAAAATAAACTAGTACCCCCCAAATCAGGCTCTTCAATAAACACTTTTTTCAAGTTCTGAGAGAGATTTCAGTACTGAGAAGAAATCATAAGGAAGCTAGATGCCTCATCCGTTTAGACATTCTGGAAAACATCACTAGGCTTCCAACTGAAATAAAAGGCTTTTAGAAATTTCACCCTAAATTGCAATGAAGAAAGAATTGCAACATCAGCTGTAAGGAATCCATTAGCCCTTTTGACATATTCAGAGAAATAAAGCAGTTGTCAGGAACAATTTACCTTTTACAATGTCTTTAGAGAAAACCAACAACTAAAAAGCCCGAGAAATACAAATACTGTATATCTTACACCTGCTTATGCTTGTGGCTGTGTAGGAGTCAAAGCAGCAGATCTCAAAGTTAATGTAAAGTAGGTGAAGATTCTGAGTTGAAGCAAGGACTTCCTTCCAATGAATGATTGCAGTGCTCCAATCCAAGTTAGGACTCCCCTATATGCCAAGGAGTCAGGGAACAGAGCCGTCCCTCCATTGGATTATGTGTTACCTACATAGGTCCTGCCACCAACAGAGCAGAGAAATGTGCCCAACCAAGATCCACTTACTGTAAATGTGTGGTTTTACCAATTTCAATTGCACAAATGTTCAATGCATCCATTTGAGTATGCAAGGATAATTAAGAATAAAAGGGGGGTTTTATTTGGTGCTAATTCACTACATTGCAAATTCCAGCTGTTTACTGTAGACCTACCACCAAGCATACACTTCTTCCCACAGCTCATCAGAAAGCCTCTTGCTGGTGAAAGTGGTTAATCCGCAACATTTTTGTTGCTGAAGCCAAGACTCCAAATGGGGGGTTTAAGTTACTAATGACAAAAAACTTGCATTCTTTAACTAGTGAATACTGTAAGGGTTTCTCCATTTACAGAAAACCACCCTAGAAGTGGTTGCTGGCAGAAAAAATGGACCAGAATAGAAGAAGCTGTTACCAGGCAGGACAGAGATGCACAAAGCAAGGCAGCAGCAAACAACAGACTAGGAAAAAATCCTGTTATCTGGTAGCATGGGACAGCCAAAGTAAGCGACAAGTTCCTTAGTGCCCACCAAGCAAAAGCCTTATGCTAAAATATCCTCCTGTGCCGGGGCCAACTTGCAGCCTCTGACCCCAGGCTGGGAACAAAGCTTGGCCTTATGCCTCACTGTGATGCCTCATGCCACCACATGACAAAAGAAATGGCTACTTTAATAACTAGGCTTGATGTTTTGTATTATGCCTGCCCGAGAAGCAACCAAAACTTCCAGCCAGCATTAGAGCTTTATGGTGCTCATTTCTCTGCAAAGAATGCACTGTCATGAGCTATTTGCAATTTATGGAAAACCAAATAGAAAACTTCTAGGGGAATAAAAGAGAAGAGTGAATTGAACAAGTGCAAAGTTGCTCCATGGGCATACAAGCCTAAATCTAGTACATTATCAGTAACACCTGATATCATCACAGACTGTTCTGTGATCTCATACATTTCATTTAAGACTCTGCATAGCATTGCTTTTATAAAGCAACAAGTATACTGAATAGTAAATGGTGTATAAAGAGTGATTTCAGTTTTGATGTGAACTTTTGAGAAGATCATAAAGCTCAAGGCAGATCATTCTACAAATCATCTTTACAGTTACCAGATTGTGGCTCTACTTAACCCCTCTCTAACATAATTCAGTGGAAGCACATCCATCTGGCTGTGAATAACAGGAAAAGCTACTGAAGCAACATATAACATGAAAAGAGATAGCTCTCAAAAGAATCACAGCATCTGCTTTTGCCTGGTCTCAGCTATTCCAAAAAGCACAAGGAAAAGGCATTATTCAGGTTAGTTTTATAACTGCTCACATGGTTACAAACTGTAATGAACAAAAATACTGAGATGTGTGTCACCACTGTGGTACTAGTTAGAAAAGGAAGAATGTAGCACCACAGCTATAGGTGCTCTCTTGAAAAAATTAGCTCCAAAACTCTCAGCAGTAACCTTTTAGAAGTTGGTCTCTACAAACTACAGAAGCTGTGTGTAGTTTTTAAAGTCACACTGTAAAGGGGCTTTCTCTAGATGCAAGAATAACAAGCATGCATTAAACAACAGAGAATGACTGCTAGTAGCTCCATCCTCTAGCTCCCACCTCCTACCACCACACCTGGGCACAGGAATACACTACATTGCATTATCTTACACCTAACTCACTCACAGACTTTATTGACCAAAGCCTGGCACAAAGTCAGGAACCTTTTCACATCAAAATCACCTTTTGGGGAGACAAACAAAACACCTCTTTTTCAGGTGCCCTTCTCATTCCAATAACAGATACAGATTTAACAAGACAATCATATCTCACTTCGCATCACACAGCAAATGTCTTATTTCTTGCTTCTTCACCCTGACAAACATTCACGAATTTACAGTTAGTGTGTCTCCAGAAGAGATTGGTTGATGAACCTCAGAAGTTTTGCAGATACCTGGAGGTGTGTAACAGCTCCATCCATAGAACAAGCCACCACTGAAGAGCCCATGCTAGACGCTGGAGTTAACTCCTGTTAATTGGTTTTTGAAGGATATTTGCATCGTCAACTCAAAACCCTTGGGTGAATTGGCTTGGGGGAACACGTACAACTCATCTATAAAAGGAAAAAAGATACCTTTTCACGTTATTTTATGCAGCTGCTGAGTCAATTAATTCTATACACTTAATTCCTCTTCAGATCAAACTTTACTGCTACCTCTTGCACTTTATTCTCCATAAGCCACTCCTGCAGAACACCCTCCTCTGCTCAATAAAGATTCTCCTTTCAAGTCCCTGTTTAAAAT
Source organism: Sialia sialis (assembly GCA_009812075.1). Classification (NCBI taxonomy): domain Eukaryota; kingdom Metazoa; phylum Chordata; class Aves; order Passeriformes; family Turdidae; genus Sialia; species Sialia sialis. The sequence continues at coordinate 701,143 of VRYO01002778.1, read as the reverse complement.
TTGCTGTGCTCCTGTCTTGTCCCCCACCATGTCAGCAACTAGGTTGACCGCAGACAGAGCACATTTGGCAGCTGAAATGACCCAGATGCTGAATCTGGAGCCCTCTTCCCAGCTGCAGTCGCTGGGCTCACGTCCGACTCCTCAGCTGCTGGCTGTCAAGCTGCCCTCGAGCTGTGCCAAGCGTACGTCCCAAAGCTTTGACCAAAGTGGGGCACGTGCTCTCAATCTGTGAGGCCTGCTGACAGAAATGATAAAAACTAAAGGTTTTAAAAGTAGGCTGTGAAGCAAACCAAACACGCTTCTCTCCTTTCTCTGCCATCTCTCATTTTTTTCCACAATCCCTTTTCCACTATTAATAAAAGTTCAAGGAGAGCTGAATGGTGAGAACAGGTCTGATGTACCACATGCTAGTCTGAGGTACTGACCAGCAGGAGATTCCCATTCATCAACGCTGTGTGCAGTGGAAGGTGGACCATGAACCTCTGCCTCAAGTCACAGCCACAGCAAGGGATGGGAAATATTCTTTACTGAGGAAAATGTGGCAACAGACAATTCCTTTATTTCATTACATATTCTTTAAGCTCTCTAGAAATCTTTAAACTATCAAAGCTGTAGAAATTATTGTAAAATTCAGCACTGACTATTCTACTTGTGGCTAATTTCCTAATTCTCCTCCCTGAAAAGGGACTTTGCATTCTCCATGCCTCCCCACTGAGGAGCAAAAGAGAAGGCTTACCTTGTTTCAATGACTACAGTCATTCAAGTACTACTCTTCATTCTGATCTAGATTTAAGAGGAAAGATTTGAAGTTTTCACCCTTTACCTCATCTGTACTCATCCTGGCACAGCACTCCATACGCTGATAAATTAAACTATTCTCACCCACCATTAAAGTACTTCCACGGGCCTATTCTGCTTAAAAAATAGAAGTCTCTTCTGAAATACCAAGTCCAACTCACAAATGCCTCTTTTCCAGGTTTCTTCTATTTATTACATATACACATACTGTACCTGTTAGAGCTCCTGAAAGGAAAACAGTTTTAGATAGATATTTTTTTAAAATATCACATTTACTAGTGAAAAGTATTGTGCACATTTAACATTAAGTACCCTATGCCTTGCTATAAACCTCCCCCTTTCCAAATCAAAGATCATCATCCAAGTAAAGGGAGCAGTAGCAAATTACTTCTACCTAAATATTTTTTGTAAAAAGAAAAAGGCATTTTTTAAGACACAAGGATCATACATATTCCTATTTTTAATTACTACTGAAAACAGTAGTACTGAAGCTAACTTCATCTTGCAGTATTTAAAAGTCACTAAACTGAGCTACAAACATTAAGCACTTCAGTGAAACAGACTTCATATGTAAGAAGTATTTCAGTAAAACCAAGTCAGATTAACAATATATTAGTAAAGGAAAACGACTGTTTATAGTACTGTTTCTTTCCTTTAACTCTTTTCTTTGAAGGCAAGTGGCTCAAAATTAGATGATATGTAATTAAGGACCAGGATCCAATAAATCAAAAATTTTATTCTCTACTCAAGAGATTTCTTATGTGACCATGCACCATGAAACTAATCTCTGTCAGCACTCAGTTTCTTTATATGCACCCTGAATTAGATGATAGAGGAGGGAGGAAGAGGCAACTTGGTATTAAATAATTAATCATAATTTCTCTGACTAAATATATATATAGAAGCACCAAGTACAGAAAGAAAAGAACACTGCTACTGAGTTGAACTGGAATACCAATCCTCATGCCCATTTGCTCTGTGATACTTGGAGAAGACAGGATTTGATGCACTCCCACCATGGACAAATTCAGCTCTGCTAAACCCCAAGGAAATGAAGCTGCAAACAGAAGATGCCTTACACAGCCAGACACACTTATTTGTTTACACAGCACAAACTCCCAATTGCAGTCCTGAAGGTGCTCAACTACAGTAGTAGTAGTAGTAGTGTATTGTGTAAAAAATGACACTTTAAACACAGCCAATTTGCAGGACTCTAGAAAACATTCAGAAGCTTTCACCAGCATCCTAGCTTATGCCCCTGGGAACAGAACTCACCTAGAAATCTTCATTATATTTCTACAGCACCTAGCAAAAGTAGGCCCTCAACCACTAATTGAAAAAGCTAGAAAACCCCAACGCAAATCACGAGCTCTGCTTTTAAATGCTTTATTGGGAACCTTCTGTTCGGGCAGCAGCCTGTCATTGTGGGATTCTTTATTTATTTTTAAATATATCCTTCAAAACATTATTGTTCAAGGCATTTACATCTACAGATTAGCGGTGCACTTCAGAAAATCCTAACAAAACAACCCACTGCCTTTCCAGGCTGCGTTTGCCAGCATGGGAAGAGACTGCCACCCTGTGGGCTCCATCTGAGACAAGCCCTCCACTCAATACAGAATCGTTGAAAATTTTATTTTTACAAAAGTGAGGTTATTTTTAGGATTTTCCCCATCAATATAATAATGTTTCAAATATATAAATTCACTTGTCATTCTGTACTGCACCTGAGAAAAATCAACAGTTCATGAAGGCACTGTACATAGAAAGCTTTTTGGAATTATAAGAAAAAAACCAATCTACCAAATCAAGCTTTGACCAGAGTTAACCAGTGCAATCACTCAGTTCACAAGTGAGTTATGTTCTAAATACAGCTTGTGCCACCCTTGGGAAGGTTTAAACACCTGTATTATGGCAATGCTGAACAGCATATACAGATAGTTTAACCATTCTTGAACTCTGGAGTTCATTAGTATTTGTAAAATCCTTCTCCAGTCTTTTTACCCAGCTTCTTTTCTTCTACCAGTTTATTCAGGAGTGGGCTGGGTGCAAAAAGAGGATTGTTGGGCTCTAATGAATGCCATCCTGGAAAGGAAAGGAAGTGGATGAATTAGTAACAGTTCTGTTTATATGCAAAGATAATACAGATCTGCATCTCCTAAGAAAAATATTTGAAGTCAGAAAACCAAAAAAGGACTGGAACTTATTCTAGGCTCTCTGAGACCCTGCAGTACATCTTCATAAAGCCCAGATCAGTATTGATGATTATGTACAAATCTAACAATTAGGCTTCAGGCTCAGTGTACTCCAAACACCTTACAATTTCCACCACTGAGGATTTTTTAAAAACAATTAAGGAGAACTTTTGAAACATAGTTAAGTGCAAGGAAATAAAATAAAGGCTCTGCTGAAAAGAAATTCAAGTGCAAAAAAACTCCAAGTTGAATTTCTACCTGCAAAACACACAGTTATTTAGAACAGTATAACACTACTCCACAGTACTTACTAAAAGCAAGAGAGGTTCCACTGAAAATGCCATCATCAAAGTGACATTCTGCCTCAGAGAATGTTTAAGCTGCTCATTCAAAAGAATACAACAACCATCAACAAGCCGTCACCAATTCTGGATGTTTTTGTTACTGTATTGACATTCATCCACTTATTAACTGAAGTGACAGGGAGATGGTTCACTTACATCTTTTGAGATATTTACTGGGTTTCCTATTAAGAATGAAAATACGGCTGGTAGAAAAAGGATAGGGAGCCTCAACTTTTGTTGTTTTTCATAGAATTCCTCACCTCAGTAAATGTCACTTTTTCCCCTGATTCTTTTTAATGATATAAAGTACCATTAATGTTAATAATACTATTATTTTCCAATAGCACTTGATGAAGTCAGCAAATGCACCACTATTCTGTCCCCATATACAAAGGGGTACAGGCATGCAGTACAAATGCTGTACTCAAACAGCCTTCTGAGCTGAATTCTGACTCCTTTCTCCTCAGCAGTTCAAAGGCTATTACCATAAACATTCAGTTTAAATTATTAAGTCACATTTGCATTAGAACATTTACAATTTAGCTAAGAAGTGGAAAGGCAGAAAAAAAGAAGCATGCAGTACCATCTATAATGTATTTACTGGTATCCAACCCAACATAGTCCAGCAGTTCAAATGGACCCATGGGATAGCCAGCCCCAAGCTTCATAGCAACATCAATATCTTCCTTTGATGCATCTCCTAGAGAAAAGATTGACAGTTTGATGAACAGAGAAGATTCCGCATCTCCTTGGCACCACTTATAAATAATTAACACGGTGTTATTTCACCCTAGTGCAGCTCTTCACAGAAATCTCTGCATGTTTCACGGCCACGAAAACTGGAGTCAGCATACACATGCTGGAGTATAAAGTTGAACCTCTCACAAAAAAAGAAAAGCAAGCCCTGCCAGCCTGCTTTCCATTTTCCTGGTTTTCTCTCGTATTTCAATACAGAGCACTGCACTACTGATGGAGCCACAGCTACAATGCTGACCCTATCAGAACAATGAAAGGAAGAACTGGTCACTGTGAAGAAACAAGAGCTGCTTTTAGAGGCAGCAGAACAGGGTAAAGAAGGAAACAGCTCAATTTCAGCTTCATGAGATCAGCAGCAGCTTTTGAATGATGCACAGGACAGAGCTACCCTTATACTACAACTGGCAGAACACAAGTGATATCCAGCTGATGGGTAAGGCAGGCATGGAGAGGGGAGCAGGAGCAGCTGATTAACATGCTCAGCTACAGCACCTATCACCAAAGGATGTCTGTTGGGATCAGAGACAGCAGATAGCAGAGACCTGAAATGACTGTGGAGGTACAGCTGAACTAATGAATTCCAAAATTATTTAAAAATAAATAATCAAAATGATCTGAAACTTGTTACTTCTACTTCAGTCTGTGCCTATAAAAATTCAAATCCTGCACTGCCACATTGTCACAGTTAACTTTAACCTCATTCTTTAGCTAGGAATATGTATTTTAGACTGTCATCAAAGCAGATGCACCTCTGCTGCACACCTCTAATGCATATTTTGAGAAAGGCAGTGCACTTTCTCTGCAGATCCTATAAAAAGGATGAAGTTATACAAACCCCAGAGGTACTTGTTAAGTAACCTCCATGCTCAATGCGTACAGGCATTCACGGTGTCCAGCAGCTTGGCAGACACCGCCTGCACAATTTATATGCCTAAGATCAGAGAACCCTAGAAATAAATTTACAAAATCTCTTGTAAAGGTAACAACTTCAGTGACAGTTCTGTATGAACTAATAATTTATATATACATAATTTTACTCTTTAAAGCTGACAATGTTTTTTTTTAAGCCACATTTTATTTCTGAGAAGCTGTGGAGGGTAGCCTTACCTAATTCTAACATCATTTCAGTTCCCCAAATTCAAACACGGCTAAATCCTCAGCTCATTTGCAGTTGATGCAGGTATGCAGGCTTACTCTCTCAACAGATTTGTCCCACTTGGTCAAACGTGGGACTTGGCCACCTGACAGTTTCTTTACAATGCAATAAAAACTAGTAAAAGGGCAAGTAAGGGCTAAATCCCTAGTTCATTCTAGTCTCTTCTAGTATAAAGCAGAGTTCCATAGAAACTTAGCTGACTGCTGCTTAGCATTTCCACGAAGGACAGAGCAGTACACACCACTATACATTAATATTTACAATATGCCCTGTTTAAGTCATAATATACTAAAGGTATGTTGCTTATGCAAAAGTACACATTTAACAGAATGAGATTTTGTATAAATAGCAACTCAAGGACTAGCCCAATAAAATGGCATTTCAGTACTTGGGGTTGAAAGAGACACAATTTTATTTAATGCAGATGACAATCTGGCTCAAGTGTCTACTCTGAGAATAAACACAAAGGATATGATAAAAATTTAACCTGATTCACTGGAACATATGAATTAAAAGACAGTCATCAGCCTTCCCAAGATATCAAACAGCTTTTTAAATAGATTTCATTAGAGGTAAAAAGTCACAAATGAACTTTAGCAATTTTGGAAATATAAAGTGGGAGAAAATACAACAAGAATAAAGATTAAATCAAAATATTGTTTTGCTTAGGCAAAAACAATCAGCTTTAACATACAAACTCAGTGACTGTTTTCTTCTGCATTTAATTAAAAGTTCTGTTGTCTCCTGAAATATGCACAATGATACATATCACTAAACAAAGGCACCTCTTTTAAACACACTGAAACACCCAGACACTTTATTTAAAACTGACTTTTCTAAAAGAATAATGCCCCCTTGCATTCATGCCTTTGCCTTTCAAGTCACTAAATTTGCTCTTTTCTCCCTCTGAGATGTAATTAGGTACATCTGTTGATGGATAAACAAGCAGTGTTGTTCCTTTTTTTTTTTTTTAAATCAAACCATCCTTTCTATGTGCTTTAAAAGATTTTTTTAATATTTAAAGCACATTTGGTAGAATCCTGAAAATGGAGTGCTTTCATCTGTAAAAAAGCAGTGATTTCAAAAACAAAATGTTTCAAATGACATTCTTAGTAGCATGGAGCTACGAGCAGAGAACTTGAAATAAAAGCAATTATAGTCTGTAATTTCATCTTTATCCACTACATTCATTATTGGCGTCTTTTCAAAACAAGCTTCTATGCTTTGAAAAATTCAGTGGTTCTTTGGGGATTCATGATTATTTTTACCTACATATTAATATAAAAGGGAACAGCAGTGAGACTTGAATTCCTGAAGAACTTACGTTAAAAATCAGCACAGAAGGGGAACAGGAAGTTTTATGTGGCAGTAGCTGAGCTCCAATCACTTCTGTGCCAGTTCCATAGTGTGACAATATTGCAGCACTTACCATGAAACTGGTGTTTTATTTCACAAGCCCCATATAAGTGAACTCAGGAGAACTTTACTAATGGTCCCATTATGGGACTTTCAATCACTTTACCAATGTCTCCTGGGATAGAGAGAGGAAAGTTCCTAAACAGCTGGCAGAGACTATTTTTATAATGGCACTACACTCATCTTGCCACCTCCAAGCCAGAAACATTTTCCACCACCAGGAATTTCACACACAAGTACCTTCCAACTCTGCATAACCTGACATTTCAAAGTGAAGGCAAGGCCTTTCCAGCTACACATGTTGGCTCATATTTAGCATTCCCTATTCACTTCCACCCTTAAATGTCTGAAAATTTTGAGGGAATCTCAAGGCTTTTCTGAAGCAATGTTAACATTTAGCAGTGTTATATGTCAACAGCCCTCAAAGCCAATACCCCACCAAGTACCTCTCTCAAAAAGTCGAACAGCTTCCATCATATATGGCACCAAGAGACGGTTTACAATAAACCCTGGAGTATCCTAGGAAAAATAAAAGAGGCATTCTAAATAAACACTCTTTACCAGAACTACACTCAAATGCTCCATGACAAATAAAACAAGTGGATGAAGACACTTATCATATCATTACTTAATATTACAGCTCTCTGAACTGTATTTTTTCTCACTTTTTCATTTATCTGCTCAGTATTAAAGCATAAAACAATGTGAAATTCAAACAAGGAATGGCACATAAACAGTCATCATGACTGAGAATGGTAAGACTACTATAAGCCCAAAGCAATTAATCTTAAAACAATTCAATTTTTCTTTATCAAGAGTCTAATGATATGATTTCCTGAAGGTTAGGAGAAAAGCAGTTTTTCACCAGCAGGTTTTTGTGTGTATGTCCACTACTAGAAGCACTCCTGACTAAATAGTCTGCTTCTCCCTCACTGCTCACTGGTGATCCATACTTTTGAAAGTTAGGATCACTAACTTTTGAAAGTTAGATCAACACTAACAATGAAAAGATAAGACACATGCTGTCAGAAGGTAGCAAATGAATACAAAGCTTCTTTTGCACAAGCATCATTCAAAAGCACAATCAATCAATCAAGAGAAAGAGTTCTGCAAATATATGATTATTTTGTACATTACTACTGTTTCAGATGATTATTATTCATTGCACTTTATCTCAATGTTTAATCCAGAGAATCTCAAGCAATGTTTCTTCTATAAGCAGAAATTGAAAGAAAAAGAAAAGTTCAGGCATGAATACAGCATTATTCTCTGTCCAAGCTAATTTATAACAATTCATCCTATATTCTACACATTGCATAGTACTAAACTGTGACAGAAATAAGAAAAATGTCAACTGAGGCCACAGAACAATTTAGCCAGAATTTAGAGAACATAGCCAGAATCAGAGTCCAACATCCAGAAGCTGAATTAATTAATCCAGTAACTACCAGATCACAGACCCTTCTTTTTATGATCAACTCTCTCCTGGGGGCTGTGAAACTCAAAGCAGTAGCTTGCATAAAGCTATCCAGACCACAGCTGGAAAAGTGTGCTTTTGAAGCAGGGTGTTTCTCTAGAGAAAAGAACCCAAAGCTGAGAAGAAATTAAGATTAATATGTGTCTAGCCAGTGCAGTCTTAAGAAAAACTTGCAATGAGCACACACCATGGAGGATTCAGCCACCTGCCTCACAGTACAAGGGGCAGCAGTTTTGTCTCTGGCACGGCTAAAGATGAGCTCCTGCTTCAGCTCTCCAGTCTATGCTTCTGCAGGAAGACCCCTTAACAGTAAGCCCGATACCTGTGAGTTCTGCTGCTCTAGACAAGATGTCTAGAGTCACTGGAACTTGAATAATTTGTGGTAACTGTAGGTGTTTTCTTTGCCAAATTGCTTTTAATTACGAAGACAAACTGGACAAGAAGCAGGCTGGAAATTCTTGAAGTCTTGAACATCTACTAAAACCTACCACCTTAAAATTAACAGTCTACAAAGACAGACCCTCTGAACACTATACTGTCAAAAGGTACTCACCTTACAACTGACAGGACTCTTTCCTACTGCTTTACTGAAATCCATAAGTGATTCAAAAGTCTTTTGGCTGGTCATTGGAGTCTTGATGACCTGGGTGCAGGGAAGGCAGAGAGCGCATAAGAATATTTATAAGCAGAATCACTCTCATTCCCCCCTTACAGCAATGTAATCCAGAACATTCTTCCAGAAATTCACAAAATATTTCGCAAAAAACAGCTTCAGTGGATAGATATGTAACAGACACAGAATGCTATTTTACACATCGATACAGCACTTTGCAGTATTGTGTTTCTTGAAGGCACTTTCCCACTCAGCCGCTATGGATGGATGGCAAAAGGAACCTGATTCTTTGAAAGCACACTTAAGAGATTATAGCATAATTTAACAACTTTAAAAGCTACATAGTCTCTGTTGTCTTGGGAAACACAAAGACATCACTCTGGAGAACCATTTAAACAGCTGTAGCTCCTGATATAACAGGTACTAACAGCTACACCACCTCACTAGAACCTCCTCTCAGGTAATTTTAGGGAGTGAAAAGGTTTCTCCTTTTCTCAAGCCAAACAATCCCAGCTCCCTCAGCTGCTCCTCAGGGGAATTACAGTAATTTCATGCCTATAAGGTGCACCAGAGTATAAGGCACACTTCTGGGTTGGCAAATTTCCAAACTTTGTCCATATATAAGGCGCGCTGGTCTATAAGACGCACTTCGGGGTTTCAATCAAAATTTCAGTCAAAAGGGTGCGCCTTATACATGCGAAATTACTGTACTTTCTGGACTCAACACCAGCTCTTTCCTTTCTCTGAACCTGCTCCAGCACCACAATGTCCTTCTTGTAGTGAAAGGCCCAAAACTGGACACAGCATTTGAGGTGTGGCCCCACCAGTGCTGAGTACAGGGGGACAATCACTGCCTTGGTCCTGCTGGACACACTATTCCTGACACAAGCCAGGATGCCATTGACCTCCTTGGCCACCTGGCCACAGCTGGCTCATGTTCAGCAGCTATCAGCCAGCACTACCAGATCCTTTTCCTCTGGTCAGATTTCCAGCCCCTCTTTCCCAACCTGTAGCACTAGAAACATTGAAACTGACTGACTTTGTTACAAAAGTGACAAGGCAAGAAGAGTAATCTCCTGACACTTTCTGTTGATTTGTACACTGATATCAGCACTTATGAAGAAGCCTCCGTTTGAAATGGTGGCTAAAAACAGCAACTCTGTTGACAGTTCAGTGGAGAATTCAGGAGCTTTGAGACTGAAGGAGTTACCTCTGTCTCCTAAACCCACCCCTCAACAGAAAGTGCAGCACGCTCTATTCTCTAGAGGTAGTAAATTCCAAATCAGAACAGCTGCAAGCTGAGAGCTGCTCTGACAATCTAACTGAAAGCCAACTGCTGACAACTGCACTGCTGGGGTGTAGTTACTGCGTGGTGGAACACGATGATAACAGCCCCAGCAAGGTGTGTTTGTAAGACACTCACCTCCACCAGCTTCATCATAGGCACAGGATTGAAGAAATGAAGACCACCAAATCGGTCCTGCCTGGTGGTCGCGTTTGCCATCTGAGTGATTTGCAAGGATGAAGTGTTACTTGCAAATATCGTGTGCCTGGAAATAAGGAATATATAGACTGCATAAAGGACAGTAGGAGACTGAGGCACTAAACATAAATGGTCATCCATTGGCTAACCGTCCAAGAATTCCCAGAAATATCCCTGTAGTTTATCACAATCCTTTTGTGAGGTCTAAGCACAGCAATGATTAAATAACCACTGCAAAGACCATGCGACTTTCTGATTCTTGAGGAATTATATTGAATACTATTATTAGGTGCTGGAAAAAAGGACTGTGCAAGTAGAAAATTTTATTTAACTCCACAAATCCATTCTAGGTAATTCCTTCAGCAATCCTGGAAACGTAAGGGTATTTTTATTTGTTGTTAAACACATTCACTTATTGAAACCAAATCATATGCAATGTCAAAAATGCACTTTGGAGTCTTACACATAATTTGCAATCTACTTTGTTTTAAAATTATCAATGATAGACATGATGTGCAAACTTACCACCAGAACAAAGATTTGATGGAGGGAAAAAAACAGAAAATTTAAGATCTGCCATGCATAGGATACTGCAAAGGATACCCAAAATGCCAAGAATTTTAAGACATATTAAGTCCTTTTCCAGACATAAACCAGATTTACAAAATTCAACTTAGAATTATTTGAGTTTTTGGTGTGTTTGGGTTTTTCTTCCCAGAAATAACTCAAAACCTCAAATAGTCTGCTATTACACCACAAAACTTAAAGAAATGGCATTTTCTTCAAATAGTGAAAATCAGAAATTAAATTAGAGATTAAAATCTACCTTTCATTTTGTGCTGCATCCTACCATCCCTTCAAAAAATTAGCCAACTGGACTCAGCAAATGTTTATCTACATTGATATTTTGCTTGAATTGTACTAAGATGTAACTGAGGTTTACAACAGAGGTTTCAGAAAAGTTATGTCGACAGCATGGGGACATCTTATAGTGGCATTAAAGAAAATATTTAAAAACATCCACTTGGTTTTCCTTTTTTTATTATATTTTCTTTTTTTGTTATAGTGAAGGAAATAAAAAAATCTTGAAAATTCCTGTTTGCTCTTCTTACAAATATTCTTTTATTATCTCCCCACCATAAAGTGGCCTTACACTGTTCTGAGGTGAGGTACTAAAAGGAGCATTCTGCATTTCATAGTTTTGACCTCGCAAGGTCAGTGCATACAAACGCCACAAACTCTCACCAAAAATTTGTCACTGTATATAAAAATTAAAATATCCATATAAAATAGAAGCACATTGATTTGCGAAATGTAATAATTTCTAGGTTTATATCTGAGTTCACTTAAGAGATTTTACCTCAGTACCTCTTCTGTCTCACACAACAGAAAACCTTGGCAAAAAGAAAAGCATTGAATTTGCACTGTGAACAAGTCCATTTTAGTTACACTTTCTTCTTGGACCAACCAATTTATTCTAGTTGAGTTTAAAAGAGAATGTTCACGCCTCTGTGACTTAGAATTAATCAATCCATGCTTGAGGTGACAGCATTGTTGGGAGCCTTTGGGAAGCCAGTACTAGTGAAGCCATTGAGGTGGCTTTCCCAGCACCAGAGTGCTTTCTCTTGGTGCCATCTAGTGGCTTAGGGAAAGACATCAAAAGCAGAGCCCAACACAAGAGAAACATTAATAAATACTTCCAATAAATGAGACTCTTACAGTCCAGCTGCCTTACATAGCAAATACGAAACAACATCTCTTTTTTTTTTTTTTAAACAGTTTTATAACACATTCATTCTAACACAGTGAGCTGCTGAAAAACACTGGCCAGATCCAAGCTGAGTTTCCACATCTAAAGGTAAATCCTAGACCAAGGAATATTGATGGGCATTTCCTACATCCCAGAAAAAAAGCAGAAAGCAAGTACAGAAAAGTTCTTAAAGTGGATACCCAAAAGTTCTTTTGTCATATCCGTTATGACCCAATTTGGAAAAGTGCTGCAATGTCTACAAAAATCCTAGCCTGACCTTTTTCAAAATGGAAATGCAAGATTCCATTCAAGAAAAAGAAAACAAAATTGAAGAGTGGGCAGCTTTGCTCTGCTCCAAAAGTGATGACCATGTAACACAGTAATAAATAGCAAATATGGTGAGTATAACACTGAGAGGAATAGAGCATACAATTCTGCCTTCTGCATTTTGCAAAGAACATAAATTTTTGCAAAGCTCCAAGATCAGAAACCAGTATATTCTCAGGATAATGGCACCCAAGAAACAGCATCCACTATTTCACCTGGACAGTTACTCTGCTAAAGAAGACCCTGAGTTTCCAGGGTGCTCTGGGGTTGCCAAACGCTCTTGGCTTATTACATTTGATTTCAACACTTAAGAGAAATTAGCTCCCCAGTCACAAGTATAACTTCTGTCAATAAAAGAAACTTTCCCATCCCTATATGCATAGATCCACTTTCAGAGGAATTGCAGTTATTTTGTAAGAAAAGAAAGACGAATTAAGTTAATTATGCTATGGTTTTTCAATGTAACATTTTAGTTTTTTGCAGTTCCCAGACTTATTTATTTTCCCTGAAGACGTTTCCCTAGTGCAAAAAGGGAAGATGAACAAGTAGATGTTGCAGCTGAGAAAACGTATAAGACACAAAATACAGCACAAAAGAAGAAAAATGCAGGGTTTCACACACCTTGTATTTCACAGGCAGAATTCATCATCTTGTCAGAACAACTGTAATACATAGCCCCTCCCATTTCTACCTGCTACCATCCACCCCTGTGCTAAGTCCTGAGATTTGAATGAAGCCAAGTTCTCCCTCCACAGCATCCCAGTCCTTCCTGGTCTCTCCTTGTTACCCACACTACAGAGGGCCATAAACCTCCAGAGCCTCCCAGAAGCAAAGCTCCTCCTGAGACTCAAAGCTGTCTTTAAAGAAATCCTGTCTTCATTACCATAAACCACAAGTCTGCCACCCCTACAGAGCTGACACAGCAGTCCATACAATAGGTTTCTAAATTTTGAACTACTCAGCCTTAGAAAAGGCTGTAGAATGCTGGCACTGATGGAGACAGCTTTCCATTCCAGCACAGTGCCATGTGGGATGAGTAAAGCTTACTGCTTCCTCCTAACACATGGACAAACACTCACCACAGGTTTCTGTCTTTCCCCACACTAGGGACACAATCCGAGACTCTATATTCTCTCACAGGTACAAATTACTTTTTGTATCCAAAGCTAATACTTTAAACATTTGACTACTAAGTTTCACTGTTTGATGTGTTTTTCATCTAGCCCACTTTCTTTGCCATTCCCTTCACTTTCCTTTATGCTACTCATAAGATATCAGTATGTGTACAATAATTTCCAAACATCCTCTTAAAAAGGGAGGCTTCTTGTCTTAGCCATTTTTTCCCAACCCTACAAAATCATCCCTTTTGCAATGGGGAGAAGGATATTTGAACAACTCCCAGTAGCTTTTAACACTGTAATGTAAAATTTGAAATTTTACAGCAGCAATATAGCTCAGTCTTACAAAAAATAGCCTCAGGTGTTCCAAACATACATATTTTTAAGTGAGGTTCCAAGTCCCCACACCACATGTCCTTGCTGACTGGTTTTAGACAGCTTATCATTTAGTACACTCCAATTTGCCCATTAAATACTCAAGCAATCAATGGTCTGTTTGCACAAAATAGGCACAATACAACCATAACAAGGTACTCTCATAAATGCAGAAGGCAGCTACTTACTTTTGGGTATCAGTGTAATAGCAAGTTACCCTCTGCTCAGTACATGGCTGCTTGTGATCATTTACTGTTTTCAAAATTAGTAGGTAATTTTAATTACTGACAGTATGAGAAAGCCTGAAAATTTCCCCAGGCTGAAGTCAACTAATGATAACATCTTTTCTCCCTTTACATGATATTTAAAGCACAGCTTGCCCAGTTGACAGTGTAGAACACCTCTCACCCAAGACCCCAGATTTACCTGCACTAGTTAAAATCTCAAACTGCAAGCAGTAAAGGTCCTGTGATCCTGACTCATGGATTGCAAGGCTCAGATTTCCGAGACTGCATGCACACTTTAACAGCATTTTTGGGTTTGGATACAATTCAACAGTAACTTCCAACAGGTATCAAATACAGTTCAGACATTTCCAGGGACTTTCAGTAACTGAATAAGTGCCTACTAAAATACTATTTACCCTTTTACACCACACACATAACCAGCAATGGCTTTTTCATAACTCTTGTAGCAATACAAAGTAACATTAGTTCATTTGAGGCATTATTGAGCTGACCGAGACTTCTTAAAACTTGTTTATGTCAGGAGTGCTGGAAACAAATACTTTAGCATCCCAATTCCCCATTTAAGTATGAGACACAACATTAACAGTAACCCATGTGTACTGGAACAATTTAATTCTCCTGTTCTGCATTTGTAGTTAGATTTAGATTTGAACTTGCCAAAGTAGATGGGCAATCTTAATGACTAAACATATCTGGAACAACAAATGAAGCAATGCAACACACCTGAGGATGGCTGTAACAGATTGACCTGGCACAGCTATTCCACACCAACATGATAGTTGAGAGCTAGTCTAAGACAGCAAAACTCATTTAAAAATAAAGCAGCTAACAAAATAGAGAACTAACTGTAAGTATAAAAACAGAAAGTAAAATATCTAAGTTCCAAAATGTGACAGGAAATCTACACATACTCTGGAGCAAACTTATCCAGCGTCTTGAAGAGTTTATTTTTAACTTCCATGTTCTCCACAATGGCTTCTATCACCAAATCCGTGCTGTGGACCACTGATGCTGCATCTGTGCTGGTTGTGAGGTTCTTCAAGGTCTTCTTAATGAACTCAGCACCAGCCTAAAACATTTTCAAACAGCTGTAATGTCTATTTACAGTGATTTAATTTACTTTTACATGAGAATCCCCTTATGTGTGCCGGTGTTTTTGACTGCCTCAAAATGCAGGCAGACTGCCAAATTTCCAAATTAATGAGAAAGTTCTAAGTGCGTAGAGTTACAATGCTTTCCACTGACAAAATTTTCCTAGCCAATCAAATCTGTTTTGAAGCAGACACCTTTAAACTCATTCTTTACAAAGACCATTTGCTGTAGTCCAACCTTCAGCACCAGAGTCTGAGTGATCACCTGGTTTGTCAATCAGTAGCTTTAGTTTCAGTGAAAAGGTGAGAGGAAATGTTTTCTCACTAGTAAATCTGTTGACATAGTTTGTGAGGGCAGAAATCAAACAGGGTAAAAGGAGACGTAGTACAAATTTTAAAAACCATACATGGTAGAATATAATGTCATACAAAAAGTGCAAGTATTATGGTGTTATGTGGACAGTTTTCTTTTTGATTAAAAGACTCCCCATAATTACGTATGCATGCTCTACTCATTCTGGCACTTCCATACACCATCAAACAAGCCCTTTTCATTTCCTTTGTCTGCTGCATCATTTTCTGGCAGTCATCAATATCAGCATACATTCTATATGTTAATATGTATCAAAAGAAGAAATAAATATGCTGTGGAATTTAGAGAAACAAGCACAGCAACAAGTAACCCTCAGGTTACAAAGTTAGACTCATTAGCTGCTCCACAGTGTCTTGCTGCAAGTGCAGATTATACACTAGCATGTGCCACTTGCACTTCCATTTCCTTTGCAGTAATCCTGTGCCCAAGTGTTAGGAGGGGGAAAAAAAACTAATAAAAGACTCCTTACTCAGGTATTAAGACAATTTTGTTACTATTTGCTTTTGGACAAAATGGGTGCATTCCCAGGTAAGCAAAGACTGCTTGCTTTTAAGTTATGATGAATAATTTGACTCCATTTCACACTTAGCATCTATTTTAAAACATTGCCAAGTTGGTTTGAATCCTTATCTTAAAGGTGAAGTTCATTATGGAAAGAAAATGAGGTAAGACATCTTTCAACCTCCCTAAATTAAAAAACAAACAAACAGAAAGTCTAGGTTCTTGAGCACACTGGGAAAAAAGTTTTCTTTTAAAGCAAGTATAATAATATGCTCTATAATGCATAAATGCAATGGCAGTTTTTATTCTTCCAAGTTTTCCTGGAAGAATAAAGAAGAAGGTGTCAACCTCAGGCTTATCTGCAAACTTCTTCTTTGTCACTCTCTTCAAACTCTCTTCAATTCCTTTTGTAGACTTCTTGAGGATTTCATCTGACTGGTCAACTAACACCACAGTGTGACCACTGGCTGCGGCAACCTGAAAGGTAAAAAAAAAAAAAAAAAAAAATCAGCATCAATGTCATAAAACAACCAACCATATTGATTTGTGTAGACAGACAATACTCCAGGCATTTAGGCAAAAGTGAGCTAAAAGACATTAAACTAAGTGCACCTGACTAGAAAAATCACAAAAGTCTGTATACAGTTGGGGTGACGCTGAAAGGATAAAGGTCTCAAACAACTTGAAAGAAAAGGAAAAAGAAATCTCTCTCTCTCAGAATCTTGCATCTGAAGCCATCTAAATTATGTGGCTGTGGCTACAGAATAAACAGCCATCTTGAAAGGAACAACTCTTTAAGCTGAGAGCCTTGGATCTTGTATAGAAAAAGGGCTGTGGAGACCAAAACTGTAATGCTGGCAAGGTGAGCAGATGGCACAAGGGACAGCCAACCCTGTGTCCTGAACACAGTTCTGCTGTCATGCCACGAGCATGTCGCTGCAACAAGAAGGTGACAGTGGAGCTGGGAGCAGCAGTGAACATCTGCCACTCCAGGATTCCACACAAACAGGAATGGCTGCAAAGTCTCCCTACCATGCACTTGTGCAAACACTGGCTCAGCTGCACACAACAGTACTGGACTGCATTTTTGCTTGATATTTAAATTAATTCCAAACACGTAATGTCACTGTCTCACACTGCATCACCATAGTAAAGATCAGCTGCTCATTATCTGTTACTTCAGTGTTCCTTTATTTTTGTTCCTCTTGTTAGTTAGCAACAGTCTATCTTCATTTTCAGAATCCTTGAACTAACAGAGTTGTGATTCAGTAGCTGTGTAAAACAGATATTAAAACACGGTTCTACTGATGGTTTTAAAGTCACTCAACTTCAGAGCTTCCCTTCTGCAATCTTGTACCTTGCATTTAACCTTACATCTGATGACTAAAGACTTATGCACTCACAAGACCTACTCCAACAGAGCTAGCTGAAACAAAAGTACAGATATCTCAGGAAGAAAAGCATGGTGATATTCTCATCCAATTTGCATCACTAACCCAGCAAATAAAGAAATGCCAGATTGTCTCTGCACAGCAGCAGTAGAGTTTCAACAAGGGGTCATTCTGCAGACAGACATTTCTTTATTGAACTTGGTTTTTTATTTTCACTATGGCCATTCCATAAAAACCCCTTAAACCAAGCTTGTACTAACACTTCATCTGTTGTTAATTTGTAACAGTGAAGCAAGAGTCTTTAATCTTCAGATGAAAAATCATTACCAAGCACATTTTTAAGAGGTGCTTCACTGAGGATCGGTCCATTTATGACACCATCACTGCTGTCACAGCTGGTGAAAAATCCTAGAAAAATTAACATCTCCCATTTCCCACCATATTTACATGGACAGGGAGGAAGAAAATGAGACAAGATCATACCATTTCCTTGCAACTCAAACACACACTTGCCTAAACTCTACTATCCAATGATCTTAAGAATGCTAAATAAGAAACACGAGTGCTGGGGAGTCAATTAATGCTTTTCTCATACAGAAGTGCTTTTCACAGGGCAGAATCAAAAATTATGCTTTCAGCCATACGTTTTAGCATAAAAAAGCAAGAGAAGAGGAGACATAATTTCTTAAGTGTTCAAAAAGGGATGAAAAGTAGCTTTATTAATGGGGTACAGGGGAGACACCACCCAATGACCTCTGCTTTGAGATAATTTTGGATTGATATATTGGAGGCAGATGGTCAGCAAAACAATCCTGGGTTTTTTACAGTGGTAGAGGCCTGCAACCCCTGTTACTGTCAAATACCAGACATGTTTCTCTTGACAAGCTGCTCTCTCAAAATGTGCATTCCAGCAGAACAAGACCAGCTCACTTACCTGGAAAATTAAAGCTTTGAATGGTGTACATCTTCCTCAAACATAGGAACAACTTCTTTCTAAGTTGTTCTTTGATTCTTCTTCAGAGGAAACTTAAGCTCTAGTGTCACGATACAGAGTGTTTTTATCAGAAAAGCAAATAAACAACTATTTTCTTACCCAAGAAAAAAAAAAAAGCCTCTGTACTCCTGCTAGAGATTTGCCAGGAATGTAAAATTTTTCGTTCTGAGCAGCCAACCTATTGACTCATTGAAATGGAGAACTGCTATTCATGGACTCCAGTTCCAGGCTCACTGTCAGTTTCTGCTCGGATGTTTGCCTACTCCCTTTATTCTTTGTGAAGTTTGTGAACTACCCTGGTATCCTGGGCAACAGGTTCTTTCTCTGAATTAACTAAGTGCAGAAAGTTTCAATCACTGAAAGAACTCTTCGATTTCATGTCCCAAAGCCGTCAAGTTAAAGGTGAACTTAAAAGCCAAAGGCCTGAGATTAAACTCTGGGGAAAAAAAAAGTACTATTTAAATATTAACCACTTCATAATTCTGAAGATGACTGACATCTAAATGCTCTTTTTAGCTGCTGCATTCTACTGGTAAAACGTCTAAAATGTCACTTGATCTGCTCCCTTGCCAAGTTAGAAGAATCTTCTTTACAACCAACATTTTCCACATATTACCCACTGTCTGTTTACAATCGCGCATTGTCTAAGAATCACCTTAAACAATTTAAACCATCAGCCTTTGGAGGTTCTTCTCGCCAACCCGCCTGAGCTGAAGGTGTGCTGATCAGCAGAAGAGTGGAAGCTGAGCAAGCAGCGAGCAGCAATACTTTGTACCCCGCCTCGGCAGCGGCCGAGCCCGAACCCGCAGCGGAGCGCGGGGGCGCGACCCAGCACGGCCGGGAGCCAGCGCAGCCACTGCTCCTCACACTGACACAGTCCGGAAAGGCAAGCGCGAAGGAGTTTGGCTACGGACCGTAACAAAGTGCGCTAGGAGGGTTGTTCTGTTTTGTTCCGGGTTTTGTTAATGCTGCTCGCCCTCCCTCGCGCTCGCCCCTTCCCGCCCGGGGACGGCGCGGAGGGCAGCACCACGGTGGGCTCGGCTCCCAGCGCAGGGCCCGCGGCAGCAGCAGCCGGGAAGGGCCGGCGCTGGCCGCACGGCTCGCCCCGCGGCCCCGAGCACTCGCCGGGTCCCGGCCGTCACGAGGCCGCCATGGCGGCTCCACTCCCCGGCCCCGCGGCCACGCCGCGCTCACCTGGGCGATGCCGGCGCCCATGAGGCCGCCGCCGATGATCGTGACATGCTTGATGAGCAGCTTCTTGGCGGCCGCAGTGGCGGCGTCGGAGGAGGCGGCGCGAACGAAGTGGCGGGTGGCGAAAGCCATGGCGAAGGCACGGAGTGAGCGGCGCAGCCGGGACAGGCGGGGCCGGGCCGCGCTCCGCCCCGGGGGAAGGCGGCAGGTTCCGGCTGCGCGTTGGGTCTGTCAACTCCGCTACCTCCGATTCCTTAAGAGTCAAACAGCAAGGCCAAGGTCAGCACTTGGCTGGCGCTGGGCCGGCGGCGGAGGCTGCGCTGATGCCCCCCGCCCTCAGCGCTCACCTTCTCGCTGCCGCTGCTCATGCTCACGGGCTCGTAGAATCAATGAGGTTGGAAAGACCTCCGAAACCACTGAATGACCAAGCACCACCATGTCAACTGGACCATGGCACCAAATGGCCATATCATCCAGTCTTTCCTTAAACACCTTCAGGGACGGTGACTCCAACACCTCCTCGGGCAGCCCATTCCAATGTCCAATCACCCTCCTTGAAGGGTTCAACCTAAACCTCTCCCGATACAGCTCAAGATGTGTCCTCTCATTCTGTCACTGGTTGCGTGAGAGAAGAGGCCGACCCCCACCGGCTACACCCTCTTGTCAGGCAGCTGTAGAGTGCTAACATCTCCCCTGTGTCTCCTCTCCTCCAGGCTAATAACCCCAGCTCCTCAGCTGCTCCTCACAGGACTTGTGCTCCACATCCCTCCCCAGCTCCACTGCCCTTCTTTGGACACACTCTAGCACCTCAATATTTTTCCTGTTCACATCATTAGAAACTCTTTCTGCACAACAAATGTTTCCTGACTAGAAGGGGATTTTATTTCCAGGCTAGCACAAGACTAGCTAGCACAATAACAACAAATACAATGAAACAACAACAACAACAACAAATCTTCCATTGTAAACACTTACAGATGAATCATATCAGGTGCACACTGCCCTAATTTTCCATCTAATTCACTTATCACCACAAAGACCAAGTCAGCAACAGCAGCAGCTGACAAGACTGCAATTACTACTTGAGTCAGCATTGGGGTAAACATTAAGCAGCTTGTTTTATTCAAATAAAGTCTTGCATACTCATATCTGCACTTTGTACCACAAACCTACTACAAAAAAATCACCTGGATTAGGCAGAAGCAAGAAGTGTCTGTGGAAACAGCTTTACCCAGAGACTCGTCCTTAATGATCTTTGTGTATATCGATGACACCTGAGTGGTAATTAATGAATCTCTCTTAAAAAAAACCAAAACAAAACCAATAAATAAATAAACAAACAAAATACACCCCCCAAAACAAACAAACAAACAAACAAACAAAAAACCAAAACAAAACAAAAAAAATCCAGTATGCCAAGTAACCTGCAGCCTCACTCCAGGACGTAAGACACAAGTCTTCCACCCATAGCTACTGTTCCTGAGTGTCCAGCTTCTGGTTAAAACCAGTGCTGATACCCACCCCTTCCCCACAAACACTTCAGTTGATTCCTGCTCAGCCCCCCACCTTCCGTATGGAAGGATCTCCCGCTTTCCCGAGACCCCTCAGGGGCTCCCCTGGGCTTCCCCTCGGCCCCCCTTTCCCTCTCTGCCCTCTGCCTCCCTCGATGCTGGGGCTCAAAGAAACTTTCCCCACCCCCTTCACTCCTCATCCAAAGCATGTTTAACATTTTCTCACTCAGAAGCTTTTTCTGCAAGATGTAAGATGTCAAACACCACCAGCGTAGTCAGTAAGTGGAACTCACTGAAATGACTATGCAAAGCTGTGAAACATTACAGGGGAATTATTTTATTCAAAATAAAAATACATTGAAGCGAAGCAATTTTAGAAATAAAGATATTTTCAGCATTCAGAAACAGTCACCCACTTGTCTGAACATACATTTTTCAACAAGGCATTTGAGATGCATCCTCTGCTAAAAAAAATGTGGAGGATACATTTACAAAAACAAAACAAATCTGCTGTCACTCTTTACAGTTTACCAAAGATGACAACACACTTTGAAAACCACAGATTTTGCTAATTTTATGTTATTGTTTAGCTACTTTTATGGTATCCTGTGAAAATTTCAGTGCACCAGGAAGGTATGAAAGGCAGGTTTTTATTGTAATTTCCAACAGCATCCTGTATTCTAGCAGACCTCTAAGTGGTTGGAACTTCTCATCAGTAATTTTAGCTTGTTGCACATTGCATTTGATTATAGGTACCACTAAAAACCACATTCTCCAAGCAGTATTTGCAGAAGACTAATTTTCAAAGGACAGTGACATTTTAAACAAAACTCAGCAGGCAAAACAAGCACAAGTATATACAGTTTCACATAGCAGGGGATTATGTGAATTGCATCTTCTTCAAAATCTGTAAAAAAATACTAAAGTGCTTTTCAAATGTGTCCTCATTGATTAAAAGGACAGGTATTTTGTACAAGTGATCAGTTGCACACCAACATCATTATGTTGTTTAAACAGGCATTTTAACAGAAAGATAAATATTATCAGCACTTAATTTTAGCTTTTCAATTAAGCATACTTTTAGGATTTCCAGACAAAAATCCCAATTCTACAGAATCTATATATTCATTGGAAAATACAAAATTACATAAAGTGCTTAATTCTCCAGTACTGTCAGGTTTTAGAGCATTGGTACCAAACTCAACTTTTTATTGTACTAAGTTTTCAAAAACTTCATACCAAAAAAACCCAAACCCACAGGCCTACACAGACCAAAGTTAACATAATTAAGAATTGAAAGTTTTCACACAAACAGTGGGATACCTCACCAACTAAGTAAAAAATTAAGGCACTCTGTTATTCAAAACAGGTAACAGAAAACCTTAATTTAAATGCAAAATATCTACCTTACAGTCTTTGTTAGGCACTACCTGGCTTTTAAAACTTCAAGGTTTAAAGTGACAATACCAGACATTAATTTAAAGCTGAAAAGTTGTCTCTTCTTTTACAATTTAGGTTTAGTTTCTGTTGTGGAATACCCAATTCTAAATTACATTCAAATTCACATTCCAGGGAGGGCTCTGAGTATTCTCTAGAGCTCCAGTGAGGAGGAAAAAAATCTTTAGAAGAGTATATACGAACTTAACTCATGTGATATAAAATTCTGATAAATCAAAAGGAGCGTAAAGAGATTTAAGAATTATTAAGAACAACAATTTAAAGGTTAGTTGTTACATATTCCTCCAAAAGATCACTTTCCATGTTTGACATACAGGGCAAGACAGAGTGCCCTGTTCTGAAACAATCAACATGAAGTTTCCTTAGCAGCTGATC
Organism: Sialia sialis; assembly: GCA_009812075.1. Lineage (NCBI taxonomy): Eukaryota > Metazoa > Chordata > Aves > Passeriformes > Turdidae > Sialia > Sialia sialis. Next base: position 678,202 of record VRYO01002778.1, on the reverse strand, counting down.
TGACAGTGGTTAACAGCACAAAGATTCTACATGTGAAAAGAGTAAGGTACTGATACACTAAAACTATATGAACTACAGATAATTTTACTCTATATGGAAGATAACAAAGAGAGAGCCATTATATTCAAATCTCAAGTTTGTCAGCTTCCTCCTGTTCCATGGTAAATGTAAAAGGCCTTCACCTGTACTGCTGTAGTGATGCCATATCTGAAGACTCCAGTTCCCAAAGCCAGAGGTTGTGGCAGTACTGTCCACAGTGTCTGTGGATGAAAAACCTGAGTGCCAGCTTCAACTTCAGGACTACACATGTAGTGTTTTCCCCAGTGAGCAGCTGCTGGTCCTGTCCAGCCTGCAGGCACTGCTGCGACAAGGGAAATAATGAATATCAAGAGGCAGCACAGATGTTTTGAAGATGTTTGGCACTGGAGAAGAGAGTTCTGCTGTTTCTTGTTAGAGAATGCTGCTCTGATTTGTATTCTGAGATAAAACATTTGCATCCAGATGCTGCACCCTCACTTCACGTGGAGAATAGGGCATATTCAAAGTTTCATTTGGCCTCAAATCCTGGCTTTTCAGGCTTGGTACCTGCTTTTGTATAGTGAGCTGTGAATCTCAAGGATGTTTGGATCCAATCTACTACAGCTGTAAGTTACTTGCAAAAAAGAATCCTCCAAGATTAAAGTAATGCCATTTGGTAATTTCCAAAAAAGTATACATAATTATTTAAGCTCAGTTACAATCTTTCTTTTCACAGAAAATGCTAACAATCACTAATTGATTAATACTTTCAATATTACATTATGTGCTTCACTCCTTTGGTAAATGAAATGTTTTATGTGCTACTTTCACAATCTTTCACAATTACTATTCGCCATAACAGTAACAGTTTTGGACCATTCTCCCATAATCAACATTTGACAAACTGACAGTAATAGACAGAGGTTAAGCCCACCAAGTTTTAGTATCAAATTTAAAACTATGCTGTCAGTTCATTTGTGGAATGCAACAATAGACAAAAAAAAAAATCTCTTTCCAGAAGTCTAAATGGATCATTCTCACTGACCAGGAAAGCCTACGCAATTGGGTTGTTTTTTCTGGAAAGAAAGTAACAAAATAAGCTGGAAATAATAAAAAAGAAAGAGCTGTATTTTAAAAGTGCAGTATTTCTTTGCTTAATCTTTTTTTCACACTTTATCATTTCCTCAAGGCTATTATGTTGAATGGACATGGAGCTAAAGTCAGACCAAACCTTCCCTCCATGGATGGTTTTGCAGCATTTTCAGGGTAGATAAAGGTAAAACTTTGCATAAGACTTGAAAAAATCAAGAAGAGTTCCATTTTTGCCAACTGCTCTCCCATGCACACACGTTTACCTAAAGAACAGTTAGAAGAGAGGTATTACTGGCTTTATACAGTTGACCTATTTGTTAAAACATATGTAATTCCTGTGCTACCACAGTCCAAAAAAGGCTCAAACTACCATTAAGCTATGAACTCTGAAGCTCTGACCTCCTGTATTTGAGTCTAATCCTTGCTCATCTGTACTAGTTCATATTAACAATATTTACATCCAGAGCAAAAGTATTATCAAAGGACAATCCATAATTTCTGTCAGGCAACTGGCAAACCATTTTGCAAGCTAACAACTGTGATAATAAATCTACTTCTATAATTGGTCCTATGTGCAGCTTTTACATCTCTCACCCCCAAGGCCCGACACTTGAAACACCACCCACCCACCCAGCTAATGACTCTATGTGGATTATCTTACCCATTCCAAAAGGAATGAATGATTCTTTCTTTATTAGATGGCCATTTTCATCCAGAAATCTTGACGGTTGAAATTCATCTGGTTTCTCCCAAATGTTAGGATCTCTGTGTACTGACCACAGGTTGGGCACAATCACACTACCCTTAGGAATAGTATATCCCTGGAGCACTTTGATAAAATCAGAGATAGAGATGTGACAAGTTGCTAGAAGGAAACATGGGAAAAATACTAGTAAAATGACAAGAGGATGTCATAAAAATTTGTATGGATCCCCAGCTCTGGGCTGCAAATGTAGCAAAAGCTGAAGGCAAAGATGATCTCTGCTACCCTGATTGAGTCAGAATCACATGAGCCTGAGCAGTTGGAAAGACATCAAGCTACAACAACAGCTTCTGCAGAGAGAAGGAAGCAGCAATTGTCAGAAATGCACTCTGCAGCACCCAATGCTGTGACCCAGTTTTCTCCTGCTTCTGTGCTGTCACAGAGTCCCACCACTATCAAAGGATAGATTTTGAACTGTTGTGACACAAGGGTTTTGAAATGACTAGTTTAATTTCACCTTGTTGCACCTCACTGTCCTGCAAATCAATATATTTTAAAAAGCAGATCAATTCACTCATCGGTTTAAAAGCCAAGCATTGCTCTCTTAAACTGACTTTGGCCAGTGCTCAGTTATGTTTAAGAAAACATATAGATGAGTTGGTAGAGGATATTTCTTAACATTTCCTGCACATATGGAGGTCAATGCTATAAGCCTTTAGCAAACCAACTACTCTAAACTGATGTTTTCAGACCTCTGTCTCAGAATGCCAAAAACAGCTCTGCTGTTTCAGGTACAAAGGTGAAGTCTCAGCTGCCAACTATGACTAAGTACATTAATGAATACAAGCTGACCCCCAGAGAAGAAATCACTGGAGATTAGAAAAACTGCTGGATGTCAGACATGCTGCTTACGTAGAGAACTATGTCAAGGCTTCCTGTTCCCCAGAAAGGGCATTTTATATATTTGTTCTACAGGTCTAATATGCGAATGAGGTCTTTGTAAATTATCACTGGATGTCCCATCAGATCTTCATCCCCAGAGGAAATGCTGTAGCAACAAGTTTCTAGAAAATCTTACCAGCAGTTTCTGAGGCCATTCGAGGAATAGAAAGGGGAACAACCGCAGTCATCCTCTGCACTTCCATAATGGTTGCCTCTGTGAAAGGCATTTGAGCCTTATGAGCAAGAGAGGGAACTTTGTCATGTCCTAGAACTGCTTCAATTTCTGCATGAACTTTTTCTATTCAAAAGGAGAAAGAAAAATAAAGAAGTCAAAAGACATAATATGTGAGAAGACATCATCTCAATTTCATCTGACCGTGCTTGCTTCACTGTTTACATAGATTTCTCAAAAACTACTTCAAGATGTGATTCCTAGCTGAAACAGCTACGCCAACATTAGCCTTAGGAACAGACTCAGCTAAGAAGAAAATGACCAAGCACAATCTTGAGAACACTCAAGAGTACAGCTACTGAGATGACAGACACCGCAGTATTCGAAAAGTACAGGAAAAGTCTGATTGCTATTTCAAACATATTCATAATCTTACTTTAGGAGTTTAATCATACAGTAATGTGAGTGATGAAAACATCAAGCTTCTGCTCTGCAATTAAAAACTTGAACGGTATGAGAACTGCATGCAGTGTGTGCCTGAGCATGAAGAGATGGGAAAATTTTTCATGCAGCTGCTTCAGATACTTCATTCTGGAGCACGAATTCTGGTGCTGTTTCTGCAAGCATTGAAGCCATTTAACTTGTTCTTGCCATTTCCTACTTCCTATTCACAGAATTTAAACTCAGCTATTTCCCATTTCCCCCAGAGGCAGCAGATGCTCCTTTCCCACATAGCCCTTCTGCAAAGTAAAAAAAAAAAAAAAAAAAATGGTCATGAGCTTATCTGCTTTCTCATTCATGGAAGGCAAAAAAATCAAATTATTTGCTTGCCCCTTTCACTTCACTGAAGGTTCATCATACAAGAATTCTCTTCATAGAAATTTCCAAGATTCAGAATTTGCTTCACCTAAGTACATACAGGATTATGTGCCTCTTCTTGCAGGTAACTTGCAACCTGGCTACACCACAAAAGCCAGTCTTGAAAGAGAAGACCTCAAAACTAGCCTTTAATAAAAAATAATGCAAGTCAGTTTAAAGTTTTTACCTTTTATATCCTGTATACTTTGTGGTTGGTCCTCTTGCTTTTTCCAACCAGGCTGCTGATTCTCTGTGTTTTTGCTCTTTTCTCTCCTTAGCACTGATACAGATTAAATAAAAGCTCAATGCGAAAAAACTGTCCCAGTTTCCCGAGCAGCATCACCAAGTGCTGCCTGAACTGTATCTAACGAGCCGCTGCTGCCACCAACTGGGCTTGCCCCAGAAGAAAAGATCATGCATGAGGAACGTGAAAAACACAAAAAGCATAGCAAGAGATGTGCTGATGGAGAAGCTCCCCAGGACCTTCTTTGTGGCGGTTTGCTACTTTTATTAGGGACATATCATAGCCCTATATTCAGGCATGCATGTCTATATCTAAACAAATACATAAAGTTTTCAATATATAAAAGAAAATTTTAAATTAAGGAGACTGTCCCATACCAAATGTCAGTGCTTTATCCTGAACAACTCATTTGCTCAATTTCTAAAAATATGAAGAACTATACAGAGAGAAGCCAAACTGCTGCTCACATCACCAGCTGCAAAATGTAAACTCCAGCAGTCTCTGCAATAGCATGTTATTTGAACTGCTCCACCACTTTTCATATATTTAAGAATGTCACAGATCTTCAGAAGTCAAGGACCAAAACCAAGTCAGGAAATAGAACAAACTAAATACTCCCCATGAGTTCACCATATTGTCCATCCACATCATTCCCTATTTCCATGTAGAAAGCAAAACAGTTTTCCAAAGAGAAAAATATTTTTTCCCCTCTGATAGCCCTTAGTTTGCCTTTTCATGTCTGCAAGCAACTTTTGCTACTTCTAAAAGATACACGATTCAGGTATTTTCTCTAAGGAGGAAATACATTTAAGAGCAATGTATTACCAGGCATAAACAAAAAACAGGCCTACACATAACTCCAAGACAATCAGGATATAAGGAATGGGATGCTAAAAGTGATACAGTCTGGACTACTGAGCATTTTAAATTACTTGACAAGAGCCACAGTATAAGGAGAAATCAGAGGGAGGTAATAAACTGCTAGAGATCAGCAGAAAAGTGAAAATTGATTAGTACATACACATACAGTATCAGGCAGAAGGAAAAAAGGTTAAAAAAATGAACTCTTCTGGATTACATTTCTGTAATTTAGAATATTTCTAATTCACATAACTGCATATCAAATCAAGCATGAGTTAAGTGATAACACACAACATTAAAAACAGAATAAAACACAATAAAAGTTTACATTTGTCCCCAGTGAACTCTCTCTCCCATGTATTGAACTGGTGCCCTATTTTGCAATCTTTGGTCAACAGTTTTGTTGACTTTGTGCAATAAACTGTGACCCTGACCTATTAAAAGAGATCCAACTCAGGGTAGATGAAATGACTACCGGTCATGACCCACTTATTTTTGAAAAATTACAAAACCAGAGATTCTGTTAATTCTCAGGGCAATCTGTGTCACTCCTTTGCCATGTTCACAGGGCAATTTCTCTTCCTAGTCTCTGATCAGAATTTTCTTGTTGTAGGTTGTTTCCACTGCTTCCCTTCACTTCACATCTCAAGGGAGACTGCCTCCATCTTCTTAGCATCTTTTGATCAGGTATCAGTTGTAGATAGCATAAGGTTTCCTCTCGGTCATTCTTCCCTAACACTGAACAAGACCAATTTGTTCTGCCTCTGTTTTGTGTCATGTTCCATGTGTCCCGCCCCTAGCTCTTATCATCAGCAATTCACCTGACTACCCTGAGCACCCAAGACTGATGGGGAGAGGGCCTCTAATGACACTTGGTAGCTGGTGCTGTGCATTTCTGCAAGTCCAGTTTGCTTAAGCTGTCTCTGATTCCATCCTCCTCTACAGCAGGTAGTGTTCCACTTCCCCAGACTCTTCTGCCAGGCTCAAGAACCTCCCTGCTCAGGGAGCCATAAAAGAAGACTTTAGTGCTATGGTCTTCACACACCTTATGTCAATCCTAGGTAATTTCTATATGCCTGGAATGTCACAATTGCCAAAGTTTTTCAAACATGCTAAAGCTCCCTGGAATTGCTCGGAAAAGATAAAGTTGTCCCAAGACAGAAGAAATTCACAGGTTAAAGGGCCATTTAGCACTTAACATACAGCACTAACTCAGAAAGCATCACAGAACAGCAGGATAGAAGATGCCTGATTACATACCAGCTTTTCACATCATACATACAACATGAACCATTGGCACTCCAAATGATTTCTTCACTGTCGCTGTTTCCTTCTGTTTCTGAGCATCCATCTGGAGATTTACAGTTTGGAATGAATCACCTAGAATAAAAGTAATCTCACCTTGGACTTCAGGGTAAAGAGACATGTAGAGTAGGCACCACAGCAATGTGTTGGAAGTAGTATCTGTGCCTGCAATGAAGAGATCACCAATGATAAAAAACAGGTAATCGTCATTAAAACTGGTCTCCTTGTTGTTCTTCTCTTCTTCAGCATGGATGAAGTACATGTCAATGAAGTCCCTGGGATTTGCTGCATCGAGTGTATCCCTGTGCTGGGCAATTATTCTCTTGAGAAAAGCAGTAATGTCTAACTCCGTTTGCCGAAGCTCCCGGAAAGGCCCAAAGGGAAGGTAGTAGAGCCAAGGGCAGATGTTGACCAGGATCATGTAGCTGTTCACGCTCAGCTCCAGGGCACGGGCCATGTTCTTCAGCATTGTCTTGAACTCATCATCCTCGTAGTTAAAACGCTTGCCAAAGGCCATGGAACAGATAACATTGGACACTGCGTTGCGAATGATTGGGAAGGGATTAAATGAATCCTTCCCATGCTTCAGCATTTCCTCCTTTATAAAGTTCAGTTCCTCAATGATTTTAGGCTCTAAGCTGTGTCTTCCTACTCCAAAATGACGCAGTGTTGACAGAGAAAATTTCCTCTGTTGCTTCCAGACAGGGCCATAAGGTGCAAAAATAACACCTGGAAGAAAAAGGGAGAGACTGAAACCAAAATGCCCAATTTTCAATTAGAAATAGTTAGACATGCCTGCAACCCAGGTGCCAGAAGAGAAGGAAATGATACACTGCAAATCTCTCCCAAGCACTTGTCTAGGAGCTAAAGGAAAAATACACGATTCTTAAAGCCTTTGGAAATCCTGTCCCTCCTCCTTCTCATCACTGAAATGAATATTCAAGCTACATCACTAGTTTCATTAGATTTTGCAAGACACAAGTAGATGGAGAAGAGGGAACAGTTAGTCTGGGACATATGTTAGATATAGTCTTTTCTTCCCAATGTCCTGAGACATTAATTTCTTCAGCAAGGTATAACAGAAGACATTAAAACATAAACTGATCCACATTTTTTCCCCTTCATGTTATACAAACTTCTCAATACTTTTTGCAAGTGTGTCTATTACAAGCAAGCTTTATCTTTAAGTCATAATAAAAATACAGGATACTCACAGTGCAAGAAAACTGGGAAAGCGAAAGCAGGTTCAGAGACACTTGGCAAAACCCTGCTTCATTTGCATCTCAACAGTTGTGATGCCTCTAGGCACTTGTTCTGCATGATTGAGTGATTATGAAACACTATTTAAATTAAATCCCTATTACTCACTTTCTAACAGAAACACCTCTTCGGCTGAATTAAAAGACCACACCAAAGACACCACAGGGTAATAAATACACAACCTGTGATTTCTAATGTACTCCATGGTTAACCTGAGAAAGTTTAGTCATCAAACATGACCTAGCTCTGGATTTGTTCTTCTAGTAAAATGTTACTTTTTTGTTGTTGTTGTTTCTAGAAACTAAAAGCTTTGTAAAAAAAGCTTTTACTTTGTAAAAGAAACATCGATTCTTCTGTCAACTGCAAACCTTAACATTGAATTAAAAAGGAGAAATGGCCATAAGAAAATAGAAGCAGTATATAAGCACCAGAGGATACATAATGTTTCAATACTTAACATTACTTACATTTCTATTACAAATTAATGCTCCTAGCCCTTCATGCAAAAATAATACAAACACATGGCCTAGCTTCAAATGTCCTAAACAAAAACATTAGAAAGAGTCAGGATAAGCCCAGAATCAGCTGAATTTCATCTTCTCTGCATGAAGACATTCCTCAGGCAATCTATTCAAATGCCTACTTCTTGGCCCTTCAAAAACAGAACCAAAAACTTTCCAGATTTCCTCTCTCAACTGTTTCCTGTTAGCACTGGTGTCCTCAAGTAGGTTAAGTTAAAAAACAGGAGTATTTGGGGCTGAATTTGGCCAAGAACCAACTTGGGTTTCCAGGGCTTGTGGCTGGGTTATGAAAGAAACATGAATTTCTTGGAAGAAAACAAAGTTATCACTATTTCTGTCCCACAACAAACATCTCCAAAACAGGCTATGCATTCACAATCTTTTCCCTTTTTTGTTGTTAGGAAAATTAGTTTTAGGATCCAAATACTTTCATAAAAGAAAACAGAACTATTGTCTTGAATATAAAAGAGACTCTCTTAGGCCCACAGAAAAGCTAACAGCAACAACACATCTCCTCACACCCAGTGAGCCTCTCCAGCAATCCATGCAGAGACCATGGGTGTCCCCAAACCACTGCAGAATACTAATAACTGATTTGCAAATTGGGAAAGAATGACATAAGAGGTAAGGAAGAAGAGCATAAAGATAGAACAATAGAGGTAAGAGAAGACAGCAAACTCTCGGCTGCATTCCTATCAAGCTACAATAATGGAATAGTCCTTTGCGCATTTCAAAGAAAATCTGCCTGCCCTTAAAAGCCAAGTTACTCAGCATAGACATCTCTATACATATAAAAAAACCCCAACCAACAAAAACAACATCCTCTGCAAACAAATTACAGCAAAACAAACAAACAACAACAAAAACATGAAGGACATACAATAATAAATTCTGAAGCAATAATAACCAGGACTTCATGCTCACTACAGAGCCCTAATTTCTATGAGCTGATAATGAAACCCTTTCTATATAACCAATAAACTCACAAAACCAGAGAGTATGTTTTATTCCTCTTTTTTTACATGAAAAAAATTCAAATCCTCACAAGAAGCAAGTTCTGGCAAAGGCTTACTTACTCTCCTCCATCCTCCCCATTATTTACTGCTAGCTCTAGGGCTGCTACAATACTGGGAACATTGACAAACACAGCAGTCATGACATTCCATAACATTCAACTTCTGTATTGTTCTGTGGATATGCATAGGGCAGGGCTATAAATGCAGACAACCACTCAGATACCATGTACTCTGCAGATTCAGTCTTTGCTATTCCTCATAGCTATATAACACAAAAAACTAAAATACCAAAATTAGACCACAGAAATGGCTTGTTTCTCTCCAGTCTACTATTTCCCTTTCTGCAGACACACGTGATGATCAGTTAAGAATTAAGAACTGACTACCACCTTCTCCCTTAAGCTCTTATGGCCCTTTCTATCCAGCCAAGAAGGCCTCCCTCACTTGTTAACCAAGTTGCTGAAATGTAGTACTTACCATTTCTGATACTTCTAGCTGCTCCTCCCTGGGCACAATTATTTTATTTGCATCTTACATGCAACAGAGCCGCACAGCTGAGATAAGCCCCTCTTTCTTCCATACCATACCTGGCAGGGCAGTTCAAGGTGAAGAGAAAACTACACAAGAAAATAGCTACAGTAATTTCACGCTTATAAGTCGCACCTTTTTGACTGAAGTTTTCAGCCGACCCCAGAAGTGTGGCTTTTCACCCAGTGTGGCTTAATATATGGACAAATTCCGGCGAAATGCCAACCCTGGTAGTGCAAACCGGGCAGGTGGGGAGCTGCCGCAGAGCTGCTGCCAGGTGGGCGAGCGGGCAGTGAGGTGCTGCCGCTTTTGAGCGGCGAGCTGCCACCGCTGCTGAGCAGGCGGGGAGCCACGGCAGCCTGCGCCGGGGGCGGGAGTGGCAGGGCCCGCAGCGCAGGGAGGGCACCTGGGGCTGCATTTAAAGGCTTCGCTGGTCTGTGAAAACTCTTTGCAAATTGAGCACCTGACAGCAAACGCCGTGATCATGCGATTCTGTTACTAACTCGTTACTTTGTTGCACATGGATCCTCGCTTTAAAAAAAAAAAAAAAAAAAAGTGCGGCTTATTTATGGACAAATTCCGTGGACTTTCCAACAACCCAGAAGTGCGGCTTATAGCCAGGTGCGGCTTATAAGTGTGAAATTACTGTAAGTTCATTCCACAGTAGCTCACTTAGAGAACAAAGGAACCCAAAGAACCCAAGGGCATGCAGGAATCCAAAATGGACACTAAACCTCCTAGAGCTGTAGTACCCAAACTTTGAGTGGTAGATCTGAAGTTACCCATCATCCTGCCTTTGCTTCCTTTCTTAGTACATACTAACACAACTGCCACTGTCCTTACCTGCAGCAACATCTTACCCACAAACTCCTGAAGTTATCTCCCAAACCAATCTCTAGAGGCCTCCCAGTTTGAGAGCTGTAACCCACCTACCTCCCCCATGAACCATGTATGAAAAAAGCTACACCTATTAGCAAAAACGCAGCATCACAGAGGCTCAGTCATCTCCTCATGCCACCACTAAACCCAAGCCAGCACAGGGAAAGCACCTGTAATTTCCACTGGCATTTGAAGAACTATCTTGCAGGGGGCAGTGACTACACTGCCATATTTACCAACTTCTCCCTTTGTGCACTCAGAACACACTGCCCTTGCGGTTCACTCTACAACACTCCTACATCTGTGGCAATTCAGCATGCCGCTAACATGAGCACAATGGAGCAGCTGGGGATGTTTTAAGGACACTGGGCAGCCCTGATATTGCAGCCCTCATGCCTGAGCACAGCTGTGGCGGCCTTCCAGATAAAACCAAACCTAGAGCGACACAATGTCCCTGCCCCAGATAAAACCAAACCTAAAGCAACACGATGTCTCTACCATAGTGCAACATAGACAGGCACACCACCCCTGGTCTTGGTTGCAGCCTTCTCTGGCTATGGACAACAGGCTCCTGGTACCTCCAACTCTCCTGGAGCACCACTGGTGGAAGCTGCCAACTGCCCAGGCTACTCTTTGCTTCACCATATTAAAAAAAAATTGACAGAAAATAAGAAATATTTGAAATTCACAGCATTCAAGGAAAAAGAAATCTACCAGGAGCCTGAACACGAGGCATTTACAGCATGGCTAAAATTATCTAACTCCTCTACCCCTCTCCTCCTCCAGTATTTGCTGAAGTACTGTACCTAAAAATACTCATGCATGATAACAAGGTGACAGTAAGATCTGTCTTGGAACAATATCAAATCAACGCAATATATAATTTAATTTTTTATTCTTTAAACTGATTTCAGCAATAGTACCTGATAACACTTTAATAAATATGATATAGGTCCCTTTCTTCTCCTCTTTGCTAGGGCAATTCTGGTAGAGAAAAAAAAATAAAAAAATGTTTCATGCACTTACAAACCAAATTCTCCTAGCCTTGGAAAAAATAAAAAAAAGCTAAGTTTCACAACAAGCTAGCACATTAACAAGCCTTCTGGGGCACGCCTCCTAAACTGAAAAAGGGTAAGTATATCTCCGTAAACACTGAAATCAGTAATGATCTAAAACCTAAACATGAAGTAATTCTACCTGCAGTATTGCCAGCACGTGTTTAAACTCTTCATGCCTTTTTCCTGCAAGAGCTAGTAAATTTTCTTAGGATTCTTAAAAGGAAAAAAAAAGAAAAAAGACAACCAAATCCAAATGTGCTCAGGAAGTTTTGTCAAGCTGAATAACACATTTGCAAATATCTCAGCAACAGTAGCTTGCAGGAAGGCAGCGCGGACTGCACAGCCACAGGATTCCACAGAAGCCTGATCTCTGCTGCTGCTACCTTGGTAAGAATAGGGGAAGTGCTCAGTTTCATACCACTGACCACTCCAAATTTCTTTCCCTCACACAGCCAAAATCAGAAAGTCCCCAGGTGACAAACCAGCTGTGCCTTAAACCACTGCACAAATGCAGTGTTGGAAAAGACCTCTGAGATTGATTCTAGCCCATGACCAAGTACCACCTTGTCAATGGGACCATGGAGCTGAGTGTCACATCCAGCCTTTCCATAAATACCTCCAGAGACGGTGATTCCACCATCTCCAAGTGCAGTCCATTCCAATGCCAAACCACCCTTTCTGTGAAGAAATTCCTCCTAATGCTCAGCCTAAATTTCCTTTGGTGCAACTTGAGGCTATTTCCTCTAGTCCTATCCCTTATTACCCAGGAGACCGACCCAGCCCCCGGCGCGGGTACAATCCCTTTTCAGGAAGTTGGAGAGAGATAGATAGAGATAAGGTCTCCCTCGAGGCTTCTCTTCTCCAGGCTAAAGCATCCCAGCTACCTCAGCAGCTCCTCAGTCCTTTTAGTGCACACAGAGCTAAAGGGATCAGGCACTTCATTCTCCCAGAGATGCTCTGCGGTGCACGGTACAGCACTGCCCACTTCGCGGGGATGCTGCACCTCTCAAGGCAGGGCGGGTTTCTCTCTGAGTGGCAAGCAGGGCGAGGGACAAAAAGAAAGTAAATTCAGTTCACGATTCGTGGGAGTTATTTATGAATTTCAGCAGAGCTGGCACGATCCCGAGCAGCTCCCGCTCGGTACTGCTCCTAAGCATCACGCTGGCCCTCACTGGGCGTGCGGCAGGTTCCCGAGCGGGACTCTGGTGTCCCCAGGCGCTTACCTTTGTGATGGGTGATCATGAGGACGATGGGCACGGAGGGCCGGTCGCTGAACACCTCCGCCTTCTGCACCAGCGCCTCCCGCACCGCCTCGAAAGTGTTGAGGACGATGAATGGGCGGCTGCCCACGAAGAGGCGGAAGACGCTGCCGTACATCTTGGTGAGGCCGGTGAGGAAGACATGAGGCGAGAATGCAGGGGAGAGCCGGTCGCCCTTCACATCCACCGCCCACCTGCGCAGCAGCGGAGGCGGCAGAAGGGCGAAGGCGAAGTTGCCCACGAGCGGCCAGGGCGCGGGGCCCGGCGGCAGCCCCGACAGTGCCCGCGGCCGCCGCCGCAGCAGCCAGTAGCAGCCGAGCCAGCACAGGGCCACCAGCAGCAGCTCGGTGGCCGTGGGCGGCCGCAGCAGCCACGTCCAAGCTTCCGTGCTCGGCGCCACCATGGCCGCGGGCAGCGGAACCGCGGGGCTCCCCGCGCCGCCGGCGCGTAGCGGTTTAAGATGGCGGGGGCGGGCGGGAGGCGCGGCCGGCTGAGCCCTGACCCCGTCCCGCGGGGCCTGTGGGCGGGAGCGGGGCCGGGCCCGGCAAAACGCGACAGAGCCCAAGTTTACAAAGGATTAAACATAAGCCCGGAAGCCCCGCTCGTGTAGAAAAACCAACAACACCAACAAAAAGTGAGCGCTCCTCTCCACCCCCCCACAGGGCTTGCTTTCAAATGCTCCTTATGCAAATACCTCTTTTTTTAGCGATTTAGAAGGGAAGGCAACGCAGATGACCCTTTCCCCCAATACACCGAAACTTTGTTTCCAGAGCCAAGAACGAACCGTGTCCCAGCTCTAGGCTCCCTGCTTGGCAAATAGAGAAAAGCACAGAGATGTTTCGAAGAAGGGCATGTAAATTTTAAAGGAAAAAGACGTGCAGCTCTCCTCCTTTCCCTCAAACAAAAATAGTGATAAAAAACCCCAAACACACACACAAAAACTCCAAATACACCTAAACACCCCAATCCCCCAAACCAAACCAGAACTGGTTTTGAGGGTAACCACCCTCTCCCCATAGTGTGCTTTTTCCAGTTGATCAGCAATATAAAATTTAAACCCTAGAGAGTCAATTAGAATTTTAAAAATGCCTCTGTCTGGTCTTCACAATAATTTGCATCAGTGGGTTTAGCAAGCGCTCTTGCTATCCCTTCACTGACACAGAAAAGTATTCGTGTTTTGCCCAAAGTGATCCCCCAAAAATAAAAAATGCACAGAATAAAGGGCATGTATCCATTAAAACAGGTGTTTTCAAACAAACTATTTTTTTAAACACTTGAACATTAAGTAAAGATAGTGACAAGTTGCTCATAAAATAGTGGCTGAATTGTATTAAAAAAGTTTTATTGCAATTATACAGAAGTTACAGCAATTTCAGAAATACATAAAGCTTTAAATGGTCAAGGTCAGTTTTCCTCTGAGCAATTAAGGCAACTGTCTCTTTAACCTAAACAGCAAGTGGACATGTTACCAGCCATGGACTAAAGAAAAAAGAGAAACTAATAACAGATTTAAATGGCAGAACAAAATGTAGCTTTTATTTTGTTTATATTTTGGCAGAAATTCAGCAGCTAATTACAATGTATACCAATAAAATGCATCTATTAGGAAAAAGTATATAAAAACAGGTGAATATTTAGCTGAACTAAAAATATTTTAAATCTGAGTCTTCAGAAAAGTTAAGTTCTGTAGTGTGAAAATAAGAAGCTAAGGTATTCAGCACAGCTGAAACATTTCTGGTTTTGCCTGTTATCTTTGTACAAGAGTAATCTAGCCTCACTTCCTTATCTAGTCTAGTCATGAAGCAGAACTAGACTGAAAAAATGCCTTCCTTCCCTATGTATGCAGTTGAAAGATCGGTTTTGGTGGCATATGGCCAATTCTAGGGTGTCCAAAGATTAAACTGCACATTAATTTTGATAAAAATGAGATTAATTTCAAAATTTGAAGTGATAAAATGTAACTTTTGCTCTAACATACCAGTACATAAGTGGATGTTTCAAGTTAAAATAATAGCTATTGCAACATTAAAATCAGTTTCTCCAATTTAAATTAGAACTAAATAGCATATTTTTAAAGCATGAAATTAACTGCAAAACATATCCAAGTACTTTACTAATATTCTGCATACCCCAAATAATTACATATACAAGTTTTAGCCCTACAGTACTTCCCATGGAAATCCTTTTTCAGTCCTAGCATCAGTGTAATAAAAAACACACCCTCTTTATTTCTGCACTTAAGAAAAAACATTCTTCAAACTCCTTTATCCCTAACTGAGGAATGAAAGCATTTGGTGACTCCACTTTTAACAGGTCAAAAAATAGCTCCACATAACAAGCAAACAAAAATCCCCACCAGAGTAAAGACTATCATGAAATCGAGCATTAAGAATAGAATATTTCAAAGGAACTAATTTTTCCTTAAAGTTAACCAAGTTAGAGTTAAGGCGAAAGCAGAAGCATTGGAAGTTTAATCAAAAGCAACATAACATTCTTCTCTCAAACTTCATCCTAATCTTTGAAACCTATCAATGCTTAGGACTGTTGACCAGCTGTTCTCTACAGTTGCTCACTTAGCACGCATTCTCTTCAATTATGGGCTGTGGTTTTATATGCTTTGAGATTGCAGGCAACTTTTGGACTTTTATTTCCACAGGCACTTTACTCATAAAAAACACACTCCTTGTCAAAAGCACATTGAAAATATTTGAAAGCTCTGAGTTACTCTAGTGCACTGAAACACGTTTCTGTAACACAGCAACTAAAGCTAAAAACCTCACTTTTGTTCAAGTGCATGTCACGTGCTCACAAAGGTATTGTTTTTGCAGGACATTGAAACATGCAGCCATTTGCCTCTTAGTATTTTCATAAATATTGCACTTTTTTTGTAAATGAAAAACACAGTCCATTTCTCTGAAGCATCTAGTAATTAAGATAGGAAGGTTGTATTACAATGTGGCTTAGGACTATGATGGGTGACTTTGTTCAATCTTTGGCTCTTTCAAATGTCCTACTATTCAAACAGGCACTGAGAGAAGTAGGAAGACAATCCAGACTATTGTTACTAGACTATCCACTTTCACACAACAAAAATCCCACCTAGTCCTGGTTTATCATAGATGATGGGCTTGTTTCTACTTTAAGTTACACCAAACATGGAATATTCCTTGTACAGGCAAGTGCAAAATTCCATCAAATAGATCTTAGAGAAGCCCTTTTACTTCTTGAAGTACTAGGCAGAAGTATTTTAAGAGAATTTATTCTAGTATATGAAGAATAGCAATTTAGGGTGCAACCACTTCAGAGCAGAGGAGTGTGCTGCAGTGCCACCAGTGCACCTGGACATGGCACCCAGTCTGCACATCCACGTGTCTGGCTGAATTAAGGGCAGCATGCTCATTTAAGAGCTGACCACAGCAGGACTGCCATACCTGTCACAGGCAGACACTTTCACAACTGCAAGCTCGCGAGTAAGGCGCCTTTAACAAGAAAAAAAGTCTTGGTATTCTCTGTGGGTAGAAAGTGTAGGTACTCCTGCCCAAAAACACCTCTTGGAAAGATCTGTAAGTGGGCCGTCCACTACATACAATAAAATCACAAGCAAAGGCGGAGGGAAAGCAACAATAGCTTCTACAAGCAAAGGCACAAGACAGTTTTTGATTTTAAGAAAAAGTTGGTTGTGGAGCTTTTAAACAAAGTTGGAAAATTACTTTGCTGTTTCACAGTCTAAACAATCTAGTTTAAGGTTTTTTCACATGTTTTTATAATCTCCTACTATGAACTGCCTTGGCAGTTTCACTTCTGTTCTTTAGATAGTTACATTGTCATGTCCATCACACGTTGTTTGGGTTTTTTTAAAGTTTCAGCAAAATGTACATCTACACTGTATAACCAGTGTCTTCTAATACAGCTTTGTCCACTTCACATTCTCTCCCTCTGTCTTCCAGGCTTCAGCAGTGATGACGAAGCCAGAGAATTATTTTCTTTCAACTACAAGCCTGGCACGTAATTCTACCTAGTACAATTCTTACATTTTAGACTGAGTCCCAAAGATTAGCTATCCTAAAATGTATGAAAATTTAGAAATGGACATGTAATTTAGAACAATACACACTACTAATGTTTCCCTGCATTAAAATACTTTTTTTTATGCAGTTTTTATATAAAACGAATAGGAAAATGTTGTATTTATATAAAAAGCATTTGGAACAGGCTTAAAATGTAGAGAAATTTCATTTTATTGAAAAGGTGTCAGAACAGCTTTCCTTAGTGCTCACAAGTAATAAGAGAATGCCAGCTCATTATAATGTTCAAAATTATTAGCACCATAAATGGATATAAGGGTTTTGATTTTTGAAGATGTGGGTGGTTATGTAATAATCCAGCTGTATTCATTAGTGTGCAGGCTGGCCATAAAAAAATTTTAACATGTATGTGCCCAGTAAACCACATAGGACAATTTCTTTAACATGTTTTTACCAAATTCACAGTTGACAGTAAAGTGATCATGACAGACAGCACCTTTGGAGAGAAAAGCTACAAGATGCTCCCATTATTGCTTTTTCTAAAGTACAGCTAGTGCAATAGTTGGTTTTGGTTTGGGTTTTTTTAACACAGTGAACAGATTGCAGCACGAATCACAACTCTAGCTCTAGCACCTCTTGCATATATGCAGCAAACCCTAACACTCAGTTACCTAACAAAGTATCAGCTATAAAGTGTCATCCTGACAGTTGTTAATTGTGAAGAATTTATATGAAAATGACACCCACTTTGCAAAGATCAGTAGAAACTACAGCACCAAAGTTTTCTCAATTTGTCACTGTAGTATTCTGCTGCAGTGTTTGCAGAACTAGACCCTAAAGCTACATAACAATGCTATCTTATCAGCTTCTTATCATGCATGCATGACACCATTCTTACATTACCATGCAGGCTTCCTCAGCAGCCAACATCTTTTCTTGCCTAGTTTTTCCACAGTTGGATAAACAGCTCAAATTGCCACACAGAGCTATGGATTCATAGAAGCAACGCAAGAAAAGCTGTCAGCTGACAAGAAGGAAACCAAGTTACAGCCAAAGTAAGGTCCTGAGCTTTAGGGAAGTCTTAAGAGTTTTCAAAGTCACATGGAAAGCATGAGAATCACAGCCATCAAACAATTACTTCTGCTTTTACTTTCAGGTTCCTTGGTACAAACCTGACCTCAAAAGCTAGCAGAACCTTTTTTACATCTCACACATGCTTTTCTGAATCACAAAAACCCCACAAACGTGTTAACATTTAAGAAGCAAGAATTGGTTCCTGAGAGAAAAGAAGTACGTCCTAGCATGTCAGGTTTTGAAACTTGAAATTATTTTCCAGTACTGATTGAGAAAGATGTGTCTGACAATAATGCATTTTGGCTTTAGGGTTAATTATGAGGCTTTCTCAAATGTAAATCCTACTCTTCTACATTGAGCAGTTTAGAAAAAATAATTAGTAGAAGCAGATGTAGTTAGACAGGAGTCTAAAGCAGCACAGGCTTCAGCATAAGCAGCATTCTAAGTGCCAACAAACTGAAAAAAGTGGAATGCAAACTCAGTTTTTACAGAAGTAACAAAGCACTGCTAAGTTACTCAAAATGTAAGAGGGGTCAGAGTTTTGTAATATTGTTTACAGTTCATGCACAAATACTTTAATGGTAGAGGTAAAAGTAATCAGGGAGATCAATTTCCTCTTGATATTTTCAGTACACCTGCCATCTTTAATCAAAAAAGTAATTTAGAAAGCGAACAGTCCCACTCATCTCAAATGTGACTCGCACACCTAAAGTAACACCCAATTGTATGTTCAGGTGAATTGGAATGCAGCTCTCCGATGACTGGCTTTACAGAGATCTGCCTTTTCAGGCCCATTAATAGTTTTGATTTATAAGTGACCTTCACTTTTTAGCTATTGGCATCTTTAGTACTGCACTGTCAGTCCAAAAGCAGCTCAAAAGGATGGGTAAAGATGGCTCAACAGCCATCTGTATTGTACACGTATAACCTGGTTTGCCTTCCTAGGGAAGCCACTGCATACTGAATCCAATTTTGTTTTATGCCAGAGAAACCCCTTTCCACACCCATGTGCCTGCATGGTGCCTGGTCCAAATTGCTCAAGATGCTCTTGTTTCAGACTTATTTCTGACCACTTCTTCTCTTAATTAAAAAATGAGAAACAGCCCAGAAAGTAATCTTTAAGCATATTTCAGCAAAGATACATTGTGAAAATTGATCTCAGTTGGCACAAAGGAGATTATTCTGTGTGTTCTTTTCAGTATCACAAATGCTAACCTCCTAAAAGACCGTATTACACGCGAGAAAATGCAAGAGCTGACATTATTACTCTTTAGGCACAGCTTGAAAGCGGAGTATTTCTCCTAGAAGAAACCCATGCACAGACACCTTAAAACACCTTAAGTACTGCATCCAAGGGATCTGCAACTTTTCCAATGACATTTAC
Source organism: Sialia sialis (assembly GCA_009812075.1). Classification (NCBI taxonomy): domain Eukaryota; kingdom Metazoa; phylum Chordata; class Aves; order Passeriformes; family Turdidae; genus Sialia; species Sialia sialis. The sequence goes on along the minus strand of VRYO01002778.1, from coordinate 659,003 downwards.
CAGAACTAAAACCGTATGTTTAACCATACAGACAGCAAGTAAAGGACAAAAACATCCACTCCTCATCCAGCAGAAGGACTGGGTCAACCATTACAGAATAATTTGAAAGTGAGAACACTAACTATACAGCATCTTTTTTTCAACAGTAATACAGGTAAGATTGCATGGAACATGCAGCCAATATAATTTCAATTCCAAAAAGTCACACACTGCTCCTCTCCCAGTAAGAAGTGGTTTGCCCTCTCTTCCTAGGACTGAAACCTAGTTTGCATCTTAAAGGTTAGTACACAGCCAAGAGGCACAGAAAACAAATATCTGGCCATTTGCTGAACTCCAAGTCCTTTGCACATAAAATTTTTTTACTGAAAACAAGTCAAACCTTTCTGGGTTTTTAATCACTTACAGTAGAAAAAGGGAATTTTCAACACCAGAATTTCATATACACATTAAAGACTGAACAGTATTGTTACTTCATCTTTAAACACTATACAGGTATTGAGTGTTTAGTTAGGAAAGATGAATTCAGAACTGTTGCCCTGCAGTACATAAGCTACCTCTATCTAGCCTGACATTCAGATGTGCTGATTTCTAGGTTAGTAAGATTTAATCATATGGTTAAAATCCATGGTAACTGAAGCCAACTAGAAAAAAGCTTCCATTTGGTTTTAGCACTGCAGCATTTTGTTCTTGTTTTAGAAACTATTAGTGACAGCTTGTAGGAACAACTGATAAAAAATTGCTAATAATATTTAAGTACTTTAATCTCCAAGCACCTCTGAGTTGGGTTTTGTGTTTATATTTTAACTTATGGATGAGAGCCAGCACAGAATACACACCTGTACCATAGAATAACGTGTTTAATACTGCTTCCTTATAGGTCTGGTTTGTTTGGGGTTTTTTGGGTTTTTTTTTTTGTTTGTTTTTTTTGTTTTTTTTTTTTGCATAACTATTACATAACTTAAATCTAGGCTTCTGAGAAGTTATGTGTAGTTTTAGCTCAATTTCATGCAAAAAGCAATATATGATCACCATCTACTTCAGTGTTTTCATCTTCCTCCCTTTTCCTTATAAATACTACAAATGCTCTTGTCTCTATTCTGCTTCATAGCACTTCTCTCTAGATTCCAAGCAGCATCATAAAGTGGCACATGAAGGCCTACTTATAAGCAAAGTTACTTTCTCATGTGCACTTAAGCAGCAACACTGCTTATGATACCTAATACAAGTATGTATTTTTAAGATCCCTATGCTCAGTAACTGAACTTAAGACATTGATTTTACAATGTCTGGAATAGAACACTTCAATACAGAACTATTCAATCTTTTAGCACCACTCTAATTTTGTGTGCCTATATAAGAGTTCTAGGTAAGTTCAAAACATGTATATTATAAAAATACCAAGATGATGATGGAACTTTAAAACTATTAGATCTGCCAGTAAGGCAAAACGGTTCCAGTCCATCTGGCAGCTTGGACCCATTTTCAAAATTACCGCATCAATCTTTAAGATTCAAGGTTTATGCATTTAAAAAACAAAACCACAAAACCCCAAAAACTCTACTAACAAAGTAAAAAAAAATCCCCACAAACAAAAAACAAAGAGCTATGTGGAAGTTCATTTAAAGTTAATGAAAAGACTCCAGCTTCCACTGAAGTTAATGGATCTGTCTCTAGAACAGTAAATCTCATCTAACATCATGAGAAAAAGAATTTGGGTTAGTACCAAGCCACTTAGGATAAACTGTCTAGCCAGATACTACTGACAGGAGAAAGCCAGAGACTGAACCGATTCTGATTTAAAGCCCTGGTAAGTGGATTTGCAATAATCCAATTAGGAGACTGTTCTCTCATATCTTTTAAGACTTTCCAGTTTTGTCTCTGTTGCTGAGCTTTATTTCTCTTACGTGAATATAGTGTTTTTTAAAACTCTTAGTTTCCCTCTCCCACAAATGGTTTTTTTTTAAGCAGGGCAGCAAATCCAGTACTAGGGTTCATAGCAATGTTTAGCACAGCTACTTTTGCTGCTTTGCCACCTGTGGCGATCTTCCCAAGAAAACAACAGTGAAGGATGACAAACAGTACCATTTATGTCCACACGGGAGTGCTAAGCACGTACCGAAAAAGGTGTCCATTTACAGTGCTTTCAAGAAGACATTAACAATTTCTGGCTTTGGAAGTAAGCATCTGTAGCATGACCACTTAGCAGCACATTTCTTTAAATGCTCAAGTTAATATTTTAAATCCAGATTTAAATTTATGTTTGTTTGGCATTTTAAGAAAGCCCATCAGCATTTAAGTCATACTGATAGGTCAGGTGTACAAACGTAGTGTGTTTTTTTTATTGTCTGTAAAGGTCAACATGTAAAAATGCTCTTTAGTCAAGAGGAACATTTATAGTCACAGTAAAGGGACATGTGATATGAGAAATATTATTGTAACTAGCAAAAAATAATTAGTGACACTGAAAAGTACTGGGAATATACAGACAAAATAATATACTGACCTCTTGATTGTAGGCCTAAAGAAAGTCCAAGTTCCTCCTTTTTACCTACTGCAATCTCTTGCTGTTTAGGATGAAACTATACTTTAAGCTTAATGGTATTTGTATACAATGATAACCAAGATGTTAAAATTAGTAATTGTTATGTAGCAGTTGTAGTTTGTATTGAATAAACTACTATAACATTAAGAACTAGAATGTACCACTACTTACCCCATTTCACCACCTTACATATAGGTCTAAAGAGTTGTCAAATACAGCTATACCATCCAAGTTCTAAAAGCAATCAAAAGCTATTGAGAGGGTAGACAACTGGGGCTTTCTGCTAATTAAACAAAACACACACCTTTGTGAGCTTTCATACAATGGATAAATATTAAGCACTTAAGGGAGGACTGAGCCAGACAGGAATTAGGTATTTTGAGCTAGAGCTGCTACCTTAGCTTTCCTTCTGTATTACAAAACAAGTATCTGTCAAATTCAGCAGTAGAATGAAAGCTCACACAGCCCAAAAAAAGCAGTCTTTACTTGGTTCTATTTCATCACTTCCACTTTTTTCTTCCTTCAGAAACAGGAATTAGAATAAAAAAAACCCGAAACATCTCATCCTGCATGAAGAAAGCCTGCTTTGCAGTTCTATTACAGAAATTCCCACTGAGGCATGGTGATGGTTATGCAGACAATTAGATATCTAGACTATCAAAGTGCTTATTTTTCAGCCACCAGATGAAAGCCACTGCTTAAGTCCTTAGATAATGCTTTTCATCATGCTATTTCAATGCACAGTGACCACTAATGAAATCCATTCCTAAACTCCTAAAAGATAGCATTACTACAAGTGGCTTAACATGACTGTATTTAAGATATCATAAAGCTTAGATTTTAGCTTAAATTATGATCTGTGAAGTAGTACTGATATAACATGTATCTTGAGAGATCTACTGACTGGTGTTGAATAACTAATTTATATGATAGCGAAAAGGATTCAAAAGTTTTTTTTATACTGGCTTTTTAGCTGTTCAAGGTCTGCTGGAAGCAAGCAAATGAAAGCACAGATATGCCCATACACACAAAACTTCAAGAGCACACTGTCAGAGTCTACTGAGCTCATTCTAAACAAATCAAAACATCAGCAGAATTTCTCTTTCTTAACTAAGTTTTTTTGAAAAATGTATTGAAAGGAACACATTTTATTGTATTATTTTGATAATGCACATCAAAAATATTCTCATATACAACTCAGATCCCCATAACTGAGAATGATTATATTTGAATACTCTGTATTTAATTTTATAACTTTAACTGGACTTCTTAAAAAAAGTTGTCATTATTTAAATTGTGTTCACACTTTACACTCAGTTCAAGACATTCTTAAAATATGCAGCATTTCATTTATATTAGTATTATCTCAACATTTAAAGCAGTTACCTTTTCATTAGGTTTTAGTGAAGATCTGAAAATAATATTAACTGCAGAAATTAATACAGAATATAAATGGCTAAACATGGTGTGCTAATTTTCTACTCTGCTTCCACAACAATACAAAGCAACATAAACCAGCAAGAAACAGGCAGCTGTTAATCTGTATTTTTGTTACATGTTCACTCCACGGTAATTTCCCCCATTCTCAGCCAACTCGATTAAATAGCCATTTTAGCTGGACTGAAACCCTGGGGAAAAAAGGGAATACACATTTGAGTTCTATCACAGTGTCATTTCGTATTAAATTATTTTAGGTTACAATTGAAGAAATGCTGCTGTTGTAGATATTTCACCTTAGCACTTTTTTGTTTGGTTGTTTTTTTAAGTTACAAACATGTGTCGAGAGGTAAAAGAGAAAAGAAATTCCATGGAGAACTATGGCTCCCAAGCAAACCTGCTACATAGCTTCAGCAAGAGATTGCTACTAGAATTAAAACATTTTAAATGTAGTCCCATTTTGGACCTGGCCTTGCATTCCTCACACAGGTGAGAGGTTTACAACTTCTGCCTGCATTGAGAACTCTGTGATCACTCTTCTCACTAAATTTTGTTCAAGGTGTGTGCTTTTGTGTATATATGCATCTATATACACTGACAGGCACTGTATAGCTATAACACACAAGGCCAGCTGCAATTCAAGGTTTAAATGTTGAAACTGTGTCCCTTATTAAAAATAAAACTTTAGGCTCCTTGAGCTCTGATGTTAGCAGCTATTTCTAATTTGCAAATTCATCAGGTAGCACAACTGTTTAAATATAAAATTATTAATAAAAATGTAAAAATTGGTATATAGTACAATATATGGGAGTTTATGGTGGTAAGTAGTATTTTAGGGTCATAAGATATTCATACCCACAGTGTGTAAAAAAAGTCAGTCGCTTCCAGCTGTATCAGCCACACGAAGGCCTTACCTTCATTAGCAAGAATAATGCAACAAACCATTTCCCACAATTGTATTATTTTTTATACACCTCAATATGCGAGTATCGTGCCTTCAAATTTTAGCATGTTTTTGCCCTTACGCACTCCAGAACTCTGAGGATGAGACCACTGGGTGCTTCTGTGGATAAGTGATAGTAATGAAAGTGTTACTGTGGTCTTTGGCACCTCTATCTCATTAATAAAGCAAAGTCCTGCTCCAATTTTTCTTTAATAAAAAAATCCCATCAGTGGTGCATTTTGTTAGCACTGAAGAGTAGAACAGGTCTATACAGCCTGATGAGAGGAAAACATCCGAAATGCAATACATGTCTACAATTGTCTTTCCATCAATTTCACAGAAGCTTGGTCCACTTCTTCAGTTATAGTCTTCTTAAGAACTTTGGTTACAGCATAAATGTTTTGGTAAAAAAAAAAAAAAAATCAAAAATGAAAAAAAAAACAGTAGATGCTTTCCATCTTTTCTTCAGGTAGATTTTTCATTGTCCTCTCCTGTCTTCTGAACCCGTGAATACTTTTTGCATGAAGATTTGAAGCAGCTGGGAGGCCAAGATATCGGCCAGGAAAAACTACAAGGAACAGAGCCTTGCACATTCTTCTCGAAGAAATAAAATATTGGATACCACCATGCTCGAGAGAGAAAATTCGTCTGTGAAGACATCTTTAAAGTCTGTATTGGCACAAGCATGTAAAGAGAAAAGGCAACTGTCAGTTTAAAGGCTTATCAGTTACACTGAGTCAAGACAACAGCAAAAATGCAATGCATTTGCATGCATTTCTGCAGTGACAGTGAGTATTTAGCCTATAAAACACAGAATTGAGATACACATTATAGACCAAATGCATACTATGAACTGAGCGTCTTTACTACAAAGGGATGCTTTGCTGCTGTGCAAAATTTGGGGCAACAAAGCACTCAAGCCTTTTTCAATATGAGTGCTCTCAGGCATGTCTTGTTTCTACTGATGAGTAGTAGTTGAGAACAGCAGCAGCAACCTTCTGTACAGTGTACCTTTAATGACATTTATAAAAGAATTGTCACTAGAATTATAGGACTGTCTAGGTAATTTCATTTGGCCAGAAATTTTACCACTCAACTACTTATTTATAACCTGAGACAAAGAAGGGCTATTCTATACATCAGTTATAGCATTAAAACCTCAAAAACTCAGAAAATATTTTTAAGACAAATTATTTACCTAAATAACAATGAAGTGAAACTCCTTGCCCATTTTGTTTCAACTTCAATATGGAACATCTATTTTTACTCTGAAATTAAGAATTAACTTTAACCTTTTGGCCATTTAAAAAAATGCAGTCTACACATTGATTGTGAAGGTATTTGCCACTCACCTTTTCATTAGCCATTGAATGGTACCACCAGAAGAGCCGTGTGGTGATATAGTAGGCAATGATGACATCTACGGTATAGTGTTCATGAGCAACCAGGATGCAAATGATGCCAGCAGCACTCATCAGCCAGCAGATTAAGTGATACCACCAGAAATGACGGGGTGAATCTATGAGACAGGGAGGTGACCAGGAAAAAACACAGCAAAAAGCCATCTGTTATTCTAACAATCCACAAAAGGAAGGGGGAAAGGAAAAAAAAATAAAGGCTAATCAATTTGAAAACATAACTCATATCGCACTGGTACAGAATCCCTGCTTTGATTTGTATGAATCTACATAGCGAATTATGCAAACTTATTGAGGTGTTCTTACTTTTTAAAGTGAGCACAAGATGGGCTAGTTGTACAACACCTCCATCCATTTTTGAGTCAAATTAAGTTTTCCAGTTACATCATTTCTAAGATTTGGGGTGCAGAGGAAGAAACAAAATTGAGGTAAAACATACACTTTGGTTATTTAACTTGGGTGTATTTAATCTTTTCACAGTTGATATTCAAGTAAACTCTAATCTCTAGAATTGATACAACCTGAGCAGATATCACAAAATAAACAGAAAAGGACACTCATTGTAATTCTTAGGTTTTAATTAAAATTTGCATGAAGCCTCAGTTCTGTGAAACAAGATACACTGTACACAAAAGGACAGTATATGAATTTAGACCCTTTAATGAAAGGCTTAAATGGGAGCAAAGCTATTCAAAATACATTTTAGCCACTTCAGTGGAAAAGTTCTCCTGAACTTCTTCCCCTACTGAAAAAATGCCCCCAGTGTCACAATGATCATTCATAACTTCTGACAGGCTAACTGGCTTCATTTCTCTCACAGTGGGAGGTTTTGGCACCTCTTGCCTTGTGGGGCAATGGTCAGCCTTTATTTTCACACAATACCAGCATAAAAGTTACTGATCTCAAGCCTACCTAACAGGCTCTCAGAGGCCTGTGCAAAATAATAACTGTAGAGCCACTTTTTTGTGTAAATATCAAAATAATAAATTCTCTTAACTCTCCCCATAAAACTACAGACAGATCTCCACCTACTGGATTTTTTTTTTTAAAGATAAGAAGCCAAGTAATCTCAAGAAGTTGATGAAAATAGCATTGAGCAAGACAAAGGCTGAAAATACTAAAAGTATGAGTAATTACAGCAGTTTCACGATTATAAGCCGCCCCTTTTCCATTGAAGAATCCAGCCTACCACAGTAGTGTGCCTTATATTCAGGTGCGGCTTATTTATGGACAAATCCCAGCGAAATGCCCAGAAGTGAGAGCCGTCCGGGGAGAGAGCTGCCATGGAGCCGCTCCAAGATGGGCGGTGAGCCGGAGCTACTGGGGAGCGGGCAGACGGCCGTCGCTGGATTGGCGAGGCCAGCCCAGATTCACCGCCTTCGCACGAGCGAACGAGCCGCCTTTGCAGCATTCGCGTGGGCCGCCTTCACTGCAAGCAGCGCGCTACCACCAGCGCCACCTACCTTGGAGCGGGCGAGTGAGCACTGCTGCTGCCACATCCCTTCGCACAGGCAAGCGGGTGAGCGAGCGCTGCTCCCCGGCGCTCCCACTGCCCGCCACTCCTGGCGCTGCCACCTCCCGCTGGCAGCCAGCCCCTCCCAGCACAGCCCTGGCGCTGCCTGGCCCCTCAGCAGCACCCCGACCCTGCTGTGCGGGGGGGGAGGGGGGGAGGGTGGTGGGGGAAGGCGGCTTATATTTGGGTGCTTCTTATATATGGACAAATCCTGTGGTCTACCCAGCTACCTGGATGTGCGGCTTATAATAGTGAAATTACTGTATTCTGGTGAAAAATGTGGTATGCAGAAAATAAGTGAAAAAATGGCAGAGTATGAAAGAAAGAAGAGCAGAGCAAACACCGCACTAAGCCAAACATAAAAACTTCAGAATGCATCTTACACCAAAGACATGTTACCAAAAGAGCAAAAAAGACCACCATAAACAGTGTTTAATTCAGAGCAATTATAGGGCTTATACCCTGGTTCAGACATATTTTGATCATAATATGGCAGGTAAAAAAAGGAAAACGATGCATTTTTCACTTAGAGAGCATGATCTAAGTGAAGTATATGCCTAAAATTGGGTAGCAGTCAAAGAGCTTATTACAAAAATTTGTATTATAATATTGCTCCAATCCCATATAGCATAATGTACAGGACAAACTAGCCCAGAAAATATTGGGCTGTCTTCATCTTTCCTGGTACAACCGAGTACACGAATAGCATTAAAATACAGACAAATGTAACAGACAAAACAAGGTAAACAACTCTTATTAGGCTATTTTCCTAATATTGCTCTGATATTTTTGGTGAGTTACAAATGCCATTCCCCCACCAATATTCACATCACAGGAAAGACCTAGGCCAAAGAATCATCAGACTATAATCAGCATCCTAAATCACTGTTCAAAGAAGAACATCTGAAATCTGCAATTTGGAGTCTATTACATTCAAGAGGCCCTTTTTTATTGTGTTTTTTGTTTAAGGCAGAACACAGCACAAATGTTCCCTCAACATTTTAATAAAAGGAAGGCATTAGACTAATGCTGGTTAGTCTTATTTTTGCTTCAGTGAGAACTACATATTCCTATTAGCCAAGCTAGCATTTGCATAGTTTGGGATACAACAACAGAAGGGAAGATTCCAACACCAAACATGTGAACTGAGAAGGAAACTCCCCACTACACACTCCTGAGTAGCCAAGTACCCAGGAGAAGGCTCTGCTTATCACATATAAGATTTAGAAGTCAGTGCTAACTCCAACATTTTAATAGATGCTCTGGGTGCAGCACAGAAGATTTTTTCCTTTCATGCCCCAGAGCAATATAAAGCAAAGTGAGAAACCATAACATGCTTGCCAAACTCTTAACTACAAGAAGCATTAAATAGGAGACGAGTACAAGACATGGAAAAAGTATGAACTAACTTTTCATTGCTTGCAGTAACCAATATACTGCAAAGTTACTTTTCTCAGGTGCTGTATAAGTGTGCAATGATGCTGTGTTCAAGCTATGAAATTCCCTACAACCCCCTGCAACTAACCTGCACAGAGCTAGTGTGCAACATTACTACAGCATGTTTTATCCAAATTTTAAATAACCTGTCAACAAATGATGAAAAGCTATCTTGTTTTAATCAAGCAATAAACACTTACATAAAGATACAGCTTCCATGCTTAGCCACATTTAGCTCTTCATTAAAGCCCACACCACTTAGTCAGCCTTGCCACAATCCCTAGGAAGGTGATGGAACAGCTCATCCTTGAGGCCACCACTAAGCACGTGGAATACAAGGTGATCAAGAGTAGTTAGCATTGATTCACCACAGGGAAGTCATGCTTAACCAGCCCGATTGTCTTTAAAATGTGGACAACTGGCTGGATAGGTAATGGGAGAAAACTGGATGTTGTATATAGAAACTTTAAGCAAGACTTCCGACACTGTCTCCCATGATATCCTCAGAGGCAAGGCTGGACAATTAGCGAGGCCAGACTGAGAACTGTCTGAATGGCAGGGCTTGGAGCATTTTTAATCATTGGCACAGTCTAGTTCAACCCATAGGTTGAAGTATACTGGCCCCAGTAGTGTTTAAACTACAGTAACTTCACACTCATAAGCCACACCTGGTTATAAGCCGCACTTCTGGGTAGCCAGGAAGATCACGGAATTTGTCCATAAATAAGCTGGGTGATAAGCTGCACTTTTTCTTTTTTTTTTTTAAGCAAGGAGCCACGTGCAACAAAGTAAAGATCGCAGGGTTTGCTGTGATTTGCTCAATTTGCAAACAGTTTTCACAGACTGGCGAAGCCTTTAAACGCAGACCCAGGCACCCTCCCCATACCATGGGCCCCGCACCCCCGCCCCCAGCACTGGCTGCCACGGCTCCCCGCCTGCTCGGTGGCAGCTCCCTGCGCCATGCAATGCTGGTCGCAACCCCCTTGTGGCGTGTTTGAAGCCGGCCGCATGCCGCCCCCTTGCTCGAAGCTGGTGGCCCACTGCCTCCTTGCTGCATGAAATCAGCGGCAGCTGGCCGCCTGCTCATCAGTGGCTCCGGCTCACCACCCACCCGGCAGCAGTTCCGCAGCAGCTCCCCACCCAGCTGGCTCGCACTTCTGGGTTGGCATTTAGCCAGAATTTGTCCATAAATAAGGCACACCTGGTGATTAGCCACACTTTCGGGATCAGCTCGATTCTTCAGTGAAATAGGTGTGGCTTATCAGTGTGAAATTACTGTACTCATCAACAACTTAGATGAGGGGACAGAGTTCATCCTCAGCAAGTCTGCTGCGAATACAAAGCTCCGAGGAGTGGTGCTTCTGCCCTTCAGAAAATCTCACACTGAAGGAATGGGCTGAGCAGAACCTTTCGAAACTCAGCAAGAGCAAGTTCAAGGTCCTATATGTAGGGAGGAAGAACCTGGTGCACTACTGCAGGGTAGGGGCCAACCTGCTGGAAAACAGTTCTTCTGAGAAGGACCTGGGGGTCCTGGTGGCCAAGCTGTCCATGAACAGTGCCCTCATAGCCAAGAAGGGCAGAATAGCCTGGAGTGTATTAGTAATACCATTACCATCAGGTGGACAGAGGTAGACCTGACCCTCTACTCAGTCTGGTGAGGCACGTCCACTGGAGGGCTGAGAGGATGATTAGGAAACTGGAGGACCTCTCATGAGGCACGACAGAGGAAAACAGGTCTGCTTAGACTGGAGAAGTGTGAGAAAACCTCTATGTGTCTAAATATCTGAATGGAAGATATCAAGAGGAAAGAACCAGGCCCTTCTCATTGGTGCCAAGCAATAGGACTAGAGGCATCAAGCAGGAAATTATGAACAGGAAGTTCTATCTAAACGCAGGAAGAACTTGTTCAGGAGGTCATGCACTGGAACAGACTGCCCCAGAGAGGCTGTGAAGTCTCCCTCATTGGAAACATGCAAGAACTATCCGGACACAACCCAGCGCAATGTGCTCTACAGAACTCTTCCTGAGCAGAAAGGTTGGGCTAGATAATTTACAATGGTCCTTTCCAACCTTAACCATTTTATGACTTTACTACAGCCACAGTTTCATTTCCACTCAATTTGGCTTTCAAGCCCATATAAACACAGTCTGTACAACTGACAAGTAACTTTCAGAGGCCAGTAGTTTTACACGTACTTTTGTAATTTGTTTTCCCAGCACAACAAATATGAACAAGAACATGCATTGAAATACAATCACTTACACTCTTTGATGAACAGATAGACCAGTGTTAATACTACAGTGTGTCCACTAAACAGGAAGTCTCCACACAGGATGTGTGATCCAGTTATGGATAGACCACCACCAGAAATCAGTCGCAGGATTCTCTGAATCTTTGCTTGAGCATCTCCATTCAACTAGAACACCAGAAAGAAGTATAAAATAAAATTTAAGTTACACTGTGACTCAAACTTGCCCAAACACACGTAGAGTCAGGGAGACAGAGGTAAAAGGACAAACTATTTTCATTTTCTTTGAGTTCTTCCACATATTCTTAAACAAATAAGCATGCATTTCAAAGTTGACAGGTGATAAAGATCAGTTTGGTAACACTAGCATTCTGTCTATGCTTTCCTAGGCTGTTTTAAAATATGCTTTAGATGAGAATGAGATGCAGAATATACTGAAAAGATAAACATTAAAATTTTCTAAGGTCAGATCTCATGGTAGTTGACAGAATGAATGAAATACATTAAAAACTGGTACTTGCATATCAATTCTGTTATTCTGTTCAGAGCAGACCAGTGAGTAAAAAGTCCAAACTAATTTCATTTTAGATTTAGTTACAAATTCAGTCAGGACTTAACTCCTTTTTGGAGGATGTGCATTTTCAAAGCATGTATTAGAACCTGCTTGTGACTTCTCAAGATACTAGGCAATTTTATCAAGCTGTGTTAAATTAACTCTAGGGAAAAAACCTGAGAAAAATGGATAACTGTTTTTCATATTCAGAAAAACATTAATATATGACAAAAATAAAAAAAAATTATCAAGCATTTTTCCAGAGTTCAAGTAATTAATCCTGGTTCCATGCTAGCAAAATGCACTTTCAGCAGAGACATTTGCATTTTCCTTTGATTACCTCTCATTCCTCAATACACAGCCTACTACACAGTCATTCCCCAAGCTTTTTCAGACACTGATTCATAAAAAAGTAATTAATTCACTATATCCCTAAGTTGTCTCAATACAGACGACAACAACCATGATGCTGTAACTCAAGACTAGAAATCTTATTATCCAAGAGGTGACAAATTTATTCCCCCACTAAACTGGTAATACTTTTTCAGTACAGCCAACACAATAGTTTGTTCCAAGGAGCTTTATTTTAAGTCTATAACTTTTTATTTGTAACCTAAAGTGGGAGTAGCAACTCCTTTATGTCACCACTTAACTCTAATGTTATTAAATTTAAAAAATATTTTTGTAAAACTATTAGCACATCCACTTTTCTATATTTATGCAGCTGAACTTAAGTCACATTCCTATACATTTTGCAGGTTGGAAGCAGAGACAGGCAGCTGACTTCAGGTATTGCAATAGCTCTTGACCAAACAGTGTGAGAAACTAGGCAAAGCATACAACAGTGGGGTTTTTCAAAGGGATACAGCAATGCAAGCTTGCACACCAGCCTATGAATTTCAGTATTCACCTTGGGTATCCTACCATATAAGACTAAACATTGCTACAGTATGAAGAGTGATTAGCTTGAGCCTCAGAAGCAAGTTGACTTAATATAATTTATTCCAACCTAAGATGTTCTGAAAAGGAACACCCAACACTCAACAACTTGAGGCTCTGTATCACACAAGTTTTGGTTTATTGCCACCCGTGTTTCTGAAGATATCAACTGAAAGTAACTCATTATTTAATAATATCATAAACATTATCTTCTATTTGCTCTAAGGAGCCATGAGGATTGATGCAGAGACTAAGGCAAGAAGCAAGAGGCAAAGACTCTTACCTTTGGTGCACACTGAAAATGCATTCCAGGCACAGGTAAGGTGGTAACATACATGGTAATACAGCGATACAGATACAGAGTTCCTATTATAAAAAAGAACCTGCGTCCCACTATTGATCTGAAAGTAAGGAAAGCGGGGAAAACAGATTGAGTGCAAAGTTTACATGCAGGATATTAAATAGTTACAGAGCTCTAGCTTCATGAGATAGCTAAACCCTTAGAATGAAAGAGCAGCTTCACCCCAGCTCCTCACAATACACTTCTCTGAATGAAATATTAAAACATCCCTCTTCATCTTTTAGTATCATTAGCTCCTTACAGTGTAACTTACAGGCAGCTTTTCCTCAGCTCGGTGAGCTTTTCTTTTTAGTCCCATACTATAACAACATTTGACTTAAATATATATAATTTAAACAAAGAAAGACACAGGAGAAAAGTTCTATTTTGCTGTAGAGGACAGTGGGCTCTTCCTCAAATTTGGAAGAGATTTTCATATATTGAGATTTTCCCAGGTCAGTACACACATCTTAAAAAGCCCAATTTTAGAATAAATTTGACTAGTGCATAGGTGTTAGAAATTCAGAGTTTAAAAACATTATTCAATAATCACAAAACCTGTATTTCCATATCTGGCATATACTCTAGAACATTTTGTAAACAAGCCATCCCTTCGTTACTTTCCTGCCAGCCCTATTCTACAATATTGTTACAGATTTTACTGTACAATTTCTTCTACCCAAAATGAGCAATATAAACAAAGCAGAGAAAAAAACCCACATTACTAACTTACTTGTATCTAAGAAACAACCACTGGAATATCCATAATCCAAGTAGTATCATTCCATTTATTTCTGATACAGAAAAAGCCCATTTTACACGATCAATGTAATCAAAAAATTTGTCAGGCAAGGGAGGGCTTAGCTCCTTTGGAGGTACTCTCTCATGGACCACAGTGATCATGACAGTTGTTAAAATCAAGTTGAAGAGAGCATAGACAAAGGCAATGCCTGTTTTCCACCATTCCAGAGGAAATTTGTTCCTGGATTCAGCAGGCATAGCAATCTGTATGTAATCGGGATATTTCTTTGTTGTTTTTCGCAAGCCGTTAGACAAGCCCTTTGGTTTGTTAGTGCCATTTTTGTTCTCTTCACTGACTGAGAGAGTAGGTCGTGAGTAGCCATTAGAAGTCTCATTTGGCTGACCCTCCATATGCTCTTCAAGCTTTGCTGTCTCAATGGTACTCATTTCCACGCTGTATGGCCGAAGAGGCTTTATTAGTGACCAATTTCTGGGCTCTCTGAATTCTGTTATTCCTCAAAGTCCAATGTTCTTGTTCCTTGATGACTTCTGTAGAATTCTAACATGCATCCATTGTGCTTTCAAAGGAATTTGTGAAGACAGATCTTTCTTCTAGAGATGAATCATCTGAAAAACAACCCAAAACAGATACTGAGAACCTTCTCAACTAGTAATGCGACAGTGAACAAAATATTCTCTGAATAGGCATTTTAAAGTATTTAAATTCCATTCAAGTCTACTTTCAAACACAGTCAAAAGGCAAGTTACTGTGAAATAATTCAAGCCAACTCCTACTTGATAAATCTTGTATTAGTTTAAGAACAAGTACCATCCTAGGCTTGGGTATTTTTGGACAAGATCCACAGACTTCAATGATCATGACATCATTTGCTTTACCAGTTATCAGAATTAAAGCTAATCCATATTTGTAGCAAGATTGAATTTTACTGCTTAGAGATATTCCATGCAAAATATCCTGGGTTTGACCATAGGGTTGCTACAGATATTAATATGGGTTGTCCATACAGATCAGACAAATCTTGCCAGTTCAGGTGGCAGGACAAAAAACAGAAGGGCACTACAAAATTTGATTTGGCAGGACATAAATTAATTTAGATTCATCTAGAAAATCTACTCAATAGATAGTTACATTAAATTTCATTAGATCTAAATGAGTATTCCATCAAGACAAAAATGAGTTTACATAGCCACTGTAATACCCACTAAATGCCTGAAATCTCATAACTGAGAAATATACCCCTGGATTCAATTCTTAGTTATGGTACACTATACACAGGACAGATGATAAATTAATCCATGTTTGTCCTTCTGCTACTTTAAAAACAGTCTAAATAGATTTTTTCTAATGGGAACAAATAGAAAGAGTCATTATTACTTAGGATTTATTTCAGGTGGCATTTGCTAATTCCTAAAAGTTTTGCAAGCTAAAAAAAAAACAAAAACCAAACAAACAGGTGTATGTTTTATAACAAGATTTTCTACAAAGAGAACAGAATGAAGTTGATCTCTAGCAAACAGACATCTCTAGTAAGAATAAAGGCCATTTCCCCATCTTTAAAGCTCTGTGAAACCACTTACCATAGCTGTGATCTACCTATTTTTCTTACTCTGTTCAGCTCCTATGACAAAAATAGTATTACCATGTACAAATTGCTCCCCATCTACCAGTAAATTGTGAATTGCTCTTATTTTAGTGCTTCCTGCAAGAGAAGTTCAACACTGCTACCCCCTCAAGTCTCTGCATGCCAGCACAGGCTGCCAGTTTGCCATGCTTTGCATACAATTAAGTAGTCATGATGGCAGCTACAGCTACCAGCCTCCCTACTCATATACCACAGGACTTAGATTAAGAACATGCAACCCACTCAGAGGATAATCTAAACCAAAAAGAGTCTGGAAAGGCAATTAATTGTGTTTTGGTCCCTCCAGCCTCATCCCATCCAAACAGAAGATATTTAATGTGATCAGCACATAAATCCCACTGATTTTATGGGTACTGTTCCAACCAATGAAAAAGAGAAGAGGTAAAAGTTCAGATCCCAAATATGAGAGTCACACAAATAATACTGAAATAGCAGAGAAGCAGTGTTTCCAAAATCCATTGTCACTGGTTAACCTCCTCTATATTCCTGATCAACAAGTGTATGATAATTATCCCCATACAACACACAGACAAACATCCAAGAAAACGTGGTGATTTTTTATGCTTTTTCTCCCTCTTACCAATGATACTGTGATCTCTGCATCTTTAAGAAAAGGGGATGTTTAACCCATCAGCTAGGCAACAACTTCTCTTATGCTGCCTACAACTAAAAATAGCCTTTTAGAGCATCTGCAAAAGCAACAGCCTTACTCAAAACTACAACAGAATAATAATTTCACAAGTCTTTCTTAATACAGTCTTCTATTCCTTCTGTCTACTAAAGTTAAGCATATGACAGAACACTTTAGTGACAGTAGAGAAAAAAGCCAAACCTAATTGCTTATGTTTTGGAATGCATGTACCTAACATTCATCTACTAAGTCAAGACCCCACTTCTCACCATTATGTCCCATATAGCAGTCACTGAGGCAGCAATCAGCACAATCTGGTAAATTTTACATCCTGTGCAACTGAAATATTATTAGAATTATGCATTTATTGAGAGTAAACTACCTTAGTTATTTCCTTCTCCACAAATACCTAACCTAGTGTGCCTAGTGACATAAGTAAAAGATTTTACTTCCAGATGTTTAATGACATTCAAGCAAGCCTTAAAGACTAAAGAGTGTCTGAAGTACAGATGAACACTAATCTAAGAACCTATAGAGTGGTGTTCATCTTCTCATATTAACTTATTAAGCAAAACAATTATAGCTATAGCTTGCAGGAGACAGTTGTGTTCCTTCCTGGTACTTTTAAGTGGCTTGCAAGGCATATTGATCTACCACTTCTGATGGCTCATCAAGATTATTTCAAGCAGAGTCCATACTGTGACCAAAAGTTTGTTTACATTGATAATTAAAGGTGCTATATATCATCTGATGAGTGATCTGTAAGACAGTAAGTGCTTCCCTTTATTGTACCCTTTCAACCTCATTCTCCCATATTCTAAAAAAAATTAGCAATTCTACTGATGAAAGAAATAAAAGTTGCTCTTGAAGTTCTCAGTGCCTTGCAGCCAATCTGACTGGCCAGAGAAGTGACAGAGCACCAACAGCCTAACCATCCTCTGCTACCAGCTGTAAAAGGAACTCCCCAGAAGTACACAGGTTCTTCTGCCAAGTTCCTGTCCCCAATTCAAATATCCATTCACATACCCATAAGGGGTGTGGTCCCTTTTAACTTCATGTTGTCCTTATGATTCTTTAGATAAAACATACATTTGAATTTTTTTTGTCAAATTCAAAACAACTCCATATCAAAACCAGAACATGCCCACAAACTGCCTAGTAGGCCTTAGAATTCTTCACCAACCAGGCAGTAATGCTTAGATCTGGCCATCTTGCCAACACTTAGGTCTAAAAAGTACAACAAATTGCTCTAAAATAGGGAGCAACTACTGGGGAAATCTCAAACTCACAAAAAAACAGACAAGTAACCCAAAAGGATAAATAAAATTCCTATAAGGGATACCTCTAAGTTTTAGGAACAAGTTTTCTTTTTGGTACCACTTCTATACCTTCTAAAAATAAATGTTACCTCATCAAGAAGTAGATCATCTTAACCAGCAACTTGACAGCAGAAATCATAACTGCCTCAAGGAACAACATATTTCAAAGAAAATCTTGAGAATTAAAAGAGGAAGGGCCATAATATTTTATCCTGAGCTCCTACCTGCTCTCATGCAAATAGCTCCCTTAGTTTTCTGCATCCCCACTTGACTGTCATTTAAAAGAAAACAGTTGATGGGGGGACAGCTTTGAGACAAATATCAGAAAGCATGTCTGCATTTGGCTCTTCATGCTAGAACTTAAGAATAACATGGAGTTTTATTTAGCATGTTAGTCATCCGATTTCCATGGAAAGGTCATTTTCACAAAAAGTTAGCTCCCAAGTGGTACTTCTCATCCAGTATTGGAAGTTCAACATTTCTCAAAATATTTTAATTTCTATAATTGATGAAGGATTGAATAGTCACAATTTGCACAGGGTTTTTAAATAAGCAGTTCTTAACCTGCTCTTTCAATACTATTTGTACAAGAGCATCCAGAACAGGGAGACCAATCTATTCTGACATTAAGAGAAGCTATACTTTCATATACAAGATGGAAAAGATTTCTGACAGTACTATTTTGAAGCATCATTCACTTCTGTTAAGGCTACCTCAAACATACAATACAGCTGTATTTTTCTATTTGGTAGCTGTAGAAAAAGGGTCTGTAAACAAAGTACAGCTTGAAGTAATATGAGAGAACACTTCAGTATATTTTATCTTTATCACAGTTACCAGGAAACAATTGTTAGCTAGCTTGTATTTTAGTCATTTAAATTTTTAGGACTACCAATGGAACCAGAACTTAAAAAAGCCAGGTTACCACTGTTTTCTAGACAGCAAAGAATAAAAACTTGGTTTTAGGGGTTTCTCCTTTATTTTCATTTTTGCAAACATTCCAGGTCTCAGCTAATTTTTATAGTATCCATTCTTCCAGTATATATGGATATCTAATAGCATGCAGACTGCTGGAAGGAAGCAAAAAGAAACCCATCACCATCAAAAAACCTCCAAAAGACAACTGCTGTGATGCTAAAGAACTGCAAGTAAAAAAAAGCTGGATTTCAGAAGTACCATTCATTATCATCACATTATCTTTTGCAATAAATGGTAACTTTTTAATAAATAGCATTAACTACTTATTTCTCATAAAATTCTTTTCAGCATAGAAATAGAGCAGTTACTCACTCTACCTTGAGAGAGGGATTTTGCAAGTCTCTCATTTAGGATTACTAATGTACCAACAGAAGATGTCTTTGAGGACTAAACCCCTTACACTAAATACAGGAGTAAAGCTTCAAAGTTACAAGTTATCCATTTGTACAAACTAAGTTTCCCAGTCCTATGGAATTCTGTTTCCTCATACCTATTAATAGTAAGTAGTATGTTAGGTTTCGTTTTCCTAGTAATTCATTATCCAGTGTGTCCTACAGCAGTGCCAGGTTTCTGAAACAGTATGTCCCAAGAAGTACAAAAAACCCCACTCGTAGCATCACAGAATGGCTTGGGTTCAAAACGACCTTAAAGATCATCTAGTTCCAACTCTCCTGCCATGAGCAGGGATGCCTTCCACTAGACCAAGTCCTCAAAGTCCCATCCAGCCTGTCCCCAGTAACTAAGCAAGGAAGAAAAAAAAGGTACCTAAGCTCTTTTATAATTTTAAACACTGCTGAGTACGTTTGCTTTAACTGCATGAAGGAATCTTCCAACTCTTGAACTGTTTGCTCCCCAGACTCCAAAGAACTATATTTCGTAACTAAGAGTCTTATGTCCTTTAAAGGTGACACCACAACATGGCTAGATTTTCCTTATAATTATTATTATTATTCTTATCTTTGAAGGAGGAAGATCACAACAGCTGTCAACTATATCTTTTAGTGCCACTGTAACTCATTCCAGAAAAAATCCACACCCACATGGCAAAGTCGGTTTTATTTGCAGGTTAACAGCCTTTCCTAAAAGAAGTGTTTTGAGAATAGTCAGTCTCTGTAGAACCAGCAGAACAAACAGAATCATTCAGGTTAGAAGAAATCTCAGGAGGTATCTGGGCCTCCAGCCAGGATCAGCAATGACTCAGGGTTTCAATCCAGCTGTACTTTTAATGCCTACTAAGATGCACAACTTCCCCATGCAGTCTGTTTCACTGCACAGTTGCTCTCACAATGAAAACTGGACTGCTACTTTTGTTATGGTGTTTTGTTTGTTGTTTATTCTTAAATCTACTGGTTTTGCATCTATTTCTAATAAGAAGTTACAGCCCCGCTGTATCTCATCTTCCCATTGCTATGAAGAGCCTGGAGCCCTGATGCTCCTTATGGCATCCTTGCAGGTATGAAGGGGCTGCAGTCAGGTACCTCTGACACCACTCTTCTTCAGGCTGAAGCAACCCAAGCTCCCCCAGCCTCCTCTCCCAGGCCTGTGCTCCAGCTCCTGACCACCCTGATGGGCTTGTTGCCAGTTCGTATTTTGCCTGGATCAAGGACCAAAAACCAGATACAGTATTCTAGAAACAGCTAAGTAGCATTGAGCAGAGAGGAATAATCACTTCCCTACAAATAATGACTATGCTTCTACTAAATGCAGCTCAGGACAGTGTTGGCTGCCTCACTATCAATGCACACTGCTAAATTCCTTTTCAACAGAGCCAAAATGTATTAACACTATTCCAACATTAAAGTCTAAAGCCTAACGACACCCTCACAACTTCTTTATACCAGAAAAAAAAAAAAAAGTCTTCTTTCTGCTTAACCCATGTTCTCCAAAATGAGACTGTTTCAGTATTTCAGATCTGCACAGACAGGTCTGCTAACCTGAAATTGCATTTAAGCTCGGAATAAGCTGCTTTTAAAGAAAGGCAAAAAAGGTTCTCTATCACTGCATATTTTGTAACATTGCTAAAAAGTGTTTGGTTCATAACCTTCTTCTATCCATTAGAAAAGACTCTTATAAACATTGTACAAAGTGTGGAAGTCACTGTACTCAGTCTCATTGGACACTGACAAAAACAAGTGCCAAAATAAGCCTCTGCATCAGGCTTTATGTGCAGGCTGGCTTCTCATTGCTAACTCCCTTCATTCAGCTAGAGCTTCACAGACACTGCTGAAGAGCCACTATCCAAAGCAAGATTCTTCTCAAAGAAGACAGCAAAGTCTAAAGACTTGTTAAGAGCCTAGCAGCACATCTGATACCTCAAATCTTTCCTAGCTGACCACAGAGATGTTGCAGACACTGGCTGGGAGGTAAGGGGGATCCAGCACAGGAGGCAGGAATGTTTTGGACTATTTTGTGAACTCCTCCACCTAGTTACTGAGGGTAAAGGTTGCACTCCATAATGTAAAGTCAGACCCAGAGATTAGTCACCACTTTCAGTACAGGGCAGTGAGAAGTCACAGTGACTAATGTGTGCTTTAAAGTGACTGTGCTACAGCTTATCAGCCATCAGGCAGCTAGAAGAGGAAGTTACATACTCAGTAAATTTATCAGTGATATACCCTACAAATATCTGAGTAATTATTAAGATGATAATGCCTGTCAAATTTTTCCCCTTTTACTTCCAAAAAGCAGCTGTGTCAACTCCAAATTCACAGAATCACACAGAATCAACAGGCTGGGAGAGACCTTCAAGATCATTGAGTCCAACTCATGCCCTAATACCTCCACCAAATCATGGCACCAAGTGCCACATCCAGTCTATTTCTAACACATCCAGGGATGGTGACTCCACCACCTCCCCAGGCAGACCATTCCAGCACTTTATCACCCTTTCCCTTGGTGCAGCTTGAGACTGTATCCTCTTGCTCTGTCAGTTGCTGCCTGGTGAAAGAACAACCTCCACCTAATCACAACCACCTTTCAGGAAGTTGTAGAGACTGACAAGGTCACCTCTGAGCCTCCTTTTTGCCAGGCTAAACAATCCCAGCTCCCTCAGC
>VRYO01002778.1:619379-636246 GCA_009812075.1 Sialia sialis | reverse complement strand
TCTCCTATCTTCCAACAGATCGACACATGCTCCCAGCTTAGTGTCATCTGCAAACTTACTAACAAAGGACTCAATTCCCTCATCTATACCATCAATGAAAATATTGAACAGAACAGGCCCCAGCACAGACCCCTGAGGGACACCACTGGTGACTGATCCCCAGCTGGCAGCAGTTCCATTCACCACCACCACTCTCTGGGCCAGGACATCCAGCCAGTTCTTAACCCAGCAGAGCGCCCCTGTCCAAGCCACGGGCTGCCAGCTTTGCCAGGAGTGTGCTGTGGGAGACAGTGTCAAAGGCCTTGCTGAAGTCCAAACAAGACAACATCCACAGCCTTTCCCACATCCAAATGAGAGGTCACATTTATGAGAACATTGTAGTGTATTTTCTGCAACAAGAACCCTCCTAAAAGCTTGAAGTGAGAGGACAGTAATTGCTTAAATCTGCAGAGCATTTTACAATATCAGCAGTAATAATATAAAAGTTGCACAACCCATAGAAAAGCTATCTTAGCACTGAGGTGTATGCAGGTCTCCTACCTCATAACTAATGTTTTCAAAAGACCTGAAACAGACAATAGTCCTTGCAAAGCATAGGACTGTAATCCTCACCCCACATGAGTTCTTAGACCAGGGCATATTTAAAACTAATTAGTATCATACTACAAGCTGGTTTCCTATATCCCTCAGTTCATGTGGCATATTACCAAATTGTGACTCTGTGCACAGCAGCAACACTTGCTGTGTTCAGAGCTTAAGCAGTGAAAACATCCCCTTTCAGAAACACCAGTATCTACAAACCCACACGCACCCTTGTCTGATGGTATTCTGACAACGTTTACCCTCTATGCCAACAAGAGAAGCCTCGCACGCTACACATTATTAAAGCTGGTCAGGAGAGAATCAATGACTCACTTCTCTCTTCTTCCAAGACTTCTCAGCTTGCTCAACTCTGTGTTGATGCAGTTGCCTGGAAAGCTTTACGAATATTAGTTAAGAAGGATGATGGTACACCATCTATCTCTCACAGTAAAGAGTGACTGAAACTCACCTAGAAACCTGATGGAGTCCCTATTTTGGTCTTCCCCTCTGCCTTCTTGCCAGATCTACCACCAAGCAGCAACACTCTAAGGCTTGCACTATCACAGTCAGCACCCCCAGTCAAACAGCTTTTGTTTACAGGCTCAGACATCCAAATCTACATCCAGCTCATACATTAGATGCTTCCTTCCTACTTCTCTCCCCAGCTTTTGGTGACACGCTTTTAGAACTAAAACTTGGTAAATCTAATTCTAACACCAAGAAGTTAAGAGTACTAAGCAATTACAGCAATTACCACAATCAATCAAGACATGTTTATTTAGGGGATTAGAAAGGCAGCAAAGAACCCTTTCATAATATACTCTTCAAGCTTCCAGTTTGCAATAATCAAAATTATATCAAGCTTTCTCTAACTGGCTTCTCACTGAAGTTCTATGCACCAACTTGAAACACTATACAGTTAAAAAAAGGCATCACAACCTAAGCTTCCAGTGCAGTCCCATAGTTTTCTTTAAACTTGAAGAAGTATTCCATTAGCTCAAAGCTTTCTATTAATAGAAGAAAATACTTTCCACATTATGCTGGCAAGAAAAAACATTTCCTTTTTATATTATTTAATTCAGAAAAGACACTGTTTAACTTCAAATACTAAATACTAAACACTTAAGTACAATGTACTTCAACACTTCCTTCTTCATTTTTGTTTCTGCCACAGACTGACAAACAGAACACTCGTTTCCTTAGGATAATCACTTCTGCCTGTCAAGCTATCTGCACACAACACAGGGCATTATTGTTGAATAAATTTCTGAGAGGTTGTTAACAGTGGAAAATAATTATAATCTAAAATATTTCTGTTATATCATTCCCAGATATTTTGCTATCTCCATTTCTGCCTCACCTTAGAGGTCAGAAAAAGAGGCCAAGAATCCTATTAATGTGTTTTTACTGCCCCTCACAAAGCTACTATTTAAGAACCTAACTAAACACCTCCAAAATAATTCAAACCTCTCTTCATTATTCCCTGCTGAACTGCAGCCTTTGGTAAAAACAACCCTGCAGTGAACACCAGGGCAGTAATGAAATTCCTTTATGCCAAGCTGCTCATA
Source organism: Sialia sialis (assembly GCA_009812075.1). Taxonomy (NCBI): domain Eukaryota; kingdom Metazoa; phylum Chordata; class Aves; order Passeriformes; family Turdidae; genus Sialia; species Sialia sialis. The sequence goes on along the minus strand of VRYO01002778.1, from coordinate 634,096 downwards.
AGACTCAGCATAGAGGCTTTCACCATTCACATCAGTACTTTCGTTAATTTCTCTTCCCCTTCTCAACTATCAGTTTGATAATTTTATTGCTTTTTTAAAAGGATTTAAAGACCAACTTAGTCAGAAAGGATTTAAATAAGGAAGTTGGTGATGTTCAAATTCCCACTTACTATAAATACAAGATTAAAATTATTTCTGCAAGAAAACAGCTGAATAGCATCTTCAGAATTTCTCCTAAAAAGCCATCACTGAGTCTCTCATTTTAACATCACACAACTGTTTTGTAACACCTTCATCTTGCCCATGCACATACAGCATAACTAAAAATGTACGTATGAAATTGATGACTGAAATGACATTGATCTTATCCTATCAGTTGGTGAAACCTGGTGTGAAAGTACTGAGGTGACTCTCAATCTACACAGAATAATTTACATTACACTGTACCATCACATACCTCAAGTAGTAACTTCCAAACCTTAAGCTTTGTGTTGTACTCAAGGAAGGCTTCTGGTCATCACTGAACCTGTTATCTTTAGAAGCATATGATGGTATGGCAAGTAAGTGATCACTCAAACCAATCAAGCCTGAATGTCAAGTGGAAATACAAGCTGGAAAATTAAAACTGCCAGCACCACAGTGTGCTGCACTGAACACCATTTACTTTCCATTTCTTCATTTAAGTAACATTACTGTCACTTTAAATTTTGAGTCAAGAGACTATTTCCACAGAGAAAAACCCCACAGGCTGGAAACCAGGACTACTTCTGACCTCTGTCTTACTGTCCATGAAAAATTTCACAGCAGAAATAGTAAAGAACATGTGCTCAAAAGAGGTTTCCAGAAGGGCATTTGGAAAAAGTGATTTACAAACATACATTGTAATTCTTGGTCACATTTTCATGAGCTCTAAAGCTTACGTTAAAATGAAAATATTTCATAAAAATTATCCAAAAAGCATTTTATGGCATTCTTATCCCAATGTCCAGTAGACATCTATATCCACATTGATTTGGGAAGAAGGGAAGCCAAAGAAACTAGCTGAAACATGGAAGGCAAAACAGATTCTATGAACTGTTCCCCAGTCAGAACTGCAGCTGACAAAACTGCTCAGGACAAAGTCATTCTCATCTCTAGATTCCCTGAGACCAGTGATGTTGTGAATGTGTGCTAAGTAGTCATGGTGTACAGTAAAGTGGTGAATCAACTAATTTCATGTGAACAGTTACAAAAGTCTGAGGACAGACTTAAGTGTTCAACTGGAAATAGTGCCAATCAATTTTGAAAGAAGAGAATTAAGAACTTGGCAAAACTAGGGTATGGTAAAAATAATTTTTCTGGTCTACCAACTGTCTTTTTCCATGAAGGAAGGCACTATCTTATTACATACTGCTATTTCTGCTGTGTTCCTGCATAAGTTTTCCTCCAAAATACCAAATATGTCAAGAGATCTGCATCTATCAGCAAGGGCAGATCACATTCTGGCTTTATAAGTAATCTTCTAAATTTAGGACAAATGGACATAATCTGAGAAAACTGCCCAGAACATAGCTTGAAATAATAGTGGCTTGGATTTCAAGAGCTTGCATTAACATAGCACTACAGCAACCCAGGCCACTTTTTAAGATGCTTACCTAGCTAAATGCAGGCCAGGACAAGGGCTTGCACAACACAGCCTCTGTTGCAGGAACTGCTCCTGCATGGCCATTTTGCAGCTGCAGCAAAGAGGCATTGCAGGTCTCTTTGCTCTCAACTACTCTCCTCTGGGTGAGCATCATCTTGCCAGGAGTAAGATGGCACATCCAAGAATCGGTGGCACCAAGAATAGCCTAAATTCAAATCTATTCTAGAGATACAGCAAAGTGAATGAAGGGAAGTCTCACTGCAATTTATCCTAGAAGGTCCCCACATCAGCTGAACTTGAGCACCACTTTAAAAGGTGAGTAATTTCACCATTTCAAAGGTGCACAGCTGAAGCATAACATATGACAAGGACAATCTTAAACATGTGAATGCCACACCTTCCATGACAGACATTGTCTAACAAGAAACACCCTCATAGGAGCAATTACAGTTCTGCAGAAGAGAGAGGCAGCAGCTTTCTAGAATGCTGCAAGCCAATTAGGAAGAAATAAAATAAATTCATGTTATAGTAGGCTACAACAATAATGCATGAGGTGTGCTAAGATGTTAACAACATCTGGGGCAGACGAGAATGGTGTGAAACGTTCCATACCAAACCCAGCTCATGGAATCTCTTGCTTTATCAACATAAAATCATGGGGATGGTTCAGGACTTACCATAAAAGCTGCCACTCAGAAAGGCATATTTTATCTGGAAGCCGAAGTCAGGCTGGGATACAAGCATACTCCAAACCATGTTAAACTGTTCCACTCCCAGTGCAGAAGAATTAGTTAAGTCAATGCAAACAGTCTAGGCCATGCCTCTTTAACTTATATGACAGGCCAGTGTTAATTTTATTGCCCCACATAAAGTGCAGTTATGACACTGTACATCTGTATAAACAAAGATAGTGCATCACAAGTTACTCATGCATTGCTAAGTTTTGTTGGTAAAGAACAGAAAAAATTTTTATGAAATCCCAGAGCAAATCTGTTTTCTCTCCTTTCCAATATTTTAACTTCAAAAAAGTAAAAAAGAGCTGTTTGCAAAAAAGTCTTTTGACACAAGGAATGCAAAACGCTGTTCTAGCATAAGAATTTGATTTAGAATTTCACAGTTTAGGACCCTCAGAAGAGAATCTATGCTGTATAGCCCATATGTTATTCCTCCCCAAAACTTTCCAGTCGAGCTCCCTATCTCATGCAAGACAAAGAACAAAGAAGGAACAGATTTTATTCACAGTCACAGTCCAGCAAAGACTAAGTCAGCCCAAAAAACAAGCCCAATCTCTGAACAAATCTGATTGCCTTTTCAGATAACGCATACTGAGTTGCCTTAAATATTGAATACGCGTATCTGTGGGTCTTATGCAGAAAAAGTGCTACATCTTTAGAATGAAGGCATCTGCCAAAGCCTACATTTTCCTGTATTCCTGGAACAGCTTTACAGAATACACTCAAACAAGTTAAGTACTGAAGTTCAATAGTTCAATTCCAACAGCATAAGTAACTACCCTAGTCTAAAAAGGACTGTTCAGATAAAGTTCTTGACTTCCCAAAGTCCTCTTGTCTGACAGTAAGATTTAGAAAACAGATTTAGATAGAACTGACACTTCTGTGGGGCAAGAGCACAAACTATGATCTCTTGTTCTGCAAGGAGACAGGGCAATCACCTGAAGTGTCCAGGATAAAAACTCTCAGTAGAATTCCTTAAGCATATTCAGACATCAGAACACTGAATACTCAGACACATACTGAGACACTTTCCAGGAAGAACTTGAATTGCACTAATCCACAACATTTGAGCAAACGTGTAGACTTCACAGCAGGCAATTGAAAAAACAAACAAACAACAAACAAACAAATGCCAAATAAAAAAGCCTTACTGGAGCATTTATTATTCAGTCTAAATATACAAACCATTTTCTTAACATACGTAAGAAACAGAAAAACACAAGACAAGGGGCTCACACACCATCAGACTCTTAGAGCTAAAACTGTTAGATAAAAAGCTACATGTTCTTTGACATGTACCAGCATGAAAATCTATTTGACATACAGCTTTGTTATCTGCCAACATATCTCATGGGCTATCACTGTATAGGTGCTGCCTGGCTAAGAGGCAGACTGACACAAAGGTCCTCTCAGACCTCTGAACTGTCCCACTCACAAAAAGAAGAGATGAGAGGTATGGAAACAACATTATAAACCAGTCAACATAATGCTAAATAACAATACATTTTCTGTCCAATAAGATTGTCTTTTACTCCATCACACCATAACAAATAAACAACACTAAAAATACCATCCTACAGTTTATAAAGCCTTTTCTGATAAAAGCAGAAAGCCTTTTCCTCTGATTCTAATTGGAAACATTATAGAATATCACTATAAAAGCATGTGTCAGGATATTTTTCATTCTCACCAATGCATGACCAAATCATAAGCTACATAGTATTCTAAAACCTTCTGAGCAATACACACCATTAAAACCAGAAGTATCTTCATTATAATGTTATGGAAGATTATTCAAGATAAAGGTTCTTCAAGCAAATTATGGAAGCCTAAGTACAATATTCCTCCTGTAGCTGTCCTTGTAACTGCAATAGACACTTTGATAAGAACGAACTTTATGCGCATGTTACACACATCACAGTAGAATTCTGACTAAACTGTGCTGCCTCTATCACATGTTCTAGAAAGGCTTGCAGTGCTAAAAGCTTTGTTCCTGATTCTATTACCACGGGATGTAGAGGGAGAATAGGAAGAAAGCACATAGGCATGCACACTCAAAAAGAGTTACAGGTAAGGTTAAAGAACATGGTTCTAGTGTTTGCCTTTACAGCAGCATAACAGAACAGAGCTGCTTTCCTACCACTCTTCTCTGCCCTCACCATTTTAAACTCAGTCACTCACTTCTGAGCTCCTCAAATTTAAGGTAAAGAGTTTAGTCAAACTTTGTGAAGTCAAAGACTAATATAAAGTTTACCTTACTACAAATTAAGGACAAAACCCCCAAATAATAAACTTTTTACGGGAACATTCATTCTGCATAGTAAAACTAAGCCATGCACCTTTGCTTGTTCATATTGTCCAGTGACTAGGAAGTAACATACACAAGAAAGCACAAACTGCCTGCAATCTGTAGAATTTTGCTTTAAAACCTCAAACACTTAATATCAAAGAAAAATACTTTTAGAGCGAGAAGCATAATTATTAAGCCCAACTACTTGAGTTTTGCTATTTGAGGTATCATGCCTTGTAATATTGTTGGTCAGCTGAGATATATTTAATTCATCTTAACTTTTAAAAGTCTGTACAAGTTACTGACTTTACCAGAGAGATACACATTATTTCACCCTACTTTACATAGTTTGTTTCAAACAGAAGAACGAAGAAATGTTACTTATCTTAACACTTATGCCTGTTTGCACATATGGAAATACTAAGTCATTTTTAAGAACCTGCATGGAGGAAGTTAATGACCATGGTTACTGCAGAACACAAAACAAAGGCCAACAAGAAAACTATTCTCATTGGAAAGCACTTGCCATTCAGCTGTGCAGCATGTGTAATAGTCAGTTTCCAAGTCACAGTTATCACTAAAAAGATAAATTCTGAATAATCTGATAATTCAGGACACTATCACTGCAGGTGACAAGTTTAAACTCATAACTCCAAAATCTTCAATAAGTTGCCTTAATATTAACTTCTAAATTAACATCTAATTTCACTATGGCACCTTGGAAGGAACAGTGCCTTGAATACTTCTTGCTTCAGTGCCAAACAGGATGCCACAGCCCTTCCTCTCAAGACTGAAATCCACCATGAAAGTTTGAAAGTTTCTAGGAAAACAAAAACACTGGAGTGTTATTCTTCTATGTTAGCGGATAAGTACTTTAATAGTCAATAATAGGATTCAAACTATTTCAGTCAATGTGCTGTCTCTCAGAATGGAAATAAACAGTTTCACTTTGGAGGACTACCTTTAGCTTTCTGGCACCTTTTCCACATCAAATAGAGTTGATTTTTTTCTCCAAAGAATTTCAACATCATTCCCCATAGCTGCATGCAAAGTATAAACGTGCTTTCAAAGCAATTTGCAAACAATTCTGTGAAAAACTGCATCTGCATTTCAGTAGAAGCTTAAACAAGTGTATTAATTTTTACTTATAAATTACAGCCAAGTTTTGGCCTCTAAAAGACCAAGATGGTATGCCAGGAGGCAAGAAGGAACTCTTGTCCACTCTAACATACAAAAATCAAATGAAGACAAGCTCATGGTTCTGAGACTGGCATTATTAGGAACTCTCACCTTGCATCCTTACAGATTAGTACAGTATTATGAAAACAGGAAAACCCACAAGTTTTGGTAGGACTTTTGTCAGGTTCCTAATACACAGACCTAAAAGTAATATGAATTAACTTTTTAAGCTACAATGTATCAATAGTTTCCATACACTCCTGAAAAAGTTAAGTTACCAGAAAAAAAAAAACCACCTATGAACTAATCCAAATTAGAGTCATGAGAATTAATATCTCTCACAATTACACCCAAAAATCTCATCAAAACAAAAGAGGGCTTTCAGAACTTCAGTTTAAAAATGTCTTTTTTTAACTGAAATCGTAGTACATAAATTTGAACCAGAATAACTGTCAGAAGATGAAACAGAATTCCACATCAAGCATTGTTTCAGCACTGTTAAGACAGTAACACAGCATTAACAGTTTTTAATATGTCCTTTTTAAGCAACTGCAGTGATGGGAACACTTTGCTCCAACACAGCTTGTGTTCAGTCTCAAGACATGGGCAGTGGCATTTGACATAAAGCATCTACAGACAGCAAGCGCAGTTTCCCATTTACAAGGCTGATGTGGGGAAGTAAAAAAAAAAAAGAAGTTTAAAAAATAATAAACTGTAATTACTGTAGAAGCATGCTAGAACTATCAACAAGCTACAGGATTATATCATGCCCTCCAGATGAAAGACAGAATTAATGATTATGAGGCACAACCTTCTCTACTGCTGCTTCTCTTCAGCAAATTACGTCACCTAAAGGAGACAGTCTTATTATTTCTGATTTAGCAGTAGTCTGGAATATTAAATGGAGCATATAGAGTGGATTTCAGTTTCTTGGACAGGACATAAGCATAACACAGCTGAAACTGGGGAAAAAAAACTAGACTATGTCTCCTTATTTAGCTCTGCTCCAGTAACCAACTGTCCAGCACTAAAGTGAACATGAGCAGGAACTTGGGTGTGTGCATAAGTAAACATTTTGTCACTGTTATGTACATTTCACATGGCTGAAATGAACCGTGAGAAGTTATTCAGCACTCATCACACAATAGCTTAAGGTCTTAGGAGGCTAAGCAGAATACACACTCCAAAAAGAGAAAAATTAGAAAATGCAAACATATTTCAACATAGAAAACAGTAGTGAGAGCAGGTGACTTCTTAATAAAGGACTTTTACAGTCACAAGTGGTCTATTAAAGATTTTCTGGGGAGGTAACATATGCCAAAATACTTGCAATAATACTTCAAGAAACAAAAAATAATATTACCTTTTGCTTAAGGCTTTAAGCTAGGTCGTACAAGATCCAAGAGGCCTGTTCTTTGAGACTGGACAGATTTCTGCACTCTGAAGCCTTCAGTTACACTGAGTCTAAAAACTCCCATTTATTTTATAGTTAACATAGATTAAAAAAGCCAAACCAAAACAAAAAAAAAACACCCAAAGCCACAACCAAAACCAACCAATCAAAAAAAACCCAACCATATTTGTGTGCTAGTATTAAAGGCATGAACTATGATCATGGATGTATGATCAAGCAAAACAAAAAACCCCATCCTTCTCTAAGTTAGACACTACAAACACAAACTCCAGTAAGTTTTGATAGCTCATAGTGACACTTTGCTATCAGAACTTGCATAAAGACAGAAATAACATACTAATGAAACAAAAAATGTACTAATACTGGGCTTTTTTATTTATATGGATTTAGTCCATATAGTACTTAAAACTTCACTATATGTATATTTAAGCTTACAGAAGCAGCAAGACTGACACAGGCCTAAGATATCAACAGGCAATCTAGGCAAAAAGATCTTCTTTCCCAAATGCAAAGAGGTTACAGAACTTTACATTGGCCATACTGGTTTATGACAACTAACAGGTAAACCTGCCTCAAACATTTCACTAAGAACATGATCAATTGCCTGGGGATCTTTTAATACCACTGATCATGAACTGCTGCAGGCAGTTTGTAAATTCTCAGATGGGGAGGTTAGAAAAAAACCAAATATAAATAGCTTCCTGGGGGTGTTTTGCTCACTTGTGTTGATTTCTTTTGTGATAGCCATCTCTTCCATCAAAGTAACTTTACTGTAATTGAAAATACAGTTAATCATTATTTGTACTTCAAATTTATTTCCTGATTTCAGCTGTGATATGCTTAAATCTTATCTGAAAAACTGAATCCAACTCTATATGTTCCATTTAAGATTTTGGATTACTGCTAAATAAAAAATAATTAAGAGGGAATTTATTTTAAATTCAGCCATTCTTAAGCAAACATATTCCTAAGTGCTCTGTACCAGTTCAGTTTAAATCAACCAAATTAAGCTGATGCAACCTTTGAAAATATTCAGTGCTGTGCCCAAGAGGCTCAGCATTTCCCTAAGGAAAAACAGGTGTACAACCCTGATCCTAATTTGCAGCAGTAACCACAGACACAACACCGCAAAGTTTAGTAAAAAGCTTACTGCTTGGCACAGGATGCTAGTAAGAGTCAGCCAGAGGAAATTTCTCTCTCTATATATAGAAAAAAAACCCCAGAAGACTATAGAGCAGAGCAGAAAGAGATGAACACTAAAGGCCAGGAGGAAAGCCAGAAACAGGAAGACACTGCAATGCTCAGGCTTTGAAACCCTCACAGGCCCACTAATATCAGCAACGTCATTTTTGTATACAAATTTTATCAAGAATAAGATGTCCTTGAAATTTATAAACAACAGTTGAAAGTTAATCTCTATCAGCTGGGAAGGGTAAGTGACACCTGATTTTAGGTTCTGTTACCTTCAAATGAATGGGACATTCTCCCATTCTAGAGTAACATATTGGAGAAACTATTTTTCTGAAAGAATAAGTAACTAAATATTGAACCTGTTCTTTTTTGCTACAAAGTTCTCTTGTCAGAATGAATGCAGTGAAGCTCTCCTTATTAATGATGCTCATTATTTCCTCTGAGTATCTAGACCCAAATACTGTTTCAGTAGGAACTATTCTATTTGCAATGAGCGCCTCGCCTCGCCAGCCCCAGATACTCTGAAAAACTGTTTCTTCGTCTATACAACAGACTATACTCCAACATTTTTAAATATCATCAGATTGCAAGCAGGACCCACTGACACACAGTAAAGCAGGAAGTTTTACTCAGCAACTACAAGCATGACCTCAAGGCACAGCAGTCCCCTTATTTTAAAGATGCTGCATCTACGTTAGCTAGAGGGTAAGTACCATGTTTCCCTGAAGCTGATTCACTTTTACCATATGTTTTGGTGCTATTAAAATTCCTATCAACAGCCACACAAACTTCCAAAACCAGTTATATTTTTAAGAAGTACTTCATTCTCTGTATCACCCATATCCCCACAAGGTTCTGAGGAAGAGAAACAGTGATATGTTAACTGTTAGCATTAATTTAAGCAAGCATTCCTCATACAGGAGATGTGGTTATTAACGTTCTGGAGCCTCACTAGAACAGCTGGGTTTTAGGATAGTTAAGAAGTGTCCAGAACAGACTTTCTGTTTGAAAGATAAGACAGAGCTATCTGTGTTACATAAAACTTTTCCATTAGCAGCTCTTAAGGTCTTCAGCATCTGCTGGGACAGTGGTGCCTGGACGCCTGACATTCTTAGTGCGCGCAGCATCTTTGGGGACAGTGGTGCCCATGGTACAAACAATTCTCCCAGCAGGGAGACATCTCTGAAGACAGTGGACCTAGTGTTACATTAATCTTCACAGCATCTGTCTGGACCAGTGCAATACCACAGCCATACCAAATAATATGTCACAGCATCTGTATTGTCCACTCACCACAATCGGTATCAAATAACATCATAGGCCAACAGCCCACCAAAATCAGGAAAAAAAAATCCGAACGGGAGATCCTTGCAATTTTATTACAAATACCTGTGTCTTTTGTTCCAGAAGACTTAAGTGTAATGAGCCATTTCTTCAAAAACCTTCTTATACATTTTCTGCTACTCATTTTTAAAATTCATCACTTGTTTCAAAACTTATTTTCTTAATCCTTAGAAATCAATATGCTACTTTTCAGTCTTCATACCTTTAATAGGCTATACTCATACACTGTAAATAAAGAACTCCAGTTTTTTAGAATTAAAAATGCCTACAGATTAAGTCTTATTCAGCTCGTCCAGAGGCAGGGAAGTATGCATGCAAGCTGAATTTTTTGCATTGATAAGGAAATCTTCTGGTTTTCACTATACTGTATCCCTGATACAACACTTCTCATGTCTGTTTGAAACATTAAGTTCAAATTAATTTCTGTCAATTATAATATTACAACTACAACATACTTTTATAATGCAGAAAAGCAGATGCTTATCAACATACCATCCACAGCTCAACATTTAAAATTCGGAGGTAGAGGCATTCTATATTGAGATTACCAACCCATAACTTAAAAAAAAGTCTTTGTTATCTTCAAGTTGTCATTTCTCCACTGTGTAAGTTCACTTCAGGGACAGCACAGAAACCTACCTCGTTATATATCAGCTTACTATTAGATTCTCACATAAAGTTTCTCCCAATCATCACCTGATTTGTCCAATACCCTCTAAGACCAACATACTACACAGAGTACACTGGAATATTTATCTGAAGGATAGAGGCAAGTACGTGCTTTTCAACAGAATGTGATAATCCATGTCTGATTTTTGAACTAAACCTAAAAGGAAAGAAATATGGAAGCAAACACATTGATCTTTCTAGTTAATTAAGCCCTAGATTACTTAAGTTAGGGCAAAATAAGGAATTAAAGTTACTGGTTTCATAGTAAGAAAGTATTTAAAGCTAGAGAGCCTCAAAAAACCTGTCTTGTCAAATAATACACCTAAGCAAATACATTAAATATAATGAAAAAAGGCAAACTGATTTTGGACAAACCATTTAATAAATGTGGTTTAAAGTGAAGCCTGCCAAAACTCCTGTAAGGTCTGCTGTCTCAGATGAAGTACTGCTCAGTTTATGCTAATATTTGTATGGAACCATTCATTGGTATAATTACCTGTGCATAAATTAATATTTGTCAAGTGGTTTGAGGATGGATGTTGGATTTTCTAAGGTGTTCAAATGAAACAAAATAAAATGTTTAGAAATTGACTAAATTGAACAATTCTACATTGAAGCTATTCTACATTATATCCTGGTTTTATTACCTTGCCAGAAGATTATGCATTAATTACTTTTCACAAGGATTTCAAGCTAAATTTACGCTAGAAACCACACAACATTAAAAGAAATGCAAGAAATGCAACCTGCCTCTAAGTCAAGAGGTTTAGTTCAGCAGCACTTCAGGAAGTTTAAGAGTGGCTTCAACAGAACAGACATGCAACATGGAAAAAAAAACACAACAAAATACCTTTACAACACCCTTAAGAGCCTTATAATAAATAATACGTTGTCTTCCTGAGCTAAATTCCACATTTCGAAGTCCCATCCTGAGCAGCTAGGTACGTGGTACTGCTCTAAGGGGCATGTACACATTGCCCACACCAAAACCACAGAATTTTACTTGCAAACTAGTTATGTTCCGCTAATTACATACTGGCAAGAGAAAACAAAACAGCAGGTGCCCTCCCTAGCTAGAGGGGCCTCAAACTCTGGAAATGTCAGAGATCACAAGCGTGGGATTGCTCTTCCCAGTCTTTATCCAGTTGACACGTGCAGGTCTTCTGTGAAAGAAGTTCTCCAAGTGGGTACCTGAGGTATGCCACGCTTTTAATCCACCTATGCCGTTCCCAACTTACCTACTCAGCCGTATATGCAAAAGCTTGCACTGCTGGCAGTTCCTCCTCCAAAGGCGGCTGGAAGTCTTTTTTGGAGCCTCAGGGCTCTTAGGTTTGGGCTCTGCAGTTCCTTACGGGCAGACACTCCCACCAGTGAGGTAGCAGCACGCAGAAGCAGCTAGGAAGTTTGCCACAATCTCTACCTTCCCCTGCAATTCGCTCCTCTCCCCGCCTCAGCCTCTTCTCCTTCCTGGCGAAAGGGACCGGCTTTAAGGGCGTCGGCGGAGGCGACACTTCTCGCAGAGGTTTCCCGTCTCAGCAGTGGCGCAGCTGGAAGGGCTCTCCCGCTGGAGGGCAGCTCCGGGCCGGGGGGCGCCGGGGGCAGCGCTCGTTCGGGGCTGCGGCCGCCGCCGTGCTCGCCGAGAGCCTCATGCTCGCCGCGGTGCTCCCTGACATCATTCATTCTGCTACGCGCACACCCGCCCACTCCATTTTCAAGCAGTGACTCACCCCGGCGTCGCCGCTGTCCGGGGCAGGGCCTGCCGGACCGGCCGGACCTCTCGGAGCCCCCGCCCGCCGCGCAAGGTGCCGGCCCCGCCCGCGCGGCCCCCCGGACCCCCCCCCGCCCGCAACACGCGCCTCTGCGCGCGCGCGCCGCCTGCCGCCCCCTCCCGGCGGGGCCGCGCGCCCGCACCGCCCCGGCGCGCGCCTTTGCCGGGGCCGCGGCACCCCCGGGCGAGCGCGCGCCCACCCCCCCACGAGCCGTGCCCGCTCCTTGCCGGGCCAGAACCCCCTCCCGCGGGACGGCTCAACGCCGCTGCCGCCAGCAAGGGCCACGTCAGCAGAAGGGGGCACCCACATCTGCCCTGCCCCTGAAACGCCTGCCACGGGAAGGGCACCGCCCGTTCCCCGCAGCCAGCGCGGGGGCAGGTGCCGGGGCCGCCGCCGCCCCCGCAGCCAGGCCACAACCGAGCCGCCCTCCGCAGCCACGGGCTTCCCGGTTTTGCCGGGGGATTTGATTTCCCCAACTCCGCTCACATGACGGATGACTGTCATTGGAACCCCCTGCTTCTCAAGTGTTTCACCCCGCCTCTGGACCTGGCTTTTCTTGGGGTGTTGTTTTTTGGTTTTTGCGGTGGGTGGAGGGGTATTCCCCCCCCCTCCCCCCTTTTATTTTCAAAAGCGTTCCCCCATCATGACGTAGCAGCCAGATTTCGTTGGGAGTTTTCCAGAGTAAGTAACACGTGAATGGCGGGGGAGGAAGGGAGGGGGAAGGTGTCAGCTCATCCTCACCGAAACTCGCTCCGGCCCATACACACCTGTCCTGCCTTAGTCACCCGGCTGCAGCGCCGAGCGGGCGCATGACAGCGGCGGCCCGGCACACAGCCTTGGCTTCGAGGAAGGCACCTGACCCTCCGTTCGTCACACCGCTGGAAAGCCCCCTTCACCCAGCTATTGGCTATTCTGCTTGGGTTGCTCACACGTTTGTTTTTTTCCACAAAAGCTTGGGGGAAGGGAAGAGACAATCTTCTTTATTCCAGCACTGAGTGGAAAAATTTTCCGCACTCTCAGATTTCTGTGGGGCAGGGAAACTACCCTGGTCCAACAGCGACAGCCAGGGCACTGCTACAGACAGAAGGCCAGGATTTCCAAGTTTTATCTCCTGCAAACAGTCTCTTATAACCAGATAAACAATTCAGCAAGGCTACTGCTGTTCCTGTTGCTAGGTGAATGCACATACACACCTGTAGGACTGAACCAAATACGTCTGCTGGAACCTCACAGACCTCTTCCACTGCCATCGTGATCTCCCCCCACCCCCCTCCAGTTCTCCTAAGTGGGTAATACCTCCTTTAAAACAAAATCTGAAGAAAAAAAGGTACCACGTGCAGAGCATTTGTTTTTAACTGATTACAAAGATATCTACATATGCCTTATTGCGTACACAATCACATGCATGTCTTTGCAGAACCTATCTTACTTCAAGCTGTTACAGAGAGAGGATAACTCACAGAGTAACAGATCAAGAGTAAAATACCAACGCAAGTGAAAAAGGTAGTATCTACAGGCAAACACACATATAGGTACAACAAAGGCTAAACAGAGGTCTCCCCTAGTTTTCCATAACAAAAGAGAGCCACTGAAGAAAGGTTAAAAGCAAAGACTGGAAACTTTACTGGCATCTTTTCCAAATTACTTAGATAGATCAGTAAGATTAAACACTGGCATTACTCTTAGATAATATTCTCTGAAGCACTGCATTTGAGTAAGTAAAAAATAGCTCTACATTTTCTTAGTCTATTCAAGGCTACACTTCACACCCAACCCCACAAGCCAAATCCACACAGATGAGAGGTTGAAGTTAAAGCTCAGAACGGGAACTGTGAGAAGCAGGAGAGGGTCTTTAATCTGGTTTGCAAGTCCTGCATAACAACAAACCTTCAAAAGCAAGCAGAAAATTTGTGAAGTCACAAAACTTGCCAGAGGAAATAGCACATCCCTTGATCTTTACTTTAAACTAAATTAACTTCAGAAGATTGTTTTCAGAGAGGAATCGTGTGAGAGATAACGTGATTTGCAAAGTGATATCTTACATTGAGGAGAAAGAAACCTTGCACACAGAATTCTATGGGGAGACTCACAAGTCACATTCCCCTTCACCTCCTAGGGAGGTAGATGAGAGTGAGAGTACAGAAAGAGTTTTGAGGGGGAAAAAAATTACTGTTCCTTTCACTTGGAACAAACCCAGCATCTTTTTCATTACTGTTTACTTTTTTCCCCTTTCATGAGATCAGCAGGGATATTATTGGAAACAGTAATTCTATAAACTAACACAGCCAGCTTGTGCATTAAAATTCTATTTCCAAAGAGACACTCTGGCAGTTTTCAGAAGCAGCACCACCAGAATCCTGCTTAGTTCTACCATGAGAGAACTGAAACTGCAAGACTGGGTTTGTGGTAGAGGAAACTAGGAACCATACAGAAATTTCTAGATCAAGCTAACTTTACAGTTTATAGACAGAATAAACAGTACTACTACTACCACCAGGAAAAA